>PVJL010001376.1:188165-270396 GCA_004026885.1 Lyroderma lyra | reverse complement strand
CCTATCCTCCTCAGACTCTTCCAAAAAATTGAAGAGGAAGCAATACTTCCTAACTCATTCTATGAGGCCAACATTACCCTAATACCAAAGCCTGGCAAAGACAACACAAAAAAAGAAAACTATAGACCAATATCTCTGATGAACACAGATGCAAAAATCCTGAACAAAATATTAGTTTAATAATCTCAAGGTGTGTGCAGTAAGCTGCATATAATTCATAACAATCAAGGTAAGCATGAGTTCACTTGATGATCATAAGGTCTAAACCAGATTCCCAATCTACATATGATCAGTGTATTAGGCAAAATAGGCCCTAAGATTCCACTCATTAAAAATATATAGGCTTTTTTAATTTCAGTCTTATTGGTATAACTAACATGTAAAGCTGTAAGATATTTAAAGTATACATTGAGATAATTTGATATATATTGTGAAAGGATTCTCCCATCTAGTTAATCACCTCACATTTATCCTTTTTTTTTTTTTGAGACAGAGAACATTGAAGTTCTTTTCTCTTAGCAAATTTCAATTATACAATACAATGTTATCAACTACAGTCACCATGCTATATATTAGATCCTCAGGATTTATTCATCTTACAGCTAAAAGTTTGAAGCCTTTTACAAATCTCTTCCTATTCCTATGCACCCCCACCCACCAAGGCCCTGACAGTCACTTTTCTACTCTCTCTCAGTTAAACTTGGTTTTTCTTAGCTTCCCCATATAAGTGATACTATATAATATTTGCCTTTCTCTGTATCACTTATTTCACTTAGCATAATGCCCTCAAGTTTCATTAATGTTGTTGCAAATAGCATGATTTCCTTCTTTCTTATGACTGAATAAAATTCCAGTGTGTGTGGGGTGCGTGTGTGTGTGTGTGTGTGTGTGTGTGTGTGTACCTCAATATTTTTATTTATCCATCTGTTGATGGACACATAGTTTGTTTCCATATCTTGGCTCTTGTGAATAATGCTGCAACAAACATGGGAGTGCAGATATCTCTTCAATATCCTGTTTTCATTTCCTTTGGATACATATGACTGAATCATATGGTAGGTCTATTTTAATTTTTTGAGCCTCCATATCATTATCCATAGTGACTGCACCAATTTACATTCTCCCCAACAGTGAATAAGGGTTCCCTTTTCTCCACAGTCTCACCAGTACTTGTTATCTCTTCCCTGTTTGATGACAGCCATTGTAATAGGGATGAAACAGTAGCTCATTGAGGTTTTGATGTTTATTTCCCTGATGATTACTGCTTTTGATTGCCTTTTCATGTACCTGTGTATTTCTCCTTTCAATTTTGTTAATATTTGTTTTATATATTTATGTGCTTCCATGTTACATAGAATAGTTACAAATGTTATATCCTCTTGTTGGATTGGCCCCTTTATCATTACATAATGATCCTCTTTGTCTCTTATTACGATCTTTGGCTTAAAGTCTATTTTGTCTGACATTAGTATTGCTACCTGTGGTTTCGTTTGGTTTCCATTTATGTGGAATATGTTTTTCCAGCCCTTTGCTTACAGTCTGCGCTTGTCTTTAAAGGTGAAGTGAGTCTTTTGTAGAAGCTTGGTCTTTTTTAAAATCCATTCGGCTACTCTGTTTCTTTTGATTGGAGAATTTAGTCCATTTATATTTAAAGTAATTATTGATGGGCACAGACTTACTATTGCGATTGTGGGGGCTATTTTCTGGCTGTTTTGTAATTCCTTTGTTCCCTTTTTCTTCTTTTGTTCTCTTCCTTTATAATTTGATGATTTTCAGTAGTGGTATCCTTAGAATCCCTTCAATCTTTTGTGTATCTACTATAAGTTTTTACTTTCTGGTTACCATGAGGCTTACATAAAACATATTTGTAACAGTTTATTTTAATCTAGTAACAGCTTAACTTCAAACACATACTAAAGTTCTACATTTCTCCCCACCCTCATTTTGTTGTTGATGTCATAATTCACATCTTTTTACCTTGTGTATCTATTAACCAATTAGTAGTTCTGATAGTTATTTTTACTACTTTTGCCTTTTAACCTGATGTGCACACCACTATTACAACACTTAAGTATTCTAAATTTAATTATAAATTTACCTTTACCAGTTAGATTTACACTTTCATATATTTACTTGTTACTAATTAGCATCCTTTCATTTTGGCTTGAAGAATTCTCTTTAACATTTCTCATCATGCTGGTCCAGTGATGATGAATTCCTTTAGCTTTTGCCTCTCTAGAAAACTTTAATTCTAGAAAAGTTTGCCAGGTAAAGTATTTGCTAAAAGTTTTTTCTTCCTTTCTGTACTTTGAATACTACTCCCTTCTGGCCTGCAAAGTTTCTGCTGAAAAATCTGCCTTGAGTCTTATGAGGGTTCCCTTTTACATAATAGGTTGTTTCTCTTGCTGCTTTAAGATTCTGTCTTTAACTTTACAAAATTTAATTATAATGTGTCCCAATGATGTTCTCTTCAGGTTTAACTTCTACAGAGCCACTGTCTGGGCTCCCTGGATCTGGATGTCTGATTCTTGCCCCATGTTAGGGAAAGTTGTAGCCAATATTTCTTTGAATAAGCTTCCTGCCCTTTTCTTACCTTTTTTTCCTTCTAGGACCCATGTAATGTAAATATTGGTCTTCTTGATAGTGACTCATAAATCCATAACGCTATCTTCACTCTTTTTATTCTTTCTTCTTTTTGCTACTATGATTGAAAAATTCTACTGCTCTTTCTTCAAGTTCACCGATCCAGTCATCTGTTAAACCCTCTTGGAAAATTTAAGTGCAGTTACTGTGTTCTTCAGCTTTATAATTTCTGTTTGGTATTTTCTTATATTTGTTAAAATTCTCCCTTGTTTATGGATTGTTCTCTTGACCTTGGTAAGCATTTTCATGACCATTGTTTATATCTCTTTATCAGGTAAATCACTTATCTCCATTTCATTAAGGCCTGTTTCTGGAGTTTTATCTTGTTCTATTATTTAGAATATATTCCTCTGTTTACTAATTTTCCTAGACTCTCTTTGTAGGTTTCTGTGCATCAGATAAAACCTCTACCTTTCCTAATCTTGAAAGAATTTTCATGTTGGTAATGAACCTTATCATTTAGCCTGGCCTAAGCTCTTGGTTGAGTCTCAAAGTTTTTTGAATGTCCAAGCTGCCTTCTTTGTTCATAGTGGCTCCCAGTAATTGAGGCTGTGCTAAGACCTGTCATTTTCCCAAAGAGAGGATCTCAGTCATATCCTACATGCAAGCTGATTGAAATTCAGACCCTCAGGCAGTAGCTTTTGAAGTGTACAAATAGACTTCTTTCAGGGAAATACCAGTAGATGGGTGTTTCTGGACTCAGCCCTGGGGGAATCACTCGTTAAAAATGGTTTCTTTGTTTTCCATAGTCCTATGAAACCAGCTAAAGCCAGACATGTTGGCCATCAGGCAATCAAGGGGTGTGTCCTCTGGGTGGCAGCTGCCCAGAGTGTGCCTCAACCTTTCCTACCTGTTTCAGAGTGGGTATTTAGTTGTTCATTGGTTATGTAGGAGTTGCTGAGCTAGTTTTAAGATTTCTTTCAGAACTATGTTGAGGTATATAGCCTTAAACAGAGAGTTTGAATTTTGAAGTTAGGGGCAACTAAAATCATCCAAAAATAGATGCAAGTCAACTCTAAAAAATAATTAGTAAACAAATGGAAACTATTATTTCTACTTTTAGAACTATATGAGAAATTAACTATGTTTAGCTATTGATAGGGTGTGTACATGGGAGGAGGTGAGTTTAGGAGCCTATGTTGCCATCTTTGACCAAAACTCCTCAAATAATAAAATTTAATTTCTGCTGGTATTACCTATCCATCCCAGGTCTTCTGGGTACTCTCCTTGGCCTCTGGAAAACTGCCAGGTACTGTGGCAGAGAGAAAGGCAGTCTGGCAGACCTCTCTAATCAATAAATAAATGTTCAATTCAGATCTCATTGGCTAGAAAAAGTCACATGGTTTCACCAAAATCTAGTACAGTGCTATTTTAAGTACAGAAGATAGAGACAGAAATATCTGGTGATCAGCACTAAGCAATAACATAGTGAACCAAGAGGGACTCAGTAAAGACAAAGAGTGGAGGCAAATCACCACGGGATTGAAACTGTGTACCATAAAAAGAGAGGAAAGTCCAAATAAAGGATAGTAAAATCATCACAAATAACTCTGCAGCCATTAAATACCATATTAAAATATTTAATGACACAACAATATGGTTAAAACATGTTTTAAGCTGTGCATATACTCCAACCCCAATAGTATTTGTGTAAATTTATTCAGTAAAAAATGACTCAAAAATAGATGAAAAGGCAAATGTGTTTTTTTAAGTCTCTCAACCTGAATATAAAATGCCAGCTTTAATACTGCCTTATTCAACTCTTTTTCTTTCTACTTCTTTCTCCCAATATACCTTTCTAAGTCATCTTAAACTAATGAATAGTGATGAGTTAAGCAGACAGATTTTTCAAAAGATTTTGACACTGAGTTTTAGGGAATTAGTGAGTGTTCCTCCATTCATTTTTCATAGCTTCAATTAATAATCTGGCTTAAAATTAAAAAGTTTAATTTAAAAAATTAAACTTTTCTTTCAAAGAGAGAATACATATTAGGGAAAACAGTAGAGCTAGGGGAGGTACAAGAAATATTACCAAGGACTTCACGTTCACATGAAATTCCACAAAACAGAAGAAATTCTTCTCATGTCATGGGGAAAACAGGTGATGATAGGAATAGGTCTCTTTAAGGCATAAGGGGTGGGATAAAGGGCTGTTGAGCAGCTCAAGTATAATACTTGGTTGATGTAAAACTCTTTAATATGGTACTTTGAAGTAGGCAAATGCATTTTTTTTTTTTACCACAAAGTCAAAGTATAAACAGGACATCAGTAAAGTGGCATTTTATAAACATCTGGATAATGTGGTCCTAAAGCCTATGCCTAAAAATTCAGGAATCAGCTGGCAATAATTCTAAATCCATCATTGATTAAAATACTTTTCAAACAAAAAACCTCTGGTACTTGCTGTGGTTTCAGATCACACTGGAATATTCCATAACATTTAATCCATTTCATAAACACTATGTTGAGATAGAGCCTTAAATATAGAGTTTAAATTTTTGAAGGGGGGGGTAACTAAAAATCATCAAGAAATAAATAGATGCAAGTCAACTGTAAAAAAATTAGTAAACAAATGGAAACTATTATTCCTACTTTTAGAACTATGTAAGAAATTAACATCTATCGCTCTTTTGAATCATAAACAAATGCCAGCAAATATTTAATCAATTCCCCATCATCTGATCCATTTTCAGGTAAATTTTGTTTTTAAATAGCAAAATAGTTATAATTTTTAAAGTTATTTTCCTGGTCGCCTTGCAAGAATATTATATAATCTAATAGGTCTCATTTACTGGGAAATTTTCTTAAGCAACACGGCATAAAGTCTTACAACTATCAAGAAATTTGTGAGTTTCCCATGAGCCTTCTTGTTTTATTAAAAATAAATCATTCATCAAACCTGTGATTAAGCACAATCATTAATTGCCAGAATTTAAATATTTGGTTATCAGGTTGACGTTGATAACCAAAAGTTTCTAGCTCACTAAAGAGAGTAAGAAGCACTCATGAGTTAAATTAACTCATTCTGGCCACTTCATCATGTAATTAGAAATATGCATAATATAATATATTATATTGTAATAATCCAATATTAGAAATATAAAGTCAATTTACAAAATGTCTTGGGTTCTTAACTAAGCCAGATTCTATGCTAAGCAATGGAGATAGACAACATCTGTGAAAAAAAACAAATGCAACTCTTGTCTTCTAAGGAAAAAAAATTCACATCTTTTGCAAAAGGTGGTTGAGCATTTATTTCTCAGAATAATCTGAATGCCACCCTCAGGCTCTCTACTCCCCTCTCTAGGACAAGCATTGTTTATGAATTTATCTATATATGTCTTACACTAAGTATGCAACCTCATACACAGTAGGGATTTTAATAAATGTTTGATAGATGGATAAATAAATGAATGAATGAATGGAAACTATATAGATTATTATTTCCATGATTATGTTCATTAACAGGAAATGAGTTTAATACTGACAACTTGAGTTTAGGAATAATTTAACCTCTCCTTCTCATCTATCCTTTAACTGTTCTCAAACCCCATGAGTCTGTAAAATCAGTATCATCTGAATTTCTAACAAAGTCTGACAAGGAGTAAGTCACGCAGCAGCTCTAGAGAAGGCTCAGCTTAAAAGGCAAGAGCATGTTGTAATCCTTCCAATGTCAAATGAATTGAAGTTGAGTGGAATAGGAATTCAATAAATGGCCACCTTCCACAGGTAATGTATCAACCACCGACTCCAGCAAGGGTCCTGCTGGGATCCTTTTGCATGTACCTGTCAAGGCAGTTCATATCTAGGTATCTCAGCACATCACTTCTGTGCTACTCAAAGCTAAGTCGGGCCTAGAAGAGCCTCCATCTCTGTTCTTCTGCCCCAAGAAAGAGTCAGCTCACCATGGTGGCTTACTTTCAACACCTGTCTCTCTACTCCACACAAACTCACAGGATCTTGTTGAGTAAGAGAGCTAGCCTTTTGAAGTATTCAAACTAGATTGGAGCTCAGCTGTCATTCGGGGAACTGCTGCTTCTATGTTGAATATTGGAGAGGCAGGGTCATCACATGAACCAGAGAGAAACAAGGGATCAAACCCAGCTTTGACACTAACAAAGAGTATGACCTGGAATAGCTTTCATAATCAGGCTCAGCCTCAAATTTCTCATTTGTAAAATGGAGATATATATAGCTCAGAGTGCTGGTGAATCTTCAGACTAGCTTATACAAAACATGTGGCACACTGTAATTTAAAAATGTAGACTTTATTATTATTATTCCTTTTGGAGGCACTGGCCTTCCTACACATGCAGAGACCCAAAGTCCATACATTCCACACAAACATTCCAGTCATGCCTTCCGTCACAGATCCCAGTTCCTGACAGTACTCCAATTGTTACTATTTCTTTACTATTACTATTAGTATCAATCATAGCATCATACATTTGAATTGTCACTTAGAATTTGCTAAGCATGTTCTCATAAATTTTATTTACATTTCACAATTATATGAGGTAGGTATAATTACCCAGATTTTAAAAATGGAGACACGCTGGCTCAAATTTAAGTAATATGTCCAATGTTACATAATTGATGATTAAAGGAACTGAAATCTGAACCAAGATTCTGCCAATACCTACAATGAATGTTTATGGAAGAGGCATGCTTTCTCTCACTCTTCTCCCCATACTACCCATCCAATTAGCTATTTAGCTATTGGTGCTTACATCTTTATGTTTGAAAATACAGAGGACAAGCATATTTAAGATGCAGTTTTAAATATTTCTGAAATAAGAATATTTTCGCATTAAAATTCATTTAACAAAAATTTATGAGGCACTCTTCTGGGTTTGAAAGATATGACAGTGAATGTGGTATTTTGTTATCTTGGTGTGTGACCCTGTGGATTTCTTATAGTCTTTCATCTTTGAAAACATGAAACACATAGCTGTTCAGGTTAACATCCTGTACAAGATTCCTGTATCTCTATGAACACAGACTCCTGATGAGTGCAGACAAACATAATTTCTGAAGTTTCTGTAGTTTGCAGCCTCCTTCTTTCCTTTTGGAGAGGCCAAAAAGCTTTGGGTGGGGCCATGCATAAAGTCTTGAAGACCTTTCAGGAAATGTGAGAACCCCAGATGATAGTATCTTCCACCCTCTCCAACTGAGAGAATATGGCTGGCAGATTTGGTGGCCTGGGAAAGTGTGGACTAGTGTAGGTAGACTTACTAGGTCCTTAGGTTGGTTTGAGTGAGAGCAAGGCACTTTTGACTTCTAGCACCAGAACAAGGTGGTTAGGAAGTGGAAAGGTACAATGTCTACCTCCTGCCAACCTTCCTCTTGGTACAAACCATCCTTTCCCTTATATTTCTCCATGTCTTCCTTCTTACATCTATCCCCATAAATACTGTGTGTCCAGATAAATGTAATACTAGCTATTACCAATTACAGCCAGTGACTACATGACCTGTTACCATAAAGACCAATATATGTAATAATAATAATTACATATATTATTACAAAATTCAAATTCAATTTGCTATTAATTTTACTTGATGTTAATACCAAAACTGTTCACGAGTTCTGTCTTCACAGTTTCTTGCTTAGGCAGCACGATCATCTGCTCACAGGTTTAAAAGCCATTAATGACTTTCCAGCTAAAAGCATTCATCCTGCATGGAATTCCTTGGCAATTCTGTCACTGAGACACATTGGTATGCAGTTGCTCACCTGAGAAGAGCCTAACAATGCTGTAACTAAGCATTAAATGCAGAAACAACTCTATGAGGTAGAATCAATGTCCTCCCTGAAACTTAAAAAAAAATAGCACTTTATTCATTGACAAACACAATTCCTAGAAACCTTGGAATTCCCTTTCCTCTCCCACATTTTCTGCCATGCACAAAGGAAATCAGCTTCACCAATTCAGTCTCGAGCTTTTGTCCCTTTAGCCTACACCATTGTTATGCATTTCCTCCTACCCAACTTCATTATCTGTTGCCTCTTCCCCATCTATGAACAGAGACCTAGCCCACGGTCAGCCTTTATTTTTTTGCACTCATATTATTCTCATTCTATACACTTTTCTCACGGCAATTTCATCCCTTCTCATACATTCAATTATCAGAGCTATTTAGAGGCCTGCTGTCCATTCCAAGTCTATGTCTCCAACTTTGACCTCTCTCCAGGCTCCTAACATTAGTTTCAGTTATCTAACATTTCCACCTGGATTGAACCCAAAACCAATAGCATCATACTTCTCTTGTTCCAAATATGTTTCCTTTATATTCCTCTAACTATTATTGGCTTAAAACTCTAGAAAAGAAACCATTCATTTTTTCCCTCCCTCTGAGTTAGCTAGGATTAGATTCTACTGCAAACAACAGAATCTCCAAATCTCAGTGTCTTCAACAAGGTCATTTAATCCTTCCTCATGTACAAGTCTCATGGAATTTAGTAATAGTCTGATAGGACAATTCTGCTCCATGAAGTCTTCTGGGACTCAAGCTCCTTCAAGTTCACCCCTCCTCTATTCCTAGGATTCACATGAGCAACTATAACTAGACCAAGATGATGGTTGTATCTAAGTAGCGAGGTAGAAGAAGGCATGGAAGAAAAGGACAGTGTGCCAGCCCTCTTTTAGACGTGCTACTGTATGATACTTCTAGCTGCAACACAGTCACACAGCCATACCTAACTACAAAGAAAGTTAGGAAATACAGTCTTTATTTTAGATGGCCATATTTACAGCTAAAAATCAGGGATTTTACTATAGTGAAAGGAGAAAAGAACAGATACTCTGCTGTGACTAGCAGTGACCATTCTCATATCTAATTGTTCTAATCTTTTACAGTTTATCCCTACAATAAATCTAGCATTAGCACTACTATGAAAATAAAATTTCTAATTCTAAACTTTAATCACATCATTCCCTAGTTAAAAACTTTCAGTGGTTTTCCAACGCTTACATATAAAGTAGCTTCTTAAGACCAACCAAAATTTGATCATAGACTATTTTTCTGGTCTTAACTAATACCATTGCCCAACACTGAGACAGCTAGACTACTTACCATAATATTTGCTACCATTTATTGAGAACCGGAGAGTTTACAAAGATTACGACCAATCTTCACAAACATACACACACACACACAAAACAAAATCATTATTATTGTTTCCGTTTTAAAAATGAGAAATCTGAGATTCAGAAAGGTTAAGTAACATGGGCATAGTTCCATATCTATAAATAAAAGGGATTTTAAGACATATCTGTGTTGTCCCAAAGTACATTGTTTCTCTGCATCCTCTATCCCCACCATCACCCTGTAACACACTGATTGATCATCATTATACAAGTTCTCCTTCTTTATGATTTTGTTTCTGCTGTTACCTCACCCGTAATGTACATATCCTCTATGTCTGTTGAGATCTATTACTAGTTAACATTCAAACCATCTTCTATGAATGATTAAAATACTCTTTCCTTCATGAAAACTTCATTGATTTGTTTGCTTTCCCTCCCTCTACTCAATTCTCCAACAACCAGAGGTATTTTCCCCCTGAATGTTCACAATATTTTGTTTGTATTTCCTTTATAGTATTAATCACATTCTATCTTACACCACGGTTTGGCTACATCCTAGCCTCTCTTCCCTGAGGCTTCTCAGGATACCGGACCAATTTTTTTTATCATGTGCATTGTCAATGTAGGTAGCCCTGAGTGCCAGGTATCCTGAGTAATCATCTAATTTTTTTGTGTGAATAAATCCAAATGTAAACATATTAAATTTGCCTCAGAATAGGCATATCTATTTAATATGTATCTCCATATACTGTTGAGTATGGTCTTTGCAACAACTCTGATGCTAGAATTAGCAAAGGGAAGTGAGAATATGAAGAATTTATCACACCCAGCAATATCCTCATCATGTCCTTATGCCTTCAGTGTCATAATGTACTGATTGGAAACTAGAAAATATTGTGAACTTAGTGACCTAAACAACCTTCCTCAAACCTTGTTGCTTTTCTTCCCCCTGTTCAAATTTTGTCCTCTCAGCTCTATCCTCCTTCTATTAACTTCTTGCCTCCTTAATTGCCCTTCCCAATTTTCTGCTTAGTCTTAGTCATAAGATTTAAATTACTAGTAAAAAGCAGAGCATTTCTTAGACAACTGACCATACAATTTTGCTCCTAACTGGAATATTTTTATTTGATTCCTATTTTCTATATTCTAAAATGCTCATGCTGGCTTAGAATTAAAACTAGACAATTTTTATGACATGGCACCAACAAAAGTATCACAGTCTTATCCATCTTTCTATCACCAATGCAAAGTCCAATGTCTAATGCTCAGTAGTGACTTCGTAACTGCTTAACGAAGAGTGACTAAATGAATGAGCCAGAAGAGAGACTGCTTTATTCTGACCTCTCCCACACTACATTTCAAAGAATTAAACTGACATCACTAAATCACAATTCAAAACAAACCAGTATTTATTACCAGGAAACTCATTGAAAATCTATTTACTAGTTTTGAAAATAAGCACTACAGCTTCTTGTTTCAGTATACCAGGACAGTATATGAATGCTGCCTAAAGCAAGGTCCTGCAAAGGAAAAAAGGAATAAAGACTTTTCCTTTAGTATTTTAGGTTAAGTGTCCAGAGGCCTGAGACTATCCTACCTCCTATCTACTCAGCCAAAAGTTTAATTCTACCCTGGAGTGAAAGGAAACCCAAGATAACTATAATGAGCAGATCTACCCTAAACTGGAGGAGCTCCCTATAGATGCAATACATTTGCACATCCCCATGTTCACCAGTTCCAACTCTTCCCGCTGTTTGATAACAATAAATGCCTAGAAAAAGCTACCTTTCCATTCCCCACACCCCAGCAAGGAAAGGGCCTGCTACTGAGCCAAGAAGCCTGAGGGAATCTGAAGAGGTATTCAAATACACTGAGAAAGCATCCAAAGGGTTGACGTTATGGCAAACACATGAGACAATCACTGATATGGATACACAGCAGGCCCCTTTGAAGCAGGGGCCAGTATTCTCTTGGTATAATAATAGCTAAGCTTTCAACTGGGAAATCACATGTATTAAAAATATGCTGTTCTTTGCGATTTGTCTTTTTCTGTTGAATATCTCCTCAGTGCTTACATAATTCCTCTGGTGTCTTAGAGAATGTGTTCAACTTCTGTAATTCACTTCATGATCCCCTAACACATTGTAAAAGTACTGAATTACCTACCCTCCAGGCCATCAGGGTTGGAGTGGCAAGGCCAACTAAGTTCTCAGTGTGTTCAGTGTTTCTGAAACAGTCAATAGGTCTCCCTGTGTTCCTAATAAAATGATTTGGTACTAGGTCCAAGCTACTAGGTCAGATGTAGAACTAAAAAGTATTGGTCAGGACAAAATGAACACTCAACCTTCCAAGATTCAGATTTTAATCATTTGGGGGAAAAATTGGCATTCTCAATTAACACTAAAAATCCATTATTTTTCAACTCAGAAATTCCAGATACTAGTAATTGTCATAAATAAATAAGTGCACAAAGATATTCACTTGAATTTTAATTGCAAAAGTATAACAATGAAAAATTAGAAATACCAGAATGCCCATAAACAAGGACAAGGCTAAATAAACTATAGAAGATAGCATATCATGCAATAAAATTGCAGGTGTTAAAAACAATGGAGAATTTCTACTTCTGATTATAAGGAGTTGTTCTTGGCTGGTCAATATTTCCACTAAAAACAACAATGAAAATCAAATAAATTTTAAAAATCATGTATTTAAACATCAGAGAATTATTGAAGCAAAGAGGACTAAACAGAGTAAAATTCCAGAAAGAAAAGATTTCAGAGGTGACCTAAATATATGCATGGTGGACATTTGCCACTTGTGAGCTGGTTCAAGAATCTAGATTCTAGAGGATAGAATCAGGACAGGACCAGGCAGAGGACAGTTCCTGAGGCAGAGGAACAAGCAGATCTGGCAGTCATTTAGACTTCAATGACAAAAGTGGAGATATGACGGGCCTTGACCATAGAGTTAGTAACTCCTTCAAGTTATTTGTCAAGTTCTGAAGCTGCACAGTGCAGAAAACCAAAAAGCTAAGCCAAAATCTGTAAAAAGTAAACCAGATATTCTGTATCTACTGAGGGCTAAGAATTCAAAGATCTACCAGACTTTTAACTAAAAGCCCTGGGGGGCCATGCTCCAGAAACAGAGAGAAACAGAACTAGTCTGAGTCTTACCAAAATTGCAAACTTTCCTGATGCTACTTAGTGTGTGGTTGAATTAAGGTGATCAGTCCCTCAACTTGATTTGTGTAGCAGAGGAAAAACAAATCTTTTAATCCTCTATACCTTTTCAAAACAATGTCTGGCACGCCAAGAAAAGTTATTAGGCATACAAAGAGCCAGAAAAACATAAATGACAATCAAGAGAAAAAAACCACAAAGATAAAAGCAATAAATTAGTGCTATATGTACTAATGTAAAAATATTTCTAAACTGAGTTTTTAGAAGAAAACACAACTACACACTTATATAGCATACATACATACATACGTCAATGTATGGAGAGAAAGTCTGGAAGAGTATATATCAAACTCGCATGGGTGAGTATATCTAAGGATACTGAATAGAATACACTGGTAGGGTGTAGTCAAGGGAAAGTCCTATATTGTTCAACTTGTCTTATTTTTTTAAATAATTAATTCTCAAAACCAGCTAACAAATTCAATCACATTGGAAGTAGACAGATACGCATAGCTTTCTGCATCACAGGAAAAAGGGAACTGGGAAATCAGTGAGCTAGTGACCTTGATAGGATTTGCCTTGATAGGATGGCAGGAAAAAAAGCTGGTAGGAGTAAAGAGAGTAGGGGAATCTCATCTTCTTAACTACTCAGTAGTAGTAATTTCGGTGGTATCCATTTTGGTAATACAATTTTGCATTAGTGATTTTCATTTGGGTAGAAAAAGAAGTAAGATTCAGCATATCTGACACTGCTATGCAAAGAACTCAGAAGTTAAGCAAGGAACTGGAAACAAAGGTTAAACTCAAAAGTAAGGAGAAAATTATCTGATAAAAGCAAACACAGAAACAGACCCATAGATACAGGGAACAAACTGATGGTCACTAGATGGGAGGGTGGTTGGGGGCTAGGTGAAAAGGTGAAGGGATTAAGAAATATAAATTGGTTACAAAAGAGTCATGGGATGTAAAGCACAGTATGGGGAATACAGTCAATAACAGTATAATAACTATGTAGAGTGTCAGATGGGTAGTAGATGTATCCATGGGGAGCACTTCATAAATCATATAAATGTCTAACCAGTACATTGTACACCTGAAACTAATATAAAATAATATGGAATGTCAACTATAATTTAAAAAGTAGTTACAGGTGTAACTAAAGAACAGCATAGGGAATACAGTAATACTACAATAATTAAATACATTGTCAGATGGGCAGTAGACTTATTGGGGTTATCACTGTGTCAGGTAAATAAATGTCAAATTACTATGTTGTTTCGTACACCTGAAATTAATAAAAAAATTTGTCAAAGCAAACAGAGACAGACATACATGTGATGAGGCCTGACACAAGCTAGAGAAAACTAATAGTCCAAGAGGAACACTCAAAATTCGAAGCTAGGGAAAAGTATGTAGAAGCACCTTTAGTAAGGCCTGCTTTCCTCCAAGAAGCATTTATATCTGCATCCCCTGTGTTCTCACATGACTTCCTATTTTCTTACTAACCTTTGGACATTCTTCCTTGAAATACAGCCTTCATGTCCACATCTCTGCACTTAACACGGAGGCCCCAGAGGACAGACACTGATTTGGGCGGATGTTAGCATCCTGTCTGACTCCTAACAGTGTGGCCACACATGGTTCGTGCTCTGCACTTGTTTATGATCTAAGTCAAAATCGAGATTTCTGACTTGTACTGCTCATCAAGAAGAAAAACAGTCAGACATTCACATTGCAAGGCACCAATCATTGAAACAATGGGTTTTTAATCATGAATTGAGTATCTTCTGTCTGCTTAGCTTTATGCTAAACTCAGTTTTTGGCAGCATGAGAACTACCATGACTCATCTCTTCCCTGTTTGCCTTTCTGATCAGCCTTGCTTTCCCTTTCCACCTAAAGGTGCTAAGTGGGTCAGCGGTGTTGAGTTATGGGGAACACAGGGGCAAGTAAAGTAACAAGAAGGCACATCTCGAAGAACAGTTAGTTCCCAGTGCGGGAGCAGCACACAGGAAGCATATAATAAATATTTATTGACTACCTGACAACTCGAGAGTCTGTTCTGGCTAAAATATGTACAACGGTTTATAAAAGGACGATGGAAAAAGGCTATACTACTGACGCATTCCACACTTAACTCCAGTTAGGGAAGATTTTTCGTGTTTCATTTGGATAGCTGATCAACAACCCAGTGAAAAATCTCCCCTGATTGTGCATCCTTATCCAAGGAAAAGACTGCTTCAGGGCAAACAAAGCTCTTTTGAAAATCTGTTCAAAGCAGATGCCGTAGAAGAAACGACCTTCTAAGAGGAGGTCTAAATATGTTCCTGAAGCAGAGGAGGTGTTTTTCTTCTTTTGCTTTTTAATAAACATACTGATGCTCCTCAGATCCCTCTAGGCACTGCTTTCCGAAACGCTATGTGTATTGGCCTAAGTTTATCCTAGTTACTTATTTTTTACAGTTTTGTAACCCATTTTTTTTCTTTTTTTTTCCCCCAGTTATAGTTGCCATCTAATATTACATTCCTCTTACAGACTGAGTGATACTGAGGCACTATTTGCTGTTAAATTTTCAGCAAGGCTGTGTGTAGCTGGACAAATCCATAGGTGAGCTTGCTGTGCCTATTAACAAAGCCAGGGAGCAGTTAAATTACAGGCTTGTCCAGGCAGAGGCCGATGGGTCTAGGCAATTCTAACCTACATGGGAAAAAACGGGCTTAGCCAACTTCTCTAGCCAGTCATGTTGCAGATTTAAAAACAGGTACCTAAAGCATGGCTTCTGGGTAAGACCACCCCATTTGTATTTTCTGGGTATATAACATCATCTGCTTAGCACTAAACAAAGAATATAAGACCTAGCGCTTGCTTTCATGGAAGTTATGATCTAGTGAACGCATGAAGAACAACAGAACAACTAGAGAAGAGATGTTTCCTTAGCCATCCTATTAATTATTTTTCAACACAGCAATTATCAAAATCTGAAACTAAGTTTATGTGTTTATTGTCTATGTCCTTAGAATGCAGTGTGCATGTCTGTGGAGGTCACTTCTGTCTTGTTCTCCTCTGCATCTCAGCCTTAGGATAGGCCTGGTCCATACAAAGTACCCAATAACTATTTATATAGTTCTCATGCTTGCATTCAAGGTACTTAGTACTGTTTTTAGATACTGACGATAAGGCCGTTCCTCAGTATGTGATGAGGTAAACAAGGTTTCTTCTCTTGCTAAACCTATAGCATGATGAGAGAAGACAGAGAGCCAAGAAGTATACAAATAAATAAGCAAGATAATACCAAATAAAAATAAGTGCAATTAACAAAATAGAACCTAGCAGTCACCCTTGAAACAGTTTATCCCTCATGTCCCACATCTAGTCCATCAGCGTGTCCTGAAGGCTCTGCCTGCAAAACAGCCACATCTGACCACAGCATTCCACCTTCCACTGCTCCTACCATAACCCAGCTGTCAGAACTTCTCACCTGTACAACGGCAACAGCCTTCTAATGGTCTGATTTCCTTAATTCCATTCTTGCATCTGACAATCTATGTCTCACCCAGGGGTCAGTGATTTCCTAAAGCATAAATCAGATTGTATCACTGTTCTGCTTAAAACCTATTTCCTTTAGGGTAAAACACAAGCTCTGAACCAGGGTTTGTATGATCTTTCATGAAGATGTGGTCCTACGGGCCTCTCTACCAGCCTCTTCCTAGATCTCTCTCCCTTGCTCCCTCTGTCCTAGCCACATTGGCTTCTGTTCAGTGTCTAAGACAGGCCTATGAGCTCTCCCTGCTGAGTTTTTACACAAGTTGTTAACCTCTGCCCCGAGGCTCTTCCCCCAGATCTCTGTGTACATTGTCACCAATTCCTTCTGCCCCAAATATGAGATTCCTAATACCAAACATATGTATCATTTAGTACAAAATTAAATAATAAAGAAAAATGTGTGTTGTCTACACTATTTGGTACTTTATTTATTTATTCATAAGCATTTTCCATTAATAAGTTTTACCAGTAAATTATCAACAACATCAAATGTTCAAAAACATGTAAATTCAGAGGCAAAGCTTATAGGCTGGAAAAATAAAAGTTCTTATGTGTACCAAATATTAATCCCTCCCCCCAAAAAAAAATCAATTTCCAACATTAAAGCCATCTGCTGTTTGTGTACCTAAAATATCAACTTGTATTGCTCTTTCAGAAGGTCTGTTAAGTGACCAGTAACAGCACGGTGCAAGGTTGAAGGAAAGAATTTCTCTGCAAACATAAGCAAACAGCAAATGTCACATGAATTACCAGTGTTCAGAGGAGAAATTCCACCTGTGTCTATAAAGGTTGACCTCTCTCTTCCTGTTCTCAGGGCATGTTAAGAATATAACGATTCATAGATTAAAGCCTGCCACAGTGCCCTGGCCTTGAATTTCAGAATGTTTTACATAGACTAAAAGAAAAACTCTCACCTTCCATTAAATACCTTTGCATGACATTTATGGCCATACATTCTCTTTCCTGCAACTGACAGCCAACAAAATTAATCATACTGTGTGGCAAATAGGGAAGACTGTTTAAGGACACTTAGGTCACATCTTGGCAAGAATTGCTAAAGTTTAGCCAGGATTGGGGATTGTCTAAAACGTAAATTATTTTGCATCTTAGGTAACAGATCTGTTTATTAAACAACTAGCAGGGCTCAACATGGAGACTTCTTCAAATATGTGCCCAAACAAGTCTGGGAAGCCTCAGTGATAAGAAGTGTAAGTAATAGTAAAAAAGTATTGGCTATACTTTTGGGAGGATCTAGGCATCTTATGCTGATTCACTATCAGCTCTTTTTCTTCCCAACTTCCAAGAAAAACTTCTTTTGTATTTTAAGGTTGGCATTTGGATCAACCATGAACAAATAAGAGCAGGGGAGAGCGAGACAGACAGGCCACCTGCAACGTGAGCTGGTTGTCTGATAAGAGCTTCTCCAGTCATGCCATCTGGTATGTCCTGGCACTTGTCATCCAAATTGCTGTTTCCTGAACAAATTTAGTTTCCCCCAGATAGTTCAGCTTAAATGAGCTCATATTGTCTATCTGACACCTGTCAAAAGAAGAGTGAAAGATTTCTCTCAGCCTGGAACTGAAGAGGGGGGCAGAGAGGAAAAGAATGAGAGGTGAGGTGGAACAAGGAAGAGGGGAAGAAGATGGGGTATGTGCAGAGCAGAAGAACTCTTTATTGAGGGTCAGTGTATTTTTATCTTTTCCTATAAATTTAATGCCAGAAGGTGAGAAAAGAAGAAAAAGTACCACTTCCAATCATATTTGCTAAGACAAATATGATTGAACACATGAAATATGAAAATAGCACAAACTAACTTCACGCTAACCTTGTGTCATCTTGTGTCTGTTTGCTGTGTATGGTGTTTTGTTTTGTTTTTAGTTAAGCAAGAAAGAAATGGTAGTAGAGAGATCTGATCTGCTTTGACAGCATGGCCAATGCTCTTTTCCATCCCCTGGAACAGGATGCAGTAACAGGCAAGAGCAAGTAGAGAAGTGATTTCATTAACTGAGTCTTGATTCTGAGGTTAGCATATCTGCAGATCTGTTATTTTTCCTCCCTAAGTCTTGGGGAGCTGCCAAGACAGGCAAAAGAAGGGGTGATAATGGACTGAAGATGCCATAGGGCAAATCTCTGGAAGGAGAGATATCATAAAGAGTTGCCAGGAGGGTACTGCCTGTGCCTTTGCCTTTCAAGTTAGACGGTATCAGGAAATCTAATTTATTAACTGCTGTTTGCCATAAATAAAGAGAAGGAAAGGGGTGAGAAGGAAGGATAGGAAATGAGTGGGCCTCACTGGAAAACAACTTCAAAATCTGCCTTCCAAAGCAAAGGGCCCGAGACTGCAGAGGTCTCTCCCAATCGGTCCAATGCCACGAGTGCTGGGGTTAGGGAGCTGACCAGCAGTTTTCATCCTTTCATTTTCTCAACCTGGTCTCCTTAATTGGAACACACAAAAACCCTTATCTGGGCATTTTAACTCTTTATTTCAAGTTTAGTTATCAAAATAGCTTTTTCAAAATGTCCTATGATACAATCTTAATCAGGTTACTCAAATGTAAAATGTGTCTAAAGCTCCCTGCCTCCTAAGGCTCTTGTAAGGATTCAATTGAGAGAATATTTATAAAGTACCCAGTATTTAAAAGCTGTTGAATATATTTTAGCTTTTTTTCTCTTCTCCTCTTTGAATTAAGAGAGTCCTAAAATTTATAGCAGAAAAATCCCAACAGTAATGGGCAGTTTTTAGGTATATATCCACAAACTTGTTTCCTCTGGGAAATAAATCCAATTAAAAATAAAAATTGACATAACATCACAATGCCTATTCAGGGTATTTATGAGCATCAATCTCTCTTTAAAAAATTATTCCAATGAAACAGTATTTTAAATATTTCATGGTGTTACAGATACAGCTGGTGCTAAGCAACACGAGATGTGTAAGCAATGAAAACCTATGTATTTCACAGCTTCTGTCCATAGCAGGAGAAAAGATGGCATTTTGTCAGTTTTGCCTCCCTAGATATTAAAAGTCAAGACACAGAGGAAGACCAGGCAGCTAACATATAGACTCACTCTCTGCTGAGGAAGGGAAAACACAAAGCCTATGGAAAGCCTGCCTCTTTACAAGGTGAGTTTCCATTTCCTGTGAGAGTGTTGATGATACGGTTCACTTTGCTAACGGTCCTAACAAAATGAACAAAGCAACACTATTATTGGAATTTTAGAAGTGTTCTGAAGATTCTAACTCTTAAAGATATCAATTTTGGAGGGGAGGGGTCCATAGAGATTAAATCAATGCATGCCTACTTAAATTTACACTTGATCTTGGAAGCTGAGGGTAGTCTGATAGGACCTATCCATGAGACTTGAGAGATAAGAATCATGTTATTAGGAGCTAAAAGACATATGTCCTTGTTTAGCTATTAACTAGCTAAGTGACCTTCAGACCCAAGTCTTCATCTATAAAATAAAGCAGTGTAACAAATGTTCTCTAAGGGTTCATCCAGCTCTAAAGTGTTTGAAATCCATGTTCTAAAAGGGAAAGGACATAGAAATAAGAAGAAGCTGCTTAGAAAGAATTCCAAGTGCCAAATCACCAAAAATTGAAAAGGCCACTAAAACATGTATAGAAATGATGATGGGGAAGATGAGGATAAAGATGAGAATGGTGTTATCAGCTAAAATCTACAGATACCTTAGGTGGAGCCCAGTATGTGTCCATGTACTTTACAGGTATTAGCTCTTTTAAACTACTCTGATTTCCTTTCTGTCACACTTCCTACCATATTGGACAACACTGTGAATGAATATAGGCATTCTGAGGATACAGCTGATTTGGAGATACATTACTTTGGAGTTATGTGGATGTATTTATGTCATTCACAGCCCTCTTTTCCATCCTGGTATAGGAATGGCTCCCAGGACTTTTGGTATCACAACAGAAGGAGAAAGGGCCAGAGGTCATATAGGCTAAGAATTAATCTTGTTGCATCTGACAATGAAAGTATGGAGATAGTGGTAAAGATTTAGAAGTGAGTCATTAGAAAAAGTCTTCCAATTATCAGATGTGTAAAACTGCAATTAAAGATTAAATTCTTATCAATGCCTACTTAAAATGAAAGTTCTTCTATCAAGAATAGACTCAATAATTCAGAGTATTTCATTGTGAACATGCCTTCTAATTTTGTGTTTTATTTATTTTTTTTTTTTTGAGGAAGTCATACAAAATGAACTTTATTGGAAATGCTGTATTTTTCTGGGACAAACTCGTAGTACTACAAACAGCAAGTGCACCTAAGCATGAAATCACGTGTTTTATCTGTTTCAACATATTGTTAGCATATGTTGAAACAGATCACATGTTAGCATATATAACATATGTTGTCCTTACCAAGTCTGGTAATACCAGACCATAATGATACAAAACCACAATTTATAGAGAGAAAGAAATATGCCCTAAATATTCATAATGAATAGTATCTCAGATTATTGAATAATACAAATAATAAAGAGTAAATTACTTTGAAAAAAGATTAAAATTTCTTACCAATTTAACACAAAATACTGACAAACATGAAGGTAACAGAAAGTCATAATATGCTACTATGAAGAGGATATAGGCAACAAAGTTCAAATGTTAATTCATTGTCACTGCACAAGAAACTTTATAATATCCTGAAATCTTACAGCTCCTATATGAAAGAAACTTGACTGCATCTTTGCAAAGTTTGACAGTCCTAAAAATATATATTGATTTTACCAATAAAACCCTGTAAAGATGAAATAAACTTTCCAAAACTATCGATAGTAAAAACTAAATTTCTATCAACAATGCTAGAGGAAAGACTACATTATTTTTTAGTCTCTTTTCAGAAAATGTAACACTAAAGCACTACCATATAAAGAAAAATCAAAGAGTATGCAAGCAAAACATGTAGAAAAAATACATGATTTTCTGGTCAAGGTGGCAGAGTAGGTTAATGCTGTTCTTACCTCCACTCACAACAACATAAAAATTACAACTATAGAACAATAATCATGGAGAATCATGCGAAGTCTAGCTGAACTATAGCCTTACAACTAAGGACATACAGAAGACACAAACTCAAGACTGGCAGGAGGGTCAGAAATGCAGAACAGGGTAGTCCCACACATGCATGTGATCATTAAAAATCAGAAGGAATATCTCAGCTGTGGAGGTTTCCCTCCTGAAGGAGAGAGGGGTCCCAGCCTCACACTAGGCTCCCCTAGTCCAGGGTTCTGGTGTCAAGGAGAGAAATCCCCAAACCAGTGGAGATTTTAGCTGATTGAGATGGAGTTCGGATAGATTGTCAGGTATTCCTCTTAAAGGGCCTGCACAAGGACTTACGTGCCATAGGACTCACTCACTCTGAGCTCCAGCACTGGGGCGGGAGCTTGAAAGTTGCCAGGAATATATGAGGAGAAACTGAATTGTCTGGCTTCAAGGGAGAGGGCTGGAGGGGCGGCTTTATCCGAGACAGAAGAGCTGGCAGAATCCACTGCCAGCATGCAGACACAAGCAGCTGCCATATATGAATATCCATAAAACTGGCTAATATTGGTAGCCCAGCCTTGGTGATTCTCTGAGACCCTGCCCTATCCAACATCCAAATGTACCAAAATCACTTTTAGTGGCTTTTTCATACAAACAATCTGTCTTGGCTCATGCTGCTAGTTTTTCTGAAGAACTCTCAAAGGTTCACAAAACCCAAACAAGATCTGGCTTCAGTGTATCCTGTACCTCTTGCTGAGCAGTCGCAAGCCTAGCACTAGTGGTGGCCTTGGTTGGCAGTTAGCCTCTTGAGGCACCTTCAAGCTCAGAGAGGGTAGTGGACATCTATGGATTGCTTTATGGCTCATGCCAGGTGACCCAGGGCAGGCCACAGGTTGCAGCTGAACTTGGTCTGTGGTGGACCCTCTCCCAGGAGGACCTTAGGCTGCCACACCTAGTGGCCAGCTTTGATCTGAGCCAAAGTATCACTCAGCTGCCTTCAAAGATGACAAACTCAAAAGGCAGGCTGGGCAGGACCCTGCTAAAAAAAAATCCTGCTACATAGGGTTAGCCCCTACACAATATCTTCACCACTTTAGTCACAGCCCATCCTCACAACCAATCAGCCAGAGCGTCAATCCCTTCCATTTACATGCAAACAGCAACCAAGGCCCAACTACAATAGGAGGACACACACAACCCACACAAGTGACACACTTGGAACACCCAGCTCTAGTGATCAGGGAAACTGTGCCACTGCTCCCCACAGGACACTTACTACATAAGGCTACTCTACCAAGACTGGGAGACACAGCAGCTGTGCCTAATACACAGAAACAAATACAGGAGGCAGCCAACATGAGGTAACAAGGAAACATGTCCCAAAAGAAACATCAAAACAAAGGTCCAGGAAAGGAACCACACAAGATGGAGACAAGCAATCTATTAGACACAAAGTTCAAAATACTGGTTATATGGTGTGGAGAAAATGGAGTATCTCAGGCTTTCTCACCAAGCTTCTGCAGGAATGATACGTACCTATTATCTTGCACTTTCCACGGTGAAGCCTGCCACCTTTGTTACCCTGCCTATATAAGGGGATAGGACTCCATGGGAGGGAGCGAGCTATGAGCTATGAGCTATATGAGCTATGGGCTATGGGCTATGGGCAATGGGCTCTGAGCTATGAAATATGAGCTATAAGCTATGAGCTATTGAGAGGGAACTCCTGGACACAATTTTGTTGCTGCTTTGCTTCTGGAATAAAAGCTATGTTTAAGTGGCTTGCAGCTCCTCGATTCTTCTTCGGTCTTCCCTGTTCCAGTGGGAACCTCCTTGGCCTTGAATGTTTGCAATACACTTGGTGTCACAAACAGGATCTACAGCAGATGGGTATGGAACCTACTGCACCGTTGGAGTGTAGAATTGAGGGAACCTGTGACGAGTATGTGGTACTCTTTGGCATGTCTCCTCCCGACCTGGGCGTCTCTTCAGGGGTGGCCTGAGGTGGATGAAAAGCCCATTTGTGTGGAGAAGGCTCTCCAAGTGCTGGGAGAGACCTTTGACAAGGCATGCGCTTGCATGGCAGCTGGGGCCAGAAGTGGCTCTTACAGCCTTGCAGGCAGAGTCAGAGGCAGGCAGGGTTGGAGAAGCAGCTCAAGTCTGGGTACTCCAGACTGAGCTTGACCTGATGAAGATGCAGGTGCAAGTGATAGAGAAGACCAAGCAGCTCCAGGTACTCCAAACCAAGCTGGACCTGATGAAGGTTTAAGTGCAAGCTATGGAAGAAACCAGGTGGCTGTTGGAGGAAGAACGCTGGTGTTTGCAGTTGGGGTCAGAGAGGGGGTCCCCCATTGTTATGTCAGACTCCTTGAGGGAGAAAGGGGAACCAGCCTTATTGTTGTGATAGACTCCTTGGGGAAAGCGGGGAACCTAAATTAGTTTTGCTCCCTCTTCTCTGTTAGTCCAAACTGCTATGAACTGAGGCTACCTCCACCACCAAATAAATGAGGAAAAAGCAGTGCTAGAGGCAACTGAATAAACACAACCAGCTGAGTGGCCCTTGGAGATCCACCTACTGCCTGCCGGCCTTATGAGAAACACACCGATCTGGCATCTGAGAGAGACGTAAAGGCAGGCCAGGAGTGCATCAGGCCACAGCAAAAAAAAAAAAAAAAAAAAAAGCCTTTGGGGATAGGAAACACATAATTAACATGCAATCCTGCTGCCCTAGTGCCTAGTACAGAAGTGAAATGGATGGGACACTGAGTGCAAAGCAGCTAGTGGCCAAGGCTCCTCATCCCTGTCTCATCTCCAGCAGCAACAGGCAGAATAAGCTGCAGAGCCCTAGAAGTCTATGATTGCTGTGGGGGCTAAGAAACCCTGGTAGTCATTGATGGCTACAAGGGCAAAATATTGACATGGCCCTAGTGGACACAGGCACTGAATGTACTCTTTTGTATGGAAATCTGGAGAAGTTCTCTGGAGCCCTAGTAGTCATTGATGGCTATAGGGGGCAAAGCATTCAAGTGAAATCTGCGGACAGCCCACTGGGGATAGGCTGCTTACCTCAGTGAATGTACAAGGTTTACACATCACCTATTCCTGAGTATAATTTAGGGGTGGGCATTTTGTAAGGGCTATGGTTGAACACCATGACAGGAGGGTTTTGCCTCTGAGTGGGGTGATGAAGGCAGTGGTGTGAGGACATGCTGAGCATGCACTTTTGCAGCTGCCCCCTCCCTGACAGACTGTACACACCAAAGAGTACAAGCTGCCACGGGGTCATGATGAGATAACTGGGATGATATGAACTGAACTCCCCAGTGTGGCCAGTGAAAAAGCCAGATGGCACTTGGTGAATGATGGCTGGCTATTGGGAATTAAGGTAGTGCTGCCTTTGCATGAGGCGCTCCCATCAGTGGCAGACCTGATGGATCTCCTGAGTCAGGAGTTGGGGACCTATCATTTTGTTGTTGATCATGCTAATTCCTTTTTCTCAATTGACATAGCCTCTGAGAGCCAAGATTAACTTGCATTCACATGGGAAGGCTGGCAGTGGACTTCCACAGTTGTTCACCATGGGTACTGACATAGCCCCATGTTGTGCCACCGACTGGTGGCGGTGGACTTGGCACAATGGTCACAGCCTGAGAATGTATGCCTGTACCATTACATTGATGATATGTTAACTAGTGGCTCTCTCTCAGATCTACAAAGTGATGTTCCTGCTATTCTAACCCACCTGAAAACATGTGGTTAGATGCTTAAGGGCAAGAAACTGCAAGGGCCTAGTTTGTCTGTCAAGTTCTTGGGGCTTGTTTGGTTACGTAAGACAAGTTATTCCCAATGCGATTATAGATGATTCAAGCCTACGCTATGCCTACCACTGTTAAGCAATTGCAAATCTTTCTTGGACTCTTGGGATACTGGGGAGCATTTGTGCCCAATTTAGCCCAACTGCTAAGGCCCTTGTATACCTTGATTAGGAAAGGGATTCATTGGCACTGGATAGAGGGGGTCCAGAAGGCCTCTGATGACTCCAAGTGCATCATTAAGGTGGCTCAAGCTCTGTATATGCTTAATCCTGCCCGGCCTTGTGAGCTAGATGTACACAACACTGCAGAAGGCTTTGGCTGGGGCCCATGGCAATGTTGAGTGCTTTCAGCAGCCCATAGGCTTCTGGTCCCAATTGTGGAAGAGGGCTGAGGTCCGTTACTCCTTGGTAGAAAAAACAATTGGCGGTTGTGTACACTGCCCTTTTGGTAACTGAAAGCCCCTGTGACCATACAGACTATCTTATTGCAGGGTGGATACGTGATTAGGCCACAAAATCATGCAGTGGCACTGCCCAAATGACTCCACTGGCAAAATGGGGGGCATATTCCCAACAACACCGAGTTCTGAGTAACAGCGCTCTCTGTCATTGCATGTACTATAATAACTTGTTGTTATAGTCTTTATTGTTGCTGTGGTATTTGGATACAATGTAATACAATCCTCGCACTGGAAACATAGCAGAGGATATCTGTTGCATAGATTGTGAGATGAGAAACCCTACAGGAGTGGAATGTGAAAAAAATGGAATGACTCAGGCTCCCTCGCTGAGCTTCTGCTGGAATGATGCACACCTGTTATGTAACTGTGACTTCTACTTTCCCCGGTGGCAGCCATTTTATTGTTTATGCGCCTTAGGAGCTCGCTTCTTGGCTGCCTGCCACTTTTGTTCTCCTGCCTGTACAAAGGGACAGGACTCTCTGGGAGGGAGCTATGGGCTATGGGCTATGGAGCTGAGCCATGAGCTATGGGCTATTGAGAGAAAACTCCCAGACGCCATGTTTGGTGCTGCTCCGCTTCTGGAATAAAGGCTATGTTTAAGCGGCCTGCGGCTCATCTATAGTGGCCTGTGGCTCTTCGATTCTTCTTCGATCTGCCTGGATCCAGTGCAAACCTCCCTGGCCTCAGTCATTTGCAATACATATGGCTACTCAATGATCTCATGGAAAACTGCAAAGAAGAGATAGGAAACATAAAAATGGAGATAGAAAAAATAAAAAAGAACTAGTCAGAAGTGAAGAATACAGTAACTGAAATAAAGAATACATTAGAGGAAATCAATAGTAGATTAGATAAAGCAGAGGATTGAATCGGTAATTTAGAAGTTAAAGTAACAGAAAACACCCAAACAGTACAGCTTAAAAAATAAAAAAAGGATAGTTTAAGGCACCTCTGAGACAACATTAAGTGTACCAAGATTTGCATCAGAGGTATATCAGAAGAAAAAGAGAGAAAGCATGAAATTGAAAACCTAAGAAAAATAATGATAGAAAATGTCCCTCAACTGGTGAAAAAAAATAGACATACAAGCCCATGAAGCTCAGAGAATCCCAAATAAGATGAACTCAAAGAGATCCACACCATGATACATCATAATTACAACGCCAAAGGTTAAAAACAAGGAAAGAATCTGAAAAGCAGCAAGAGAAAAGCAGTTAGTTACCTACAAGGCAACTCCCATAAAATTGTCAGTTGATTTCTCAATAAAAGCTTTGTAGACCAGAAGGAATTGGCATGAAATATTCAGAGTGATGGAAAGCAAGGACCCACAACCAAGATTACTCTACCTAGCAAAGCTATCATTTAGAACTGAAGTTATAAAGAACTTCCCAAACAAAGAAAAGCTAAAAGAATTCATTGCCGCCAAACCATATTACAAGGAATGTTAGAGGAACTTCTTTAAGATGAAAAAATTAAAAATATGAATAATAAAATGGCAGAAACTACCTATCAACAATTACTTAAAATGTAAATAAATTAAATACTTCAATAAAAAAATTAGGTTGCTGAATGAATATGAAAACAAGACCCTTGCCTATAAGAAACTCATGTCAGATCAAAAGACACTTACAAACTGAAAGTAAAGGTATGGAAAAACATAGTTCATGAAAATAGATTAAAAAAAAAGCTGGGGTAGCAATAGACTTTAAAACAAAGGAGATATACACACACACACACACACACACACACACACACACATCACAGCTTCTTTATGCAGTCATCACAATGTAATATTACTCAGCCATAAGAAAAGATAAAATAGGGCCATTTATGACAACATAGGTGAAACTTGAGATCCTCATGCAAAGTGAAATAAGCCAGACAGAAAAAAACCAAGAAACGTATGATTTCACTCATATATGGAACACAAAGCTGAAAGCAACAAAGAAACAAAAACTCATGGATACAATCAATAGTTTAGTGGTTAGGGGTTATCTGAGGGTATGGGAGGTGGGAGAGAAGGGACAGGGTCTCAAGTATATGATGAGGGAAAGAGAACTGACTCTGGGTGATGAACACATAACATAACACATCGATAATGTATTATAGACTAATACACCTGGAACCTATGTAATTTTTACTAACCAATGTCACCTGAAAAAAATCAACAATAAAAAAAATAAAACAAAGGCTATATAACAAGAGACAAAAAAGGACCCAGTAAACATACTTCCGAGTATTTATCTGAAAAAACCCTATACTCTATTACAATCAGATATGGGCATTCACATGTTCGTTGCAGCATTGTTTAAAATGGCCAAAGTGTGGAGGCAGCCTGGGTGTCTATCAACAGATGAACAGATAAAGAGGAGTTGGTACATATATACAATCGAATATTACTTGGCCATGGTAGTGCAAAATCCTGGAGGGTATTGTGCTGAGTAGAGTGTGTTAGAAGAGAAAGACAGATGCAACGCGATGTCCCTTTTATATGGAATCTAAAGAACAAAATAAACAAACAAAACAGAAACAAACTCAGATTCAGGGAACGTTTCAGATGGGAGGTGAGTAGAAGAGGGAAAGGAATTAATAAATACAAATTGGTTGTTACACAGTAGTCATGGGGATGTAGAGTATAGTATAAGGAATATAGTCAATAATATTGTAATAACTATGTATGGTGTCAGATGGGTACTAGATTGATTGGAGTGACAGATGGGAGAGAGGTCAGGACAGGGTGTAAAAAGTGAAGGGCTTAAGAAGTACAAATTGGTAGTTACAAAACAGTCATGAAGATGTAAAGTAAAGCATAGGGAATACTATCAATAATATGGTAATAACTATAGTGCTGGGTAGGTACTAGACTAGTCAGGAGAATCACTCCACAAATTATATAAATGTCTAAACATGATGCTGAACATCTGAAATGAATATAAAATAATATTGAGTGTAAACTATAATTGAAAAAAAATTTTTTAATTTATTTTTATTTTTAGACTTATTGGGGTGACATCTGTTAGCAAGGATTACAGAGGTTTCAGGCATACAGTTCTACAGTGCATTGTCAACTTGATGTATAATAAGTTCACCACCTAATGTGACTTCTCTTTCCATTACCATGTATTTAGCTCCCACTTCCTCCCCTCCCCTCCCTACTCGTCCCCAAATAAACATTAAACTATTGATTGTGTCCATGGGTTATTTGTTTGTTTGTTCCTTTTTTTCCTTTGTTGCTTTCAGTTTTATATTCTGCATATGAGTGAAGTCATACAGTTTTTTGTTTTTCCTTTCTGGCTTATTTTGCTAAGCATGATATATTTACTGCTCAGCTATTTACAACAAAATGGATGGACCTGGAGATCATCATGAAAAATTTTTTAAAGGGGACAAAGAAGAGAAGGAGGATAAGAGCTTTAAATTTCCAGGTATAAAACAAACATCTCACAGGGATATAATGTACAGCACAGGGAATATAGTCAATCACATGGTGATAGCATGGTACAGTGTCAGATGGTTGCTGGGCTTATCATGGCGATCACTTCTTTAGGTATATAAATGTTGAATCACTATGGTATATACCTGAAACTAATATAATACTGTATGTTAGCTATTTTTAATAAAAATCTTTTTAAATAGATAAAATATAAAAGTTTGGCAGGTAATTATTTAATAAACATATTGTGATTTTTTTCTGTATTTTATAATATTTGTACTATTTGGCAACTTAAAATTATAATTTACTATAATTTCTTCACTATTCTAAGTAAATATTGATTTTACATCTACATTTGTAATTGCAACTTTGGATTCATTTTGTTAAAGAGGCCCTCAAATTACTGTATTTTGCCACGTATAATGCACTCCTGTGTATAATGCTTACCCATATTTTTGGCCCAAACTTTCAGGGAAAAAATATCTTTCATTTTAATTTTTTAATTCAAATTTTTATTTGTTTACATTTAGGTACTTGTTTATTGTATTATTAATATAAAGAAATTTTAGCATTTATTTTTCAACATATTATGGTACAAGAAATTTTATGTAACACTTTCAACTCATAAGCATAAATAAAAAAATTAAAAACATTTATGTAGATACAGAATTAATACTACCCATGTATAATGTGCATCCTTACTTCTCTCTCACAAATTTGGGCAAAAACGGGCACATTATACATGGAAAACTACAGTATATAAGCTCCTACCTAGTCCTACACAACTTGGGCCCCTCCCTGGTCTGGAATACATGACACTTAATACATGTTTACTGAGTAAATAAAGTTTGAATATGGAAAAAATTAAATTCTTCTCCTAAATGTCAAACATTTCATTTATAGAGCACCAACCAGTATAGAATTATTAAACTATTACCACTGACTCATTAGCCAAGGCTGGTTACTTACCCCTTTACAACCACTGATGATGGGGGGGAAGTTGCAATAGTGGTTAATTTACAGTTCTCTATACTATACCATAGAAACCAGGTAGACTACCCCCAAAGGAACATCTTTGCAGGCCTCTGCAAATGCACAGTGAGACACTTATTTCTCCAGGAAAGGGCTCTTTGAAAATACACCCCTCAATATCAGTACTGGATAGCAAAAACATAAATACATATATAAATAAATAAATAAAAACAGAAAAAGAAAAAAAATCTGGAGAAACTCAGAAGCAATTGCTGGATTTCAGATTTTTGTGCTGTATTTTAACAATTAATAGCAATTATGTATGGGGTGAAGCATTTTTATTTGCCATTATGTACATTGGTAATGGTAAACTCTAAAAATAACTTCAGGAGTTACTACTCTAAATCTCATGCTGTTAATGAGAAAGTTTTGAAGAAATGGCATCGATTACATCCTGCTAATTAGTTTACTTACCTGAAGTATTAATATTTTGGATTCCTTTGGATAAAAAAATAGTGAATTCCTTTTAATGCTTCAAATAGTCAAGTTTATCATAAAATACTAGCAGGACACTTAAGAAGCATTTTGTAATTTTTGGTGCTTTATCAAAAATAATGAGAGTAATTAATTTTACTTTTTTACAATTTTACATTTAAAAATTCATGAAATGATAATAAAGAAAGAAGGGGGAAACTCTTCTTTACAAAAGTGTGCCAGTTAATAAATGTAATAGAAATAATTGAATTAGAAAAACATTTGTGACTAGCAATGTAATGATTAATTTAGGCAAGGATCATCAGCAAATGCTGAATTTTCATTGGGTGAACTTTTATTAGAGAAAGTAAGATTTACAAAGTCTCAAAGCACCAAGCCATAATTACAATGTATTTCTCTTACAAAGGAGTAAAGGTACCTTTCCAATGAAAAAGTCCAGAGACACTGCCTTTAGACGGGTGATCAAATTTAGCCTCACTAATAAAGAAAACTGCTTCATTATGTAATGCAATAGGAGAGATTATCCATATAGAATTCTTGCTGAAAGTATTTAATCTGAATTTAATAACAAGGATATGCCAACTCCAAACTGAAGGACCTTGTGCAAAACAGCTGCCCTGTGGTCTTCAAAAATGTCAGTGTAATAAAATATTTAAAAGGCTGGTGAACAATTCCAGATTAAAGGAGACTGATGATGACGATTAAATGTAACATATGTCCTTGATTGGGTTTGAAATTAAAAAAAAAAAGAATGGGAGGGACATTGTTGGGAGTGAGGACAATCAGGGAAATCTGAATATGGATGGACTTTGCATTATGTAACATTTACATATTAATGCTAACCTTCAAGGTATGAAAATGGTATTGCTTTATATTAGAAAAGGTCTTTGTTCTTATGAAATATATGTTAAGGCATTTATGGGTAAAGTGTTTTCATGGCTGTACCTCCCTTACTTTTATATGATTCAGAAAATGAGAGAGAGAGAGAGAGAGAGAGAGAGCATGCAAATATGGCAAAATGTTTAAATGGAAAGTAGATAAATGGCATATGAGTAAACACAGAAAACAACTAAAAACTGATAAATTGGAATTCATCAAAATCTAAAACTTCTCATCAAAAGACAGTTATGCCAACAAAAAAAAATAACTAACAAAAAATGAATAAGCAAAACACCAACTGGGACAAAGTATTTGCAAAACATGTATCTGACAATGAACTTGTATCTAGTATATATGAAGAATTCCTATTACTCAATAATTTTAAAACAACTCAATTACAAAATGGGCAAAGCCTTAAGCAGACTCTTCACAAAGGAAGATTCGCAAATGACCAATCAGCACAAGAAAGACTGGTCAGCATCATTAGTCATCAGGGAAGTGCAAATCAGCATTTCCATGAGATACCAATACACACTCACCAGAATAACTAAAATTAAACAGACAACATCAAATTTTAGTGAAAACGTGCAGCAGCCTAAAACCCTCACATGTGACTGGTGGCAATATAAAATGATACCATCTCTCTGGAAAAAGTCATGTAATTTCTTATAAAAATATATGAATCATTTAATATTCTTTCAACTTTACCATAGATTGATATTTTTCAAAAAACAATTTTATCAAAAAAAATCTGTGATGCTTTAGAACGTGGCTTCAAAAAGTAGACATAATTCAGTATACGAGGGCTGTCTGGAAAGTATCCAGCCATGTAATATGGAAAATAGAGGCATTTATGGCTGGAATTTTTCCAGACAGCCCTCATATATCCATTCATAGTTGGTTTTCTATTCGTTTGACCTTAGATAATTTTTTAAAGTATACACTCAACAAATACTGAGTGCTTGCCATGTGCCCTGCAATCTCCTGTATACTAAAAATACAAGGTTGAAAAGGAAAGACAGTACCCAGTCCTCATGGAATTCTCCTAGAGATATACGTACTAAGCAGGTATAAATATAAAGAGGTAAACAGAAAGGCATTATCAAATGTTATTAGGACTCGGAGCAAACAGAGAAAGTGCTAGATAACAGAATTTGAGGGAGAGATCTGCTCTACTTTAGGATAGTCAGGAAAGGCCTTTCAAGAAAAAGAGTATTTCCGTTGAAGATCTGAAGATTGAAAGGGAGTCAGCCACACAAAAAGCTGGGGAAACAGCATTCTAGACAGAGGGGTTAGTGAGTGCAAAGGCCCTGAGGTAGAAAATAGCTTGGATGGCGCTTAAAATAGAACACTTGTTCAATCTTGGTCAGCTGGCTATTGTTCACTGATCTGAGTCACCGCATCTTTGGCATGACATGCAAGAACATTATCAAGCATCCAACATAAGGCAAGAGAGGGTGGAAAAGACAGGGAAGAATTTTAAGCCAAAGATAGAGGGAGTCTACAACAGTGGGTTCCTGAAACCAGGCGATAAACAAAACCAAGGTCTCTGGAGTCCACACTTAAGAGAGTTTTGGAGCTGCTGCTTCTTAAAGATAGGTTAGTTCATACCAAACTGCCTGCAGAGTCCTACTATTATCCACTGGTGATAAGGATGATAATGACCCTGATGAAGATAAGATGTCATTACAATTCATGGATTGCTTCCCATGTGTCAGGTTCTATGGCTAGTATTTGATCTCATTTAATTCTCTCAACACCTCTGTGAGGTAAACAGTAATCTCCAAATGTTTCAGATGAGGAAACAGGCTCAGAGTGGCTGAGTAATGTTCATAAAATCACACAACCTCTAAAAATCCCACTCTATATATTGTTACCTTGGTAAGTCTAAATCTTCCTGGAAGGAGTAGTACCTTCTGTCTGGTACTTCCTCTACCGGGCTAAAGAAGTCAAAGGGTCATCTGGATGCAAGAGGACTTTAGTAAGTGTCCTCTTCAGCTTTGAGGAGAGAGAGGGAAAAAAAGCACATGCAATAGCAAAAGCCTGACTTGAGGCTACACAGGATTATTTTGGTTCACATGCTACACTAGACATTTTTCAAAGGGCACTGCACAAGTAAACAACATTGTTATAATCCTGAAACCTGAATTCAAAATGCATTAATTTCTTTTTACCAGTAGAGATATAGAAAAACATGCCGGTGATGTTATTCTTAAGCTTTTGCTCTCGATAATCAGAAAGCTGGAAAATAGAGGGTGAACATTTATATACATTTTTAAATTATGAATGTGAAATAGCAGCCAAGAATAAATTTTTATATCAAGGTTATAAGCACATGAAAAATGACAGTCCATACTAAAGCAAACAGACCATTAATTACAGCAGCCTCACAAAGCACCATAGTAATATGCAGTTTGCAATACTTTACCAAAATTTACATAACTATATAGTCTCCTCTCAGATTCTAGAGATTCCATTTTTGATAAGTAGCAATTCAAAAGGTTAGTCACCTCATCTATATTATCATCTACATTTTTAAACTTCTATGAATGTGAAATGGTAACACCTTTGTTGAATTTACATGTTATCAAACCAGATAGGCTGCCTCTAAACTCTTTTTATTCATTCATTTCAACATGACTATGCCAGGCATTGTGCATGACCCTGGGGACAACAAGATAAATAAGATACACAGTATGTGCCCAGGAGAACTTCCAATCCAGAGAGAGAAACAGACTAGTAAACATATAACCCCAACAGAGTTTGGGCAAACTAAAGAGATAGAGATCAAAACTGCAGTATGACGATAGCTGCAATTCAAATAGTGATATTAAATAAAGCTTTTCTTTCTCTGTCCTCCTTCCTTCCATCCCTCACTCCATCCTTCCCTCCCCTCCTTCCTCTCTTATTCAATAAATATATCCAGTCATGAGTTAGCAAAACTGCATAATAATAGCACTTTTACATGTACGAGTATGTAACACCTACTATGTATCTGGCAATATCTCATTTAACTCTCCCAAAACACCAGGAAGAAGGTACAATTACTTCCTCCACCGTACAGATGAAACTGAAGCACAGAGAGTTTTACAAAAATTTGCCAAGGTCACACATCTGGCAAGTGGCTGAACAAAGACCAGGCACAACAACTCCAGAATTAGGGCTCTGGAATACCATGCCTGACTATCCATTGTGAAGTGTATGGCAGTCACACTACCTGAAGCAATCAATAAGAATTTAGTGATTAAAGAACACTTTGGAATTTCTAACAAAGGTGTTCTAAATAAAGAATATGCCTTTCAAAAATCAGAGAGAGGGGAAAGAAAAGGATGATGAGAATAAAAAACTGTGGTGTTCACAGTTAGTCTTCTCCGGTTTCCCCCCTTGGGAGCGCAGTGGCCTTCCACCTGCATAAATGATGAGAACTGGCATCCTGCTTGATTGCTGTGCATCTGTTAGGAGCCTCAGAGTGAATTCAGCAAAAAACAAAATAAGGAAGAAAAAGAGCCTTCTAATCGAGGCTGGCCCAGTTCACCGTTTTGAGTCACTGTGGTATTTTTCTTATTTTGTAATTACTGGCAGACATATGTGCCCCCCAAATGCAACAATATTTCAAAACAATTTAAATCAAGCTTGATAGCTAATTATGCTAAGGTCCCACCGAAGAACCAAACCACTGGGATATCAAAAATTCTAGACAGTCTAAGTGTGAAGGAACAGCATTAATTTTCCCCCATTAACAAACAATGGGAGTGGGGACAGCTTTTTTACTCTCTGAGAACAACTGGCTTTCTAAAATTATCCAAAATGTACCTCTCAAGACATTTCATCTCTCTCTGAATGTTTTAAGCTGGCCTTCTGATTACAAAAATGTTCATGTTAAATCTCATCAAGATGCTTTCTTAAGATGAAGAATGTTTTATAAATTGTAATGTCTTTAATCAGAGCTCTCTTTGAAGCTATTTAACTCTGTGGTATAGTCCAACCAGTGCTTCAGTTATGTCATTTATCAACTCTGTATTAATTATCATTATGGGGATTAATTTGTATACTTTTTCACGGTGCTCTCACCAGATGGCATAACAGTCTCTCTCTGACACTCCATAAACATCACCTGGATTCACTCATCTCTCTCTCTGCAGCTGAATGTTTAATCAGATTTTAGTCATCTTCACACTGGACTACTTCTCTTCCTCAGCCTCTTCGCTATACTCTCTCAATGCAGTAAACAAAGGCCAAGTGATAGAAAACATGAACCAGTAGTATTTACAAAGCCAAGTTCTATCAACAACTCATTCTTCCCAGTGTGGTGATGCAATTTTCACAGTAAAGGAAAGGGAGAGCGTTTGGCTTCCTTTTGCTGATTAGAACTTACAGTCTGTGTTCAATTATCTGGGGCAATGGAGAAAATAACTAGAAAAAATATATATTTGGCAGTGGGAGTACAATAGACAATTTGGCCTCAGTAGAATTACTTTGTGAACTATATTTTACTTGGGCTAATATAAAAATTACTTTGCATTCTTAAGCTCTCATGTTGAGAAAGGAGGCAGAAGTCCCAAGGTGCACTGCATTGCAGGGAAGCCAGACTAGAATTTTAAATTGCCTCGGGTGATCGAAAAAGTGGATAATAGAGAAATGGAAATGCCTAACTGTATTTCTTACAAAATATAAAAACCAGATTAATGGGACTGTTTCTTAGTCACCTCAAACTCAAAATGTCTAAAACCAAACTGATCATGTTGCCTCCAAATCAGCTCTCCTGAGCCCTGGGTGTTTCTCATCGTTCTCCAGCCCTCACACCAAGAGGAGAGAATGGCAAACTACGCAGACTGGAGAGGACACATCCCATCAACCAAAAGGACCTGGTGACTAATCCACCCAGCTGAACTTTGTCAATGTTCCCAAATCTGGTTATTCCTTAAAAATTACAAACTCCTATTTCTATGTAAAATTCATGATTTTTAAATATTGGGCCAAACTGAATGCAGATTCATCCCACTGTTTTTGATCCTTGCCTTTCTGTAAATTTTGATTCATCCTCCTTCCCCCCTCCAAATGTAACCAGTCCCCATGTTCTGATCATTTTTTTTCATATTCTCCCTCCTGCTGTCTCTCTCCATTCCCACTACCATCATCTATCCCCTCATTATTTCACATCTGTATTATTAGAGCAGTATCCTGTCTTTCCTTCTCAAAGCACGCTGTGTACAGTCACTAGATTAATCTTTCTAAAACAGTAGTTCCCAAACTTTAACTTGTATCAAAATTACCTGGAGGGCTGGTTAAATCACAAGCCCTACACCTAAGCATTTATTAATTAAGTGGGTCTCAGATGGGACCTGATAAATTGCATATCAACCAGCTTTCAGATGAGGTTAATGATGGTGTTCTAGGGACCATGCTTGGAGAAATACTGCTCTAAAATATCACCCCACACCGCTAACACATTCAGTGATTCTCCATTTTCTCCATATTAAACTTAAAAACTCCTCAGTCTAGTACTTTAGGTTCTCCATAACCCAGTCTCTTCCTCTCACCCCAAAATTACACTTCTCTGAACTCCTGTGAGACCTTCTGGCTCCAGCGAAACTGGTCTACTTGTGTATTACCCAAGTGCATCATGTACTCCTACCTTCTTGCCTTGATAGTATAATATACAGAGTGTCTTTCCACCTCCCTTGTCTTGTTTAAGTTCAACTATTTCATTGAGTATACCTAAAACTCACATCTCAATGTAGCCATCCCTAATCAGGCTTCTATTACACTATCTCATAGATTCCTATAGCATCAGACCTCTAGGCTGCCTGGTATAAACTGAAGTGCACAGAATTCAGAACCTGAGACTATGAGTGTGAATCTTAGTTCTTTCATTAGCTGTGATACTTAACAAGCCATTTAACCATGCTGAACATGTTTCTCCTTCTGTAAAAGAGGGATACCAATGTCCATTGGGTTGCAAAAAGACTTAATTAAAACCAACTATTTAAGTCTTCAGAGCACAGTACAAAGTAGGTACTTAATAAATGTTAATTTCCTTTTTTCATCTGTTTTCCCCAACATGCATTTAGTACTAAATAAAAAATATATTACACTAGTCATTTATATAATATTTTAAGCTTACCCTCTTTTCTTTTAGCCAGATAGTATATTCCTGGGGGACAAAAAAATGAATAATTCATCTTAGTAACCCTAGTATCTGGCAACTTCTGAGCAACTGGTAAGCTCTCAATAAACATTTACTTAAAAAATGATTAATTTGAGAAATAATGTAGAAATATGGTTCCATAAAAAAGCTTCCCTCTGCAGAACTTAAATATCTTATTAATTACATTTATCCTTAAAATATCCTCCTCTGACAAAGGCAAAGGTATTTTACATATTTTACAAAACCTGAAAAAGACCACATTGGGAGTCCCAGTTGATACTTAATGGTGAATAAAATAAAAATCAATATAAAGGAATCAATAAGGGAAAAATCTTCTCTTTGAAGTAAATCTAAGCATAAGAACACTAATAATGGGAATACAGAAAAATAACACCAGTAAACTTAGAGACAATGTTAGCAAAAAGTAATGGACTTTTTACAGATGTCTTCTGAGGACACCTGTCACGTAACCATGTGACTATTGTACTTAAAAACATGGCTAATAAATATTAATAATTGGGCTGACAAATGTCAAGTCAAACTGGTAAAACATATTTCCTGTCCTTTGGGAGGTTCTCTAATTTTCAAGTCAAGCAGCAACATATTATATTCTGTCCTCTAGTGCTGCTGACTTCTGCACAACTCCTAGGCAGAATCCAATGTCACCCATTCCACGGAGCTAACGGTGGACTCCCTGTCAGAGTGGAGCTGTTTTATTCACTCAGCAACTAAAAATATCATATTCATGAATGTTGTGGTAGAAAAAAATACACATAATCTCATATATTTGACACCTGCGTATTTTCCTCCAGAAACAGAACACAGTATCCTAAAAATTCAAGTTGTTTTACCTTTCTATACAGAGGCTACACAGTTTGGTCAGAGAGCACTTGAAATCAATTTGTTGTAAGAGCCCTTCCATAATTGACTATACAACCTCAGACATGCTCATTCCTTCAATAGACAATTCCTGAGGGACTATTATATAACTTGGTATACTGAATGATGGGTGTACAGAGGTAAAAACATATAATCCATATCTTTCTGCAACTTACAGTCTAGTGTGGAGTAAGGCAATTGGGACAGACTGGAATAATTCACCAAACTCATTTACATTTTACTATGGGCATAAAGATAGAACAAATTTCTCAGCCTCCACAGAACTACATTCTGGCCAGTGAAATGTGAGTCTAATTGAGGTATGCCACTCCAGGACATTCCGTGGAAAACCTCCCTTTTGATCATAAATTTTCTTTCTGTATCTCCTTATTTGCCAGCTAGATGCAGAGGACTCTGAGATCTAGAGGTGATGGAACCACAACATAGAATGGAGCAGAAGGCCACCTGCTGACCACCCTCTTGAAACTATTATGTGAGCAAGCACTTGACTCCTATTGTGTTAAGTGACCAAGATATGAAATTGTTATGACACTTTGGTTACCCTACCAAAGCACAAACCCAAACAACCTTTAAGACATTATGATACAGAGTATGCACAGGATGACGTGGGAATACCAGTAAGAGGTAGCTCACCTGGGTTGGAGCTGGATAATGGAAGGACTCCCCAAATGAAGAAACACTTAAGATGAATCACACTTGAAGGGCAGTGTGAGATAGTAAGAAAGGAAATAGAAGGTTGTAGAGGGCAAACTACATGCCAAGTCATAAAACTTTAAGGAAATGTGGTACATTGGAAAAGTGTTAGTGATTCCTGACTACTGGACTACAGAGTGATTTTGAAAATGGAGCTGCTAAATATGTATTTACTGAAATGACTGATAAATAGCAGAACCTATGAAACATAATAACTACTAAAAATACTGAATAAGGAAAGAAAAAAGTAATCAAGGACCATTTTAACTTAGAAGGCAGAAAGATGGCATTCTTTTCAGAGATAGAAAGGGGTGAAAGACTGAATGCAATTTTGAAAAAAATGGAAACTGTGATAGCTATGGAATATCTAAAAGAAGAATCAGCAGGTAGCTGGACATAGGAGTCTAGAGCTCAAGCAGTGGTATGAGTAGGAGAGAGGGATTTGGAAAGTGTCACAGTATAGGTGGTGGTTGAAGCCACAAGCATGATGGGATGGCTCAGATAGAATACTTCAGAGGGAGAAGACAGACAAATAGGGAAAAAAGTGGGAAAGTGAGAAAGTGGGAGGGAGGACAGGGGGCACAAAGAAAAAGAGAGACAGAGAGAGAAAGAGAGAGACAGAGAGAAAGAGAGAGAGAGAGAGAGACAGAGAGAGAATGAGAATGAATGAGAAAGTAGTCATAGAAGCCAAAGAGAAGAGATATTGAAAAAGGAGTCTATACTTACAAATGCTTCAAAGAAGTAAAGTAAGATGATGGCCTGAAAACTGTTCATTATATTTGACAACTAGGCAATTATTCATGGCCTTAAAAAGTTCCATTTCATTACTAGCAAAAACCAGGTTAAAATGGTCTGCAGAGTGAATCGGAGGTGAAGAATTAGAGATGGGAATATAAAGCACTCTTTAAGAAATATTGGCTCTAAGAAACAATTAGCTATAACCAGAGAAAGAGAGTGTGTATAATTTTGTTTTTATTTTTCAAGATATAAGAAATATGCTGAATTCTCTGAACTTTTATTTCCCTGGCTATAAAATTAGGATAATAATGCGCCCTCTGCTTGGTCCATTGGGTTGTTATCAGAACAAATAAGATTACATATGTGTAAGACTCTAAGTACTATTAAAGGGCAAGGTTATTATTTACTCTTATAAATGTTGAAAATATGGAGTTATAAAAGTCAAGATGCCAGTGAAATATGGTTAGCTATAAAATCAAGAAACAATTATAAAAGTCTAGATCTAGAAATAGTAAGAAAAGAATGTCTTTTTAATACACATTCCAAGTTGCTAACCTCAAATCTTAGAGGCTAACAACACATTTCTCAGTACTATGCTGGATAAAATTCTTCTCAGGCTCCTAGGTTATAGCCTGGGTTTCCAGACGTCTTCATTACACCAGAAAGAAAGAAAAAAAAAGCCAATTAACCCTGGCAGACTGGAGTGCATTAAGTCATCTGGGAATTTATTAGTCTTATGAGTAGTAGTTCTTAAATAAATATTTCTGGCAGTCACCCAGTTTCACAAAGCAACAGACTAGCTCCATAATTTAGGTCTTATGACCAGTGAAATCATGGTAAATAGCCACAGCTTGCTGAGTGTGTTATTCTATGGGGTGATTGAGGTATTCTGGAACGTAAGCTAGCCATTTTAGGACTTCCCTCCTGGGAAGATTAACCATCCATAAGAATATGGTCCAATTATTATTTCACTAGTCACCAAACCTTTAGAGACTCTACAAAGAACATTACTTTTAGTACTATGACATCAATAGAATTAGTTTTTCTCTCAAAGAACTTCTAACAAGTGGTCTTAACATGTCCCAACTTCCTCCCCTGGAGAGATACCTTATCCCCATAAAAGAGAAAAGTCCCTTTCCTTTTTTTCTCTGTACTTTTGAACAACTCCCTTCAGACGTGGTTTCCTAGTTACTGATGTCTCCTCCTCAGTTATTTTATTTTCAAGGGTATAGGGTGCTAATTAAGGTCAAGTCACTGTGTGTCCCCAAACAGCAAATGTGCAGAATAAATAAACTTTCCTTTATAAAAGATACTAAAGATCTAGTCATGAGACCCAAATGAAACATATTTGCAATTATTTTTGCATTTTCTTTTTATCTTAGAGAGACCAGACTCTAACACTAAAATGGTGCTTCTTTTTTATTCATCTTTCTCAAATATTTTATCCTTAATGTGTGATACTACCATATGTAGCTATTAAACTAGCCCAAAAGTCTACAGGTAAATTTTTAGACCTTTTATCCACTGTAATGCTGAATTTCATCCTAAGACTGAGGGTCAATAAAGCAGTTTACATTTAACTACCTCAATCAGAACTACAAAGAAAAAGACAAAACTTATGTTTCCCTCAAATAATACCACGAAATGTTTATATAGACGTTTATAGATAATCAAATATCTTGTATAAGTTTACCTCATTGATTCTTAAGATAATTTTCTAAATTTATTACTCATCATCATCACCCATTAACAGAAGAGAATATTGAAGCCCAGATTGTTTAAGAACATTGCCAAGGACACACTGTTGCTTGGGAGCAGGACTAGCTCTATACCCAAGGTCCTCTGCTTCCTCAGCTCTTTCCACCACACCATAGTCTCCATCATGCTACCCACTTTGTGGTTATTTCACTTCTCTAGCAGCAATGAAAAAAAGCCTGGCTCTTTATTGAAGCCATTAAGAATCTTTGATGAGACACAGGCATGAATTCATTTCTCCTGCCAATGAAAATACATAACATATTGGTTATATAAGGAATGTTATGGGATCATCATGGATGTGGAAAGCTTTTGAAAGGAATGCACAAAGGATGCTTGGGATCCTGAAAAGGCCAAAGAAGATTCTACAAACAAATGACCAAATGTGGACTGGGGGAAAATTCCATGAGCAATAAGTATTTTTCATTTAATGGTTTGTTTTTCTTTCATAAAAGCTTCTCTTTCATGGAAAACACTGGTTTTTAAAACAATTTCAAATGAACATCATGACCAACCTGTAGATAGAGAAGGAAGCCACCGATCGAATGAGGGATGCCACAGCCCCCACTTTGGCAGCTTCTACTGCCCCCAGGATTCGGTATTGGACTGTCTTGGAATAGTTGGTATAAGGCTGATTATAAACAACAATCTTCCCTCTTGCTTCCAAGGCTCTTCTCTGCAGTTCCTCAAATGAGGTCACCACCAGAACTTCTGCTGTAATGCCTAGAAATAAAAGTCATACAAGATTAACTTATGGCTTCTAATCAGCCAGGTTGAGATGGCACACAAAAGGTCACATATGCTCTATCCGCTACATCTGGCAAACTAATTTGAGTAGATCAAAGTTTTAGACCCATTTGCCATGAAAGAAAGATTGTGAGGGTCAGCCAGTTTCCCAAGAGAGAGAAAAGGCGTTCAAAAATCTAACATACGACTCACAATGTTTTTCAACTAACTTGACCAGCTGGTACTAAATCACAAATGGTCTAAAAAAAACAGTTATTTTCCCTTCTTTCCCGCCCTAGAAGTCATGAGTTTCACAGAGCAACACTAATTATTTATAAAGAAAATGCATTTCAGAAAGCTCCTCTTGTGATTAATGCAACACATATGAGTATTTATCTTTTCATTGAACTATTTTGACATGTTGCTAAACAACCTTCATTGACATTATACAAAGGATGGCCGTTCATAAAGAATGCTCTTAAGAGCCAACAATCTTCATAAACTTTTAACAAATAGCTCATGTAACCTCTCTCAAGAACCACAAAAAGTCAGCCTGTTTTCTTTCCTCCTTTGTACAGAACCATCTTAAAGGATGTGAAAATTTCCCATGCTTCTTGGATTATAATACTTTTTCATCTTCAAACACATTGCTATTCTTCAGATAAAAATTTAAAGATGTTGTATAATTGTCCTATAATCCTACTGTCTTACTTAGAAGAGACATGCCATCTTTCCTCACACAGCAAGGCTTGCCCAGATTTTCCTGATTAGGGAACAGGGTTTCACAGGTTCTAAGAAACCATTCAAATCCTTCCAGACCACTGAAGATGCAATTTTATGGAGCAGTTAGAGTAACAAAAAATAATAATATTTAGCAACAAGGGCCAGCTGCAGTGACTAAATATAACTATCTAAAAGAAAGTGGTAGGCGCCTACTGTTTTGTGGTTTTAGACTTGCAGTCATGAAAAATGTCAGTAAAAACCAAGTATCAACATATATTTGGCATCCTTCCTTAATTCTGCAAACTAGAGAACTGGATTTTTCTGGAAGCTTAACAGATGCCATTAAAATATTAACTGTTTCTTGGAAAATCCTTTTAAAATTCACTGCAGTTATAAGAGAATTCTTACTTTCAATATGGACCCCATCATAATGGATCCCTTGGGTTGGCTCCTCCCTACTTATCATTCCACCATCCAGACTGAATTTGTACTTTTAAAGTAACTGACCAAGATCTATAAGTATGTCTCTACCAACATTCAGAATTCAGAATCTAATTTATAATCTAAAGAAAGCAACATACAATTATGGAAAGTAAGGAAACCACTAGCTTTTTTACATGATGAGTATGTGTAAAAATACAAGTAAGGATTTAGCTAGATAGGTTTGGAGAATCGTAACTTTCTGAAACCTAGAGTTACCTTGAAATTTGCCTAGCATTATTGTTGGCATAGTACAGGAATTTTGTTGATGGTTTTCAGCTGTTCCTAATAAAAAACAGATTCAGTGGTTCACCTAGGGGATGTCCCAGCAATGGGGTAATTTGGCATCTGGATTGGAACTGCTAGAAATGAAGCCAAATTTCTATAAATTTTCATAGGGCACTGCAAAATTAAAGTCATACAAGGGTGGTACTTCTCAATGGTCAATGCTTCAAGTTCTTTTAACAAATGAGAGAGTGATTAAGTCCTTAAGAGCCACAACCTAACCTAGACACCACAGTCGCCAATGCAAATCCCAAGTAGCAGCTGTTGGTCAAAACCTACCACCATGAACTTGAAAGAAGTGTTCAAATTAATCTGAGTTATCTCCTGAGTCCTCTGTCTCCTTCATTCTCCATGTCTACTCAATCCTCAAATACTAACAATTTTCCCACTTAAAGACTGATTGAACCCAGGTTCTCTGCTCTAGCCCATTATACTGTCTCACATCAGACCCTTATTATCTCTCTCTTGCATTGCTATGAATCCCTCCTCCTCCAGCAACCCTCCACCACTGGTGCCCCAGTCTCCAGCCTAGGTCCCTCAAATTAAACCTCAAGAGAGCTGCCAGAGTGAACTGCTTGAACTGCTGAAAAGTCAGATCAACCCATGTCATCATTTTCTGGCCGCTCTTCCACATCTGCTGAAAACCTATCACTTCTACATACCAAAGACTGTCTATCTAGACACAGGCTCCCTTAGCTTTTAAATTTCATCAATAGTAAAGTTAAAAGTTCCCACTCTCACTCTGCAAGTTCACTTCTCAGTGTCCTTGTTCACACTAGGGTACAGGTCTTGTTGACCCTGTTTTCCCAATTTCATCATGTGAGCAACACCTATTTATTCCTCAGGATATCATTTACAAAAATATCACTCCTTATGGAGCATCTCCTGGCCTCTGGCTTCTTGTCTCATCCTCTTTCCACAGGAAGGCTGGTTCATGCACCACCTGACTTTGGACTTTAAGAGTGTCCTGGGCATACCTGGGCTCTGGAGAGTGAAACTCTGCCTATTTATGACTCTCTCAACTACCTAAACCAAACTTGCCCAACCCACAACCCACGGGCTGCCATGTGGCCCAGGATAGCTTTGAATTTGGCCCAAAACAAATTCATAAACTTTCTTAAAACATTATGAAAATTATGCACAGAGTTTCTTTTCTTTTCTTTTCTTTTCTTTTCTTTCTTTCTTTTTTTTTTTAGCTCACCAGCTATTGTCAGTGTATATTATGTGTGGCCCAAGACAATTCTTCCAATGTGGTCTAGGGAAGCCAAAAGATTGGATACCCGTGACCTAAACTGTCATGTGAGGGCTTAGGGCCATGTTCATTTTTGATTCTGTCTCCTAGGCCTAACACAGTGCTTGGTGGCATATACAGCAGTCAGTCAAGAAATACTTCTTGGATGGCACTGCTCCAAATAAGGGGCCAGTGACTGGATCTAAAACATTTCCATAAAAGTGCAATTTTACCTTTAAAGTTTGATAGTGCTTTTCCCACGACAATTCAGAAGTCTGATTCTCTTACCACCCAAATCACAGATACACAACAATAACCAAGCAAGAAAGGCCTGGGGGCAGTCAGAATAGAAACACAAATTTCAAGTATGAAAACTCAGATACCTGATCACAAGAAAACTCTTTTGCTCTCTCTTAGAGCCTAGTTACTCTTTATACAAAATTCTAAATCTAGTATTTAAATCTATACACTGTAAGAAACAACAAATCAAAAGGAAGAGAGAGGATTGGAACTGATAGCAATATCACCAAAAACAATATGTAAAATAATAAATATTAATAGAATTTTCTGCAATGGTGGAAATGTAGCTGTGCTAACACAGTAGCCATTAGATATAAACGGCTGTTGAGAACTTCAGGCATGACTAATGTGACTCAGAAAATGAATTTTTAATGTCATTTATTTTAGTTAATTTATATTTAAATTTAAATAGCCATATGTTTGTAGGGGCTGCTATGTAGAACTCACAATCATTGCAAGCTCAGCCATTAGGTACGCCAATGACAGAAAGCATCTCTGCCAGCCCTCAGGGCCTTACTCCATGACAGTCCCAAAACAGACACGACAGTCACAGCAATGACCTCCCACTGTGGTCATAGACCAGGTGGGCTATATTCAGTATCATTTGTTTGAAAAGACAGGGTATGTACAAACCCTTAAGGAAGATTTTTTTGCTCCAATTGAAGAAAATAAAACAAGACCATCTGGAAAACTTCGTTCTTTATGTTAGTTAGTGTTTTGACACATGTTACACAAAGGAAATACTCATGTTCTCCCACAAATCAGCAGGCTCCTATTCTTTTCTCTACTCTCATCTCCCTTCTTCACACACTCTCATTCTAAAAGATAACACATGCGAACCTCCAAGAACTCAAAACCAGTGTCATATTCACAGTAAAAACTGCCCTGACCTCACTATTTATAATTACAACCCACTCCCAGTCCTCATCCTTCTTATCTTGCTTAATTTTTTCATAGAATTTATCAGCTTCCAGTTGTATCCACTACAATAATATAAGCTCTTTGGGCAGGGCAGGGGTAGAAATGTTTGTCTGTTTTATTCATTAATGTTACCAAAGTACCTGAAACAGTGCCTGACACATAATGTGTGAAATACACACATGCGCACACGCACGCACGCGCGCACACACACACACATGCATGCACACACATGCACGCACACACACTTACAGGCACAAATGCACATATCCACATATTGAATGAATGAATGAAAACAAAACAAAACAAAACAAAAAGTATAATAATACCCCATTCCTGGTCACCCTCCAAAAATGTGTACTTCCAAGAAAATTGCATATTCATATATATTCTGTCAGAATAATGGATGATAATAATAGCTATATCTGAGTACCTATTGTTTATGCTAATGTTCACAGCAACTCTGTAAATTAGTTATTAGGAGGATACGGGGTACAGAGAAATAAGTTTACACAACTAGTAGGTGCTTAAGTCCAGATTTGAATTATTGGTTGTCTGAATTCAAGGGTAATTCTCCTCCAACTAACTGCATTGCTATCCTTTTCCTAAATATAAAATATGTCAAAAGAAAAGCTGAGTATTTTCATTTAAGAAATTTAAGGAGGAAAAATAAATAGGCATATAAAGGTCCACCTATCAGAATATTTTCTTAGTCTACTTAGGATCCTGATCATAAATCAGAATGCTATCATCATACTAGGTCCCAATTTATTAATAGGGAAGCTGGGAGGTGTGCCTCAACTCTAGGACGAGAGCCATCAGACTCTCTCACAGTAATGAAAAGGATTAAAGAAAATGTGGGATGGAACCTAAAAATGTATTCCTATTATAAAGTGACTCTCTTGGCTACAGCTGATTATATCATAAAAATGCATAAAATATCTCAGGTTGCTTTTTATTCTCTACACCTAATTTTCAAAATTGATCAATTTATTTTTAAGTGACTTTGTGTATAACTACTGCTGTGGTCTCCTTGCAGAGACAACAGATGCTGGCTGCTTCGGTGTTAGCTCCGGTCATTTATTCTGTGGAGAATTTAATAAAGAGACCACAATCTCAGTCTCTTGTAAGTGGACACCTCCCAAGAAAAGTTAAAAATAGGAAGATTATAAAGTGAGGATTTCATGTTTTCTGCTATTAAAAGGAAAAGACTACAGACAGAAAAACCTGTCCTTGGGGTTCAATTCAATGTGATATGTCTTAGGAAATTGATTCTGATTTCAGAAGACTTAACCCCAAACAGGAAATACTCCAGCCTCACCCAAAAGGAAGCCCCGCTTTTAACTCCTAACACATAAGCTTATACCTACCTAGTGCACCGTACAAAGTAACCATGTCCAGTAAAATGGCTGCTGTTTTCCTGAACTCAGTCACAGATAAAAGAAAAGAGTTGTTCTTGGAAACTCAGTGCTGTGGCCTGAAGTGGTAAGGAAATTGCAAATTCATGGCAAGGCAGATAAAAGAACACCACAGCAATCCTTTCTGAGGGTCCGTTTGTTTATGGGGAATATTATGATTATGCAACATCCTTTTCATAAAAGAACAACGCTTTGAGATTCAAATTCATTCAATGAATTTATAGCCCTTGTTGGACAAGTCTTCAAGCTGGGCATTGGGGACAATATCAATTTGAGTAAGTTCTAGTTTTATTCTTAAAAACTGTATAATCTGGGAGAGAAAAATAGGTAAACAATAACTTTAAAAAGAGCACAAGATGTCACAGTGCTAAATTAAATTACAAACTAAAATTTTACAAAATAATGACTTAAATCTACATGAAGCCCAACTGGGGGAAGTTTAGGAAATTTCCTATAAGATAAAGTTTTAAATGGGCCTTAGAAGAGTTCAATATCCTGGTTAATGAAGCAAATGGCATCCCCAGGTAGAGAACAAAAAGGGGAAGACAAAAATAGGTGAGACATCTGTTTATTTACAGTGAATAGGAGCTTTCCTCCCAGGCCCCCAAACAGACAACAGGACACTTTAGGATCTTTTCATTTTTATGAACCCCTATCTTCATTCTATTAGTTCCAAGAAAGCAAAAAGAACAGTTTCCTTGAAAGAGTTTTCAGGAAAAAAACTATTAAACTCAGCTATTAAATGAGTAAAAGAAGAGCAAGAAGCAAAGAACAACTCCAAACGAAAGCTGGAAGTACAAGACCATTCTCTCCAAGCGTCTCCTGAGAGCTGGCTCAAATTAAACCAGCCAGCCTTTCAGCCTTGTGAGCAGGACCACACACTTCTTCAACATCTATGGGCACAGTAAATTATCATCATCTCTGGAGGGCAGCTCTCTGCCTGATAGAGCAGCATGTCACAAGCCAACTTGCCATACATACCAACATCTGAGGATGAGCCACAAGCGGAGAAACTTGTCTATTTTGACCTCTAAGATACAGCATATACACATTTGCTTAAGACAACAGAGAGGTACCTACCACAGGACCATTAGGCTTTACTTGACATGTGATGTTGGCCTCTCGAGATATACAAGACCCAACTCAGCAACACAAAGCAGCAATAAGCATGAGCACAGATCAATCCATAGCAATCTGATCACTTAAAATTCAAACTTCTTTCATTGGTAAGGCCACAGCATGAAAGGCAGTCACACCTCTGTGTACTTTGATTAATTATGTAATGATCATGGAGAGAATTTATACTCTAAAACATAAGGTGTATTGTGTTTGAAACATGTAATAGTTGCTTTGAAACATGATTTTTTTTTAACATAGTTGCTTTCTCCCCAAACTGGGTTTTTCCTTGTAATGGTAACTGGTGTAGGTGAGTGAAGTCTTTTCACAAAAACCATTGTCATCGGATACATCTGTTAAGTGAGCAGCAGAAAGGTACTACATACCTTCGTCAGCTTCCAGAGGTATTTAAGGAGTAAAATCCACAGGATTTAGTGATAGTAGGGATACAGAGGTGAGTTTCTGGCTATAGTAGACTAAAACACTAGTTATTGTGGTCAGGGGGTGATGGCTGGCTTTACTACAAAGATAGTCTGTGAAATAAAGACCAATGGATATGGGGACAGTGGCAGGAAGGCTGGCAGTCTGTAGGGCAAGATCAAATGGGAGCCTTGTATAATCACTGCATTAAGGAATCTGGGTGGGCACAGAGAAGTCAGGCAAATTCAGATTTCCATTTTGAAAGTATTGCTAGTCTTAGTGTGATGAAAAGCTTGGAGAAGGTAAGAAACGGTATGGAAGGCTATAGGAGACTACTGGCTGAGAGGCGATAGTGGCTTAGACTAGGGCTGAGCAGTGGAGATAAAGACTAGTGGATCACTTAGGCAATAGTATAGAGGTTGACACCATCTATTGCAATGAGGAAATTGGCCTCATGGAGTTTTGTACTCCACTAGACCATACTGTCCAATCTATGTAATTATTGCTTTCCTGGGGAAACTTGTACATAAATTGAAATTTAGTAATCAGGTCATTCAAAACATTTTTAAAATTTAAGATGAATCCTATCAGTGAAATAAAGATCTTACTCTAAAACTTTTTACACTATATTACATTATGCATTCTTCAAAATATGCTTTTAAAACACGGTATTTCTTTATCAGTAAAAAGAAGTGTCCATTATTATGTACCCTAGATTGAATACTGGCTATAAAGCTCACTAGCCTTAGATCCTAAATAAGTTGGTCATTTTATTCCAGCCTGTAAAATGAGAATCACAATAATTTGATCTCACCAGGATTCTTGTGCATATCAGATGAGATGATAAGGTAAAAATTGTTCTCTGTGTTATAAAGCATTATAAGACAATAAGAGTAAGGTATATTGAATAGGTATAGGCAATACTTATCTGACATTAAAATTTCACTTCAAACTAATTACAAAGAATAAAACAAAAATAGTAGATATGATTTCAGCATATATGGAGCCTACTTGGCTCAGAGCAGAGCGATTCTTTATCACATCAAATAATAGCTCCAGAGGCTATATGATTTCTTGTCAGTTTTGACTAAAGCAATTAATTAATTTAGGCACTAAATTAAGATACTACTTCATAAAGATACTACTTCAGGCTGGCAGAGAAGCTAAGTAGGTTTTATGGGTCTACTTGGCAACAAAGGGTACAGAGGAATGACAGACGAATGGTTGAGAATAGGTAAGGAACTTTCTGGAGAAGCATGAAAAGAACAGGTATAATAGAAAAAGATTCCATGGGCTCTGTCTAAGATTATACCTATGTTATATTCTATTCTTTCCTCTCCCTTTTCCCTATAAGAGAATGACACATACCCAACAATTGCCTTGTAAACTGCAGTGTCTTTCTCAAAAGACACTGACGTGGATCATGGCCCTGATACTTGCTCTAGTCAATGAAATGTGAATGGGAAGGGTGTATGGTCACAGCTGAGCAGAAACTTTAAGAGCCCTTTTCTTTCAGACACAGGAATAACATGTCCCAAATAGGGGCTTCTCCTTCAGTCTGAACCCTGGAGTGAAAAAGATGTCTAAGGCAGAAGCAAAGACACTACCAACTTTATATATATGAAATGTGAATGGGCAGGTATATATGATCACATATATATATAAATTGAACAATAAAAAAGTTAGTGGTTGTCTGCCACAGAGATTCTGGGGGTCCTTTATTACCAGTGAGTGAGAGCTGACTAATGTAGAAACCCTGAATTTAAACTTCTATCAGAGCATTTCACAATCTGTAGCTGATGACAGATAAGATATAGAATAAATGTATTTAATACCTTGAGGAATATTGTTCAGTGAAAATTAGATAACTACTTTCCTCCTTCTATCACACATCAAAGAGATCAAATTATCAACACCAAACAGTAGAAAACAAATCTGAAGAAGAATTTATCAAGTGCCAGTAATTTAACACTTGCAGACTAAATTACAAATAAATTTAAGTAGAAGGTAAGCCCTAGAGATCATTACAATACAGTACTGGCAGCTTTAGTTAGCTAACCCACCTGATGACACTTCTAAAAGAAACAAGCATCCCTGTTTTACTGTTACGTAATTCTATACACTTCAGTAGATTTCAATATTTCATATCTTAATGAATTTTCCCTCTAAATTCCATCTTCAAAAACCAAGCACAAAAATGATAGAAACTGGTATGTTTATATTTGTATAGAAGTGCAAAACAATGTTATTATAGTGTTATATCAGAGACACAACATAACTCTATGACAGCTTGGCATTTCAAAACGGGCTTTTTTATTTAGCTATGTTTTGAAATGTTGACTGTCCTATGCTCTTCTTAGAGAAGTAACACTTGGGAAGAAAAAATACTGTAACAAAACAGAATTTCTGTCCTCAATAATAAAAAACCTGGTTCAGTTTCATGATTTGGTTTGACACAGCAATTTGCCACTAGAAGAAGATTATAGACACATGATAGAAATATCAGAACCATATGACTTACATGAAAATTTCCTGGATGCTATTTAGTAAAGTCCATTGGCTGGAAGGACACAAATTCAACTATCAATGTCAGTCTATTACAGTTATACCTGAAAGCCATCATCATACAATTTAAGCAGGAAATATTTAAGCACAAGAGCATTAACCACATTAATAGGTAAGAAAATAAAAAGTTTCAGGAAGGTACAGGAAGGTTCAACTACCTTACGCCAAACTAGAACATAGCAGTGCTCGTATTTAAATCTAGGTCAGACTGATTCCAAATCCATGCCCTTTCCATCCCATCCCATATAGCTTTCCTCCTAATTAATTTAAGTCAGTGTATACTTGTGTGTGTTTTCTTTAATCCAACGCAATCACTATCAAAATCCCAAACAAATTTTTGAAAAATTGAAAAGTCCATCCTAAAATTCATTTGGAAGCCTAAGGGACTCCAAATAGTGGATGTGTATGTGTGTGTGTGTGTGTGTGTGTGTGTGAGTGTATGTGTGAAACTGGAGAATTCACACTTTCTGATTTCAAAACATATTATAAAAATGACTATAATCTAAACAGTGTGGGGATGACATAAAGACAGACAACTAGACCAATGAGAATAGAGATCTGAGAAAAAAATATTCTGTGTGCATGGTTAAATGATCATTGACAAGCATGACACCACTTCAACAAATGGTCTTGGAATAACTAGATATCCACATGTAAAAGAGAAATTGGACCTTTATCTTACACCATATACAAAAATTAACTCAGAATGGATTAAAGACCTAAAACTATAAAACTACTAGAAGATAATATAGAGGAAAAGCTTCATTACATTGGACTCAGCAATGATTTCTAAGATATCACACCAAAAGCACAGGAAACAAAAGCAAAAATAAATAACTGGGACCACATCAAACTTAAAAACTTCTGTGCATCAAAGGATACAATGAAGAGAATGAAAGGGGAACCTAAAGAATGGGAGAAAATATTTGCAAATCATATATCTGAAAAAGAGTTAATATCCAGAATATATAAAGAACTCTTACACTCAATAATAAGAAAAGAAATCAAATAAGCTGATTAAAAATGGTCAAAATATTTCAATAGACAAAAATTACAATGAGGTATAACCTCATACCCATTAGGATGACTACTACTACTACTACACACACACACACACAAAGATAATGAGTTTTGGTAAGTATGTGGAGAAACTGGAACTCTTGTGTACTATTTGTGGGAATGTAAAATGTTATAATCAAAATAGGAAACAGCAAGGCTATTCCTAAAAAAAATTAGAAATAGGACTTGTATGATCAAGAAATCCATGTCTATGTTTTTATTCAAATGAACTCAAATCAAGGTCTGGAAGAGATATTTGCATATCCTTGTTCACAGCAGCACTATTCACAACAGCCACAAGGTGAAAGCAACCAAAATATCCAACAATAGATGAATAAATAAACAAAAGGTGGTATACACATAAAATGGAATATTATTCAAACTTAAAAAGGAAGGAAATTCTATTACATGCTACATGGATGAACCTTGAGACATTACACTAAATGAAATAAAACCATCTCAAAAAAGAAATATGTATGATTCCACTTATATGAGATATCTAAAGTAGTTAAATTCATAGAAACAGAAAGTAGACTAGTAGTTATCAGGAGCTGGGAGGAAAGGAGAAAAGGGAAAGTTGTTTAATGGGTAGTTTTTCAGATTTGCAAGATAAAAAAGTTCTGGAGATCTGTTTCACAACAATGTGAATACAATTACCACTACTGAACTGTACACTTAAAAATGATTAAGGTGGTAAATTTTATGTTATGGGGTTTTTACAACAATATATAAAAGTTTTAGAAGAAACTATACTAACAATATTTATAACAGGGTGGGAAAGGCAATTTCTTTAAAAGAAACAAAAAATGCAAACCACAATGAAAAGTTTATAGTGAAATATAATAATATAAAAATTTCTATTTGAAAAACGCCTAATAGGAGAGAAGGTCCAAGATGGCAAAATAGGTAAACACTATGCCAGCTGCCTCCCAGGATCACATTAAAATTACAATTAAATTATAGAACAATTAACCTCAAGAACCATCTAAAGACTAGCTGAACAGAACCTATATAACCAAGATATAAAGATATAAAGAGGCTACACTGAGACTGGTAGGAGGGGCAGAGATGCAAAACAGTCTGATCCCAAACCCATAAGAAGTGGTTGAGCACTGGGTGGGGCACCTCAGCAGCAGAGGTCCACCCAGAAGAGTGATGGGGTCCCAGCTCCACACCAGGCTTCCCAGCCCAGGAGTCCCATGCTGGAGAGAGGAGTCCCCAGAAAATCTGACAGTGAAAATCAATGAGGATTCTATCTGTCTGACCTGGTGAGATGGAAAGCCACTGGAAACTCAAACATCCTCTTAAAGGACCTGCACAAACATTCATTACTTCACAGGCACTCACCCTGCACTCCAGCAGAGGGGCAGTGACTCAAGAAACACCAGAGACATACATGGAAAGAATGAGTTGGATGATTTCAGGGGGAGGGCTAGTGGAACAGCCTACATTTTCCCTTTGTGGAGCCTGCTTCACATGTGACCTAAAAAAGGAAACTATTTTTCCTGTTTTGAACCCATCCCCACAGGGCCAAATCTGAGACACACTGATCTGGTAAAATCCATACCTATTTGCACCATCTTGGTGACTTCCTTGGATCTTGCCCAGCCCAGCTAGTGCAGCATCACCTGGGGCACCCTCAGCTCCTGGGCAACCAACTCTGCCCCACAGCTGCTGGAGTTTGGGACAGCCAGAGGCTGGGACAGCAGCAGACAGCCCACAGCAGCCTAGGAATCTTCCAGTGGTGGGTGGTCAGCCACAGCTTGAGCTGCAACCTTTCTTGGGCAGCTCTCAAAGATCTGCGGGCCCAAGGTAAGTGGTGGCTGGCCAGGGTGTTCTTGGGGCATTTAGCAGAGAATGCACAGGCTCAGTACTGGCGCAAGAAATGATATTTGTATTAACTTTGTGAAAACCACTAGCCATACCATGTGATTCCCTAGGATCCTATCCCACCCAACTTAGGCAGCATCATCAAGGGCACTGTCAACACTGAGTCAACCATCCCAGCCTGTGTACCTAAGGACACTTTTTCAGTGGCTGAGCCTTATGGGCAGCTGGTAAGTGACAATATGCTCAGAGGGGCTCTGGACATCTTTTGCTATGCTTCCCCAGACCTCACATTAGTGGCAGATAGCCTGAGTTCATAGTGAGGCCACCCCAACAAGCCTCCAGGTCCAACACATGTAGCATCCAATTGCATATAGCTCTGTAGCTCCTACCAGGTAGCCCTGAGTTGGTCAGAGACAAGGCTAAAATTGGCCTGCACGGGACACTCCAAAAAAGCACAAGAAACAACACACCCACTGGCTGACCTCAGACCATACCAGAGCACCACTCTATTAGTCCTACACGTGGGACACCCAAAGTGTGGTATTAGCAGGCACAATAGCCCACAGGGGCAAATCCCCTTCTGAGGGCTCAGCCCCCACATAGCAGCTCATATGCTGTGGGCATAGCTAATCCTCACAGCCAGCAGCCTGAGAGACAATCCCTACCCATTCATGCACCAAAAGCATTCAAGACTCTACTACAATAGGAAAATACACACAGCAAACACAAGGGAGACTCCTGAAACACACACAAAGGCAATCAAAGAGACTATTGCCACTGGACTACATAGGACATCTACTACATAAGGCCACCCAGCAAAGACTGAGAGACATAGGAGGTCTACCTAATACGTGAAAGCAAACACAGAGAGGGAACAAGAATGAGACAACAAAGAAACATGTCCCAAATAAAAGAACAAGAGAAAATTCCAGAAAAAATACTAAACAAAAAGTAGGCAATCAATTTACCAGAGAGAGTTTAAAACACTGGTTATAACCTAAGGAACTTAGTGAGAACTTCAACAAAGACATAGTAAACATAAAGAAGGACAAAAAAAATCATAAAAAAGAGCCATTCAGAAATAAAGAATACAAAACTAAAATGAAGAATACACTAGAAGGAAACAATAGCAGACTAGATAAAACAGAGATTGAATCAGTGCTTCAGAAAACAAGGTAGCAGAAAACACTCAATTGGAACAGCAAAAGGAAAAAAAAATGAAGATAGTTTAAGGGATCTTTGGGACAATATCAAGTATGACAACATTCACATCATAGGAGTACCAGAAGGAGAGGAGAGAACACAAGGGATTGAGAACCTATTTGGAGAAATAATGACTGAAAACTTTCCTAACCTGGTGAAGGAAATGGATATATATAAGTCCAGGAAGCACAGAGTCTTAAACAAAATGAAACCAAATACACCCACATTAAAATAAAACAAAAAACAATATAATTAAAATGGCAAAGGTTAAAAAAGAGAGAGAGAGAATCCTGAAAGCAACAAGATAAAGACAACTAGTTACTTACAATGGAGTTACAATAATATTGTCATCTGATTTCTCAGCAGAAACTTTGCAGGCAAGAAGTGATTGGCACAAAATATTCAAGTGATGAAAAGCAAGCACTTATAACCAAGCCTACTCTACCCAGCAAGGGTATCATTTAAAATTGAAAGAGAGAGAAAGAGCTTCACAGAAAAGCTAAAGTAAAGGGATTTAGTATAACTAAGCCAGTATTACAAGAAATGTTAAAGGGGAGTTCCCTGGTGGTGTAGTGGCTGGGCTTCGGTGAACTCAATGCTGTGGCCTGGGTTCGATTCCCAGCCAAGGAATTACCCCCCCCCCCCAAAAAAAAATATGTTAAAGGAACTTCTTTAAGAAGAAGGAGGAAAGCAAACAAACAAAAGAAAATCAAGAATATAAATAATAAAATAGCAATAACTATGTACCTATCAATAACCACTTTAAATATAAATAGATTAAATTCTCCAATCAAAAGACATAGGGCAACTGAATGGATAAGAAAACAATAACCATATATATGCTATCTACAAGAGACCCACCTCAAACTGAAAGACACATGTAGACTGAAAGTAAAGGAATGAAAAAAGGTATTTCACACAAATAAAAACAAAAACAAACTGGATAGCAATCCTTAGACAAAATACACTTTAAAAAAAAAACTATAATAAGAGACAAAGAAGAATATTCCATAATAATAAAGGGATCAATCCAACAAGAGGACATAACCCTAGTAAACAACTGTGCATCCAATACTGAAGCACCTAAATATATAAAACAAACATTGACTGACATAAAGGCAGAGATCAACAGTAACACGACAGAGTCGGATACTTTAACACTCCATTGACACCAATGGACAGATCTTTCAGACAGAAAATCAACATGGAAATAGTGACCTTAAATGACACATTAAACCAGATGAAGTTAATTAATATTTTTAGAGGATTTTACCCCAAAGTAGCAGAATATACATTCTTTTCAAGTACATGTAGAATATTTCCAAGATAAACTACATGTTAGGCCATAAAACAAGTCTCAATAAATTTAAGAAAATTAAAATCACATCCCACCTTCTCTGACCACAATGGTATGAATCTAGAAATCAATTACAAAAAAAAAAATCCTAAAAAACACCCCAGCAAATGAAGGCTAAACATGCTACTAAAAAATAAATAAGTTAAAAATGAGATCAAGAAAAAAAACAAAAGATGCCTTGAAACAACTAAAAATGAAAACACAATGATCCAAAAATCTGTGGGACACAGCAAAAGCAGTCCTTTGAGGAAAATGCATAGCTATGCAGGCCTACCTCAGGAAACAAGTAAAACCTCAAATAAACAATCTAACTTTACACCTAAGGAACCTGGAAAAAGGACAACAAACAAAGCTCAAAAGGAGTAGAAGGAAGAAAATAATACAGACCAGAGCAGAAATAAACAAAATAGAGGTTAAGCAAACAATATAAAAGATCAATGAGACCCAGAGCTTGTTCTTAAAAAAAAAATCAATAAACCATTAACCAAACTCAACAAGAAGAGAAAGGACCTAAATAAATAAAACCGAAAACAGGGAGTTCCCTGGTGGTGTAGTAGCTAGGCTTTGGTGCTGTCAACGCTGTGGCCTGGGTTCGATTCCCAACCAGGGAACTACCCACATACAATAAATAAATAAATATAAATAAATAAATAAAAACTTAGTCATTAAAAAAAAAAAACCAAAATAAAAAAAGAAGTGACAATGAACACCAGAAAAATACAAAAAAAATTTTTTTTAAGTACTACAAGCAATTATATGCCAATAAATTGGACAATCTGGAAGAAATGGATAAATTGTTAGAAGCACACAATCTTCCAAGGCTGAATCAAAAAGAAAGAGAAAATCTGAACCAATTGACTTCCACTAATGAAATTGAATCAGTAATCAACAAGCTCCCAAAAAGCAAAAGTCCTAAACCAGATGGCTTCACAGGTAAATTTTATCATACAATCAAAAAAGAATTAACATCTATTCTTCTCAAACTATTCCAAAAAATTCAAAAGAAGGGAAGGCTCCCAAGCTCATTTTATGAGTCCACCTTTACCCTGATTTCAAAACCAGACTAAGATATTTCAAAAACAGAAAAGTATAGGCCAATATTCCTGAAGAACATAAATGCAAAAATTTTCAACAAGATATTAGCAAACTGAATTCAGCAATATACTAAAAGATCATACACCAAGATCAAGTGACATTTACACTTGGTATGCAAGTTTGGTTCAATATCGGCAAAACAATTAACATGATACACCAGATAAATAAAAATCATATGATCATATCAATAGATGCAGAAAAAGCGTATGAAAAAATCCAGCATCCATTTATATTAAAAACTGTTAGCAAAGTGGGAATAACAGGGAACATACCTCAACATAACAAAGGCCATATACTCAGCAGGGAAAAGCTAAAACCATTCCCCCTTAAATCAGGAACAAGACAAAGATGTTCACTGTTACCACTTTTACCACTTTTATTCCGCGTAGTACTGGAAGTCCTAGCCACAGCAATTAGAAAAGAATAGGAAGTAAAAGTCATTCAAATAGGAAAGGAACAAGTAAGCCTGTCAATATTTTCAGATGACATGATACTATATACATACAAACCCAAAGATTCCACCAAAAAATTATTAGAACTGATAAATAAATTTAGTAAAGTAGTAGGATACAAAATTAATATTCAGAAATTGGTTGCATTTTTATATATTAATAACAAACTATTAGAATGAAAAATTGAAAAAACAATTGCATTTACAATTGCATCAAAAAATAAATAATACCTAGAGTAAATTTAACCAAGGAAGTAAAAGGCCTGTACTCAGAAAACCATGACATGAAGAAATTTAAAAAGACAGAAATAAATGGAAGTATACACTATGCTCATGGATAGAAAGAGTATAGTTTAAATGTCCATACTACACAAAGAAATCTAGATTCAATGCAATACCTACAAAAATACTAATGGCATTTTTCACAGAACTAAAACAAATAATCCTATAATTTATGTGGAACAATAAAAGACCCCAAAGAGTCACAGCAATCTTGAGGAAAAAGAACAAAGCTGAAAGTATCACATAACTTGAAACCAAACTACATTACAAGGTCATAGTAATCAAAACAGCATAGTACTGGCATAAACAGACACATAAATTAATAAAACAGAATAGATAGCCAAGAAATAAACCCACATCTATATCATCATTTAATCTATGACAAAAGAAGCAAGAATACAAGGGCTGTCCAGAAAAAACTCAGCCATAAATGCCTCTATTTTTCATATTACAAGGCTGGATACTTTTGGACAGCCCTTGTAAACAGTGGGATAAAGATAGTCTATACAATAGATGTTGTTGGGCAAACTGGACAGATATATGCAAAGAAAATGAAACTAGACCACCTTTTTATACCATATACAAAAATAAACTCAAAATGGATTAAAGACTTAAATGTAAGACCCAAAACCATAAAACTCCTAGAAGAAAACACAGGCAGTAAACTCTCTGACATTGTTCTTAGTAATATTTTTTCTGATCTATCTCCTTGGGCAAGGAAAACAAAATGGAACTACCTCAAATTAAACAGTTTTTGCACAGCAAAGGAAACTATTAAAAAGCCAAAAAGACAACAAATTGAATGGGAGAAGATATTTGCCAATGATACATCCAATAAGGGGTTAATATCCAAAAAGTATAAAGAAATCATGCAATTCAACACTACAAAATAACGTCCAATTAAAAAATGGGCAGAGGACCTAAATAGACATTCTCCAAATAAGACATACAGATGGCCAATAGACATAAGAAAAGATGCTCAATATTACTAATCATCAGAAAAATGCAAATTAAAACCACAATGAGATATCACACATCACACCTGTCAGAATGGCCATCATTGATAAATCAACAAAAAACAAGTGTTGGTGAGGATCTGCAGAAAAGGAAACCCTTGTGCACTATTGGTGAGATTGTAAATTTGTTCAACCACCATGAAAAACAGTGCAATAACTAATGCAATTTCCTCAAAGAGTTAAAATTAGAGCTACTTTATAACCCAGCAGTTCCACTCCTAGATATTTATCTAAAGAAATCCAAAACACTAATTTGGAAAGATAATATGCACCACTATGTTTAGTGCAGTGCTATTTACAATAGCCAAGATATGGAACTGGCTGAAATACCCATCAATAGACAATTGCATAAAGAAATTGTGATACATATATACGGTGAAATACTACTCTGCCATAAGAAAGGAATGAAGTCATACTATTTGCAACACAAACAGACCTAGAGGGTATTATGTAGTGAAATTAATCAGACTAAGGGAAACAAATACCATATGATCTCACTTACATGTAGAATATAGAGAACAAAATAAACAAACAAAATAGAAACAGACCTATAGATACAGAGAAAAAAACTGATGGTTGCTAGATAGAAAAGGGGTTGGGAAATAGAATGAGAAAGGTAGAGTAATCAAGAAGTACAAATTTTTAGTTACAAAAGAGTCACTAGGATCTAAAGTACAGAATGGGGAATATAGTCAATAATATTGTAAAAACTACGTGTAATATGAGATGGGTACTAGACTTATAGGAGGGAATAGTTCATAAGCTATGTAAATTATATAACCACTACACTGTATACCTGAAACTAATATAAAATAATAGTAAATGTCAACTACAACTTTAAAAGGCAGTCACTGAATATATAGTACAGGATAAAGAATATAGTCAATAATATTCTAATAACTATGATGTCAAATGGGTAACAAACTTATTGGGGTTATTGCTTTGTAAATTACATAAATGTCTAATCACTATGTTGGTCTGTACACCCTAAACTAACAAAAAATATTTTTTAAAAAAGGAATAAAGAAAGAGAAAAACATTTAATAAACAAAGTTAAGGCTCTACAGGCTGGGAGAATATATTTGCTCTTTATACAACTAATAAAAGATTAGATGGATACATGTCATCATTACTTTTCAAACTATTTAAGGAACTCTTGGAAATCTGTAAGAAAAAGAACAAACAATCCAATAAAAAGTGGTCAAATATAAATAGGCAATGTATAGAATTAAAAACCTAAAGAGCAATAAACAAAAAGGTGTTTAACCTCTAATTATTCCACAGTGAAATAATATTTTACATCCAATAAACTGAGAAAAAATTTAAGTTTGATAACAGCAAGGGATGACAAGGACTTGGGACAACAGAATTCTCATATATTGCAACTGATAGTGTAATTGGCACAAATAAGTTATAGAAAAATTTAGCAATTACAAGTAAAGCTCAAAATATCCTAACACCCAACAATTTCACATTGAAGTATTACTTTAGAAAAAATCAGAGAAACTCTCACACATGTATACAAAGATATTTTAGCATGGTTTTTAATCAAATAAATGTATAAACAACTCAACAAAGCATAAACAGTGGACAAAAGTGCCCATCATCAGGAAAAGGGCAAGTAAATTATTATATATTCATTCAAAAGAATATAGTTGTTGAATGATCTAGATCCACATGTATCAATATGAATGAATCACAAAAAGAAAAATTTTTAAAAAGAGGTGTTTTTCAGGATAATTTGTTCCATTGATGTGGCATTTAAAAACACATAATACAATCTTGTTATAGTTTGTGACACATACATAGAAAGCAAAAGTATAAATACATGCAGGAAACAAATAAACAACTTTAGAATAGTTATTACCCTGGGGAAGAAAGGAAACAAAAAGGAATCAGTGTGTACAAAGGGTAATTAAATTATATAAAAATCAATTATTTATTTTTAAAATTATATGCTAATTTGCATATGTATGTGTGTATGAAGCAAATACGCTCCAAATCTAACAATTATCAAATTGTAATAGAAAATACTTTTCTGCAAGTTTGAAATAATTTAAAACTTGTCTCCATTCGAGGCAATTGAGAGGTGAGGATGCTATACTTTCTGTATATGCTGTATCTTGTCCTCCTGTGAACAAGGCATGGAATAATGCTACAACAAACACACACAACCTATTTTGCAATTAAAAAAATATATAGGTTGTTCAACAACACCATTTAAAAATGGGCAAAAGACCTGAACAGATACCTCACCCAAGAAGGTATATAGAAGGCAAGTAAACATATGAAAAAGATATTCATCATCTATCCTTATTATAATTAAAAGGATATGCTATTACACATCTATTAGAATGGCCCACATCCAAAACAATGACAATTCTAAAAGCTAGCAAAGATACAGAACAACAGGAATTCTTTTTGTTGCTAGAGGGGAAGAAGAATGGTACAGCACTTTGGAAGGCAGTTTAGCAGTTTTTTACTAAACTAAACATACCCTTACCATATGATCCAACAATTGCACTGGTTGGTATTTACCCAAAGGATTTAAAAACTTATGCCCACACAAAAATCTGCACACAGATGCTTATAGCAGCTGGAAGCAACCAAGATTTCCTCCAGTAGGTAAGTGGGTAAATAAATTGTAGTGCTTACAGACAATGTAAAATAAGTCAGCATTAAAAAGATATGAGCTATCAAGCTACAAAAAGACATAGAGGAAACTTAAATGTATATTACTAAATAAAAGAGGCCAATCTAAAAAACTACATAGTGTGTGATTCCAATTGTATGACATTCTGTAAAAGGCACAGCCATGAAGACCATAAAGAGATTAGTGGTTGCCAGGAGGTGGGGAGAGAGGACAAATAGGCAAAGCACAGTGGATTTTTAGGATAGTGAAACTGTTCTGTGAGATACTGTAATGATGGATACATGTCATCATACATTTGTAAAAACCCACAGAATGTACACCAGATGTAAACCCCAATGAGTGATAATAATGTGTCAATGTAGGTCCATCAGTTGGAACAAATGTAACACTGTGGTATGGGATGTTAACAGTGGGAGGAGAGGTTATCCATGTGCAGAGGACGGGGAGTGAGTGTATGGGAATTCTCTGTACTTCCCCCTCAATTTTGTTGTGAAGCAAAAACTGCTCTAAATATAAATTTTATTAATTAGTATATATTCAAAAGAAAAGATTGTGTCCAGTAAAGCCTATAATCAGAAATGCTCCAATAGGGAAGTTCTCCTACATGTAGAACTAGCATAGGGTTGAACTCACATTCTATTCAATCAACATATGCATATATTGAGAGTATAACTATGTGCTAGGAATGGTCCCAGAAGACCCAATAGTAAATATGACAGATATGGTCCCTTCTTTTAAGGAATTTCAATACATATTTTTCATTGGTTAATTTTGTTTCCATAATAAATGTAATCCCTGAACCAAGTTTTATTAGAGATTTGAATCAGTGTTCTAGAACAACAGTTGACACTTTAGTTGCAGCTATCATGAATCTTTTTTCAATTAGTTGAGGTCACAGGACACTTGAATTCCCATACTTGTAAGTGATAGAAAACCCCAATTGGCTTCGGGAAATTTCCAAATGGCTCAAGTGACCAGGAGTAGGACTGGCCTCCAATAGTTCCTGGCTTCTGGTACTGCCCTCCTTCATCTTCAGCATCTAAGTTGTGCTCTGCTCCTTCACAGCTCCAAGTTTTCTCAGATCCCACATCCTTATACTGCCCAGGGAAAGAGAGAGCATCTCCTCTACCAGTTTCCACAGGAAAGACAGAACAAACTTCATTTTCCCAGAATCCTCAGGTAACAAGTCTGAATTTAACACTATGGTCTTAGGGATGAGATATGCTGACTACATTAAGCCAAGCAAAACCCACATCTAGACTTGGCTAGGGAGCCAATCCCACCCAAACCATAGGGTTGGAAGTGAGTAAAGGCCATGTACTACCAGATAAAGGGGAAATGGGTGCTGGTTAGCAAACAACAGAAGGCCAGCACAGGATAGGTCTCTTGAAATTCCCACAATATGTTGCACCATGCTTTTCCCATATTCTGAATTCAATACCTATTTGTTGAGTTGAATTAAATTCACCATATTTTTCATGATCAACTTTGGCAAAGTAAGGAGCCTATCTAGCCATTCATTCCCAACCACTTGAGCTGAACAAAATGAATAGGAACTTTTTTATGAGTTTCTGAAGAGCTACAAATTAATGAAAACAAGCATCCATTTAACAGCATTAAATAGTTTATTAATCCATACCAGAAACTTAAGCAGAAATGCTATGGCAATAAAAACAATGCAACAAGAGCCAATAGCTTGCATTGTTCCCAAGTATCTATGTAGATCATTAATGATCCTTGAATCAAATATCTAAGAAGCGACTATTCTACATAACCTCATGATAAAAAAGTAAAAATTTTAGCATTTGCAGACTTTCCATCAAATTGTAGGGTAAGGGTTTTCAAATATTTAAAGAAAAACAACATCAGATGTGTCTATATTTAATATAAATTCAAGAAATTGGATTCAGTTCAAAAGATATACATAAAACTAAAGATAACAGGAATAACAATTCTATGCATACCCTGGCCAGGCATCACGCAAAGTTCTTCACATACATTATTTCACGTAATCCTCATGTTCCAATGTGGTAGGTATAGCTGTCCCTGTTCACTGAGATTAAACCAGACTTGACCTAGGTCACAGAGTTTGATTAGTTGTAGATCTGAGATTCAAGCCCAGACCTATCTGATAGAGACCTTCTAACACAGCGGTTCTCAACCTGTGGGTCACGACCCCTTTGGGGGTCAAATGACCCTTTTACAGGGGTCGCCTAAGATCATCAGAAAACATATCAGATATTTACATTACAATTCATTACGAGCAAAATTACAGTTATGAAGTAGCAATGAAAATAATTTTATGGGGGTCACCACAACATGAGGAACTGTGGTAAAGGGTCGTGGCATTAGGAAGGTTGAGAACCTCTGTAACCCTAACATGGAAAAAAGTAGAAAGAGCAACAGTCCTTCTGGTGATTGAATCCTTATCCAATTAGTCATCCATATGTTTATAGCTACAAGATGTCTAACTACCAGACATACTAGGTTGGACAATTAATTTTGCAAACTCAAAAAATGAATTAAAAAAAATTTTTTGCAAACTCATCCTAGAAAAAAAGTGCTACCTACCTCATTGCTGAATATCACTATGGTCACCCTTGAAGTACTCCCCTTTGGAAGCTATGTGCCGACGCCGTACCTAGTCCAACCTTCAGAGCAATTTTTCTGGAAGGGCCATCAGAACAGTCATCATCCCCCAAATCTGACAATTAAGTTCGCAAACTTGTCACCGTGCACTTATGTTGGCAGCACTATACAAAAAAACTGCGTAAGGTTATCTTAACCTTGCCAAGGTTACCGAGTTGTTTGCACAGTGCTGTCAATGTAAGTGCATGGTGGCAAGTTTGTGAATTTAATTTTCAGATTTTGGGGATGACAACAGCTCTGATGGCCCTTTCAGAAAAAGAGTTCCAAAACTGCTTTGAAGGGTGAATCAGGTGCTGGCATCAGTGCATAGCTTCCTAAAGGGAGTACTTTGAAGATGACCATAGTGATACTTAGCAATGAGGTATGTAGCACTTTTTCTAGGATGAGCTTGCAAAATTAATTGTCCAACCTCATATATATAAAATGACTTAGATGTTATCTCTATTAAGATTTTAGCATATTATCTTACACAGCACAATGCATTTGCTAGCTACTACGTAGATTATAATCTGCAGTTTATATGAGTGCTCTTAAACATATAATTTGATCTTTTCCCTCTTCATTTAACCTACTTTGAGAGTGTGCATAAGATTGTCTCTTTGAGCAGTCTTATTTAATGGTCACATGAGTGAAAATTTAATTATAAGAATACTGAGTTAATATTTATATGGTGCTTATAATCTGCCAGACACTGTTCTAAATGTTTTACTTATATAACTCTTGGTTCTCTCAACAGTTCTATGGTATAGATACTTTTATTATCCTCATAAAATACAGGGTATTTTTATGTATGTATTTATAATTGTATTTTACTTAATTGTTTCCTGCTTTATTACCAAAAGAATTTGAGGACACTTGAAAGAGTACATTGAAAAAAATAAAAATGAAGGAAGAAATAAAGTAGATAAAATGGTATAGAGAAATAAAATAATGTCAGGGTTACTACTATAGAAAGAAAAATATGTATCATGGTGCAAATGTCAGGGAGGACCATAAGTTTATCTCCAAACTGACTGAGTTTGTATGAAAACATAATGAAGCAAAGAGTGAAACATAATCAGGTACAAAATTTACAGTGTCTATAAAAGGAAAACAAGCAATTTACTCAACAGAAGTACAAATTTCTAACAAGTTATTTTGTGAGTCATCACAAGGAAAATTCATGTGATCTAATAACAAATAAGAGTCAGTTACGTCTACCACAAGTATAATACGTGGAAGCTTTGTTTCTTTCCCCCAATATCCATGTCTCCCTCTCTTCCAGTAAGAGAGCCTTTTTTTAAATTCATTTTTATTGTTAGACTTATTGGGGTGACATCTGTTAGCAAGGATTACATAGGTTTCAGGCATACAATTCTACAGTGCATTGTCAACTTGATGTATAATAAGTTCACCACCTAATGTGACTTCTCTTTATAAGAGAGCCTTTTAATATTGCTGAGAACTATGACTACCTAGGGGAAAAAAGACTCCATCTCTCTGTAGCTAGGTGTGACCATGTTACTTAATGAGGGGAGGGCATGTCTTTATCCTCCTCTAGACCCCTTCCTAGTCAATCAAATGCAGATGGAAGATGCCATCTTGCCATGAGGTAGAGTTGGAGAGTAACATGTAGACAGGAATCTGGGTTCCTAACCTATGGAGCATAGTTATGCCTAACTTTACATGACAGAGAAAGAAACTTCTATCATGCATAAGCCACTTTGGGGTTTTCTGTCATTCCTAGCTAATTGAAGAATGAGGGTGACAGAAGCTTCCTTTGGATTTGGTGATCAGAGAAGATGTCTCTGAAAATAAATTCAAACTGAGAACTGAAAGATTATGCTGAGGAGCTTAAGCTTTTTAAATTCCTGAAGCTCACTAAGAAAAGTGGAGACAAGTGTCCTCCTTCCAGAGGCCCTAAGGCAGGAAAACTTTTCTGAGGAACTGAAGATCAGAGTGGCTGAAATGTAGTGAGAAATGGGGAAGAGGAATATAAGATAAAATTTGAGAAAAAGGCAAGGACCATATAACACAGGACCTTGTGGGTCATGGTAAAGAGTTAGAATTTGTCCTACGATCAATGGAAGAACAGTGTGTGGCAAATATTTGGCCCTCCAACATTCACTGAAGAGTTATTTGTATGTATTTTTAAAAATAACTTCATGTGATGATCATTTTCCTAGGCAGGGGGACCTGCAGAGAAGCATGATAGATTTTCATATGAAGAATATAGCTCTTGCAGAGAACAGACTTGAAGGGGTGAGACCAGCTGAAAGGAAAGACCTGGACAAAGATGATGGTGACCTGGCCTGATTTCATAGTAGAGTAAAAGAAGCAGATAAATTTACAATATATTTTAGAAATCGAATCAGTAGATTTTGCTGAGCGATTTCATGTTAGGACAGAAAGAGGTGTGCAATGAGAAAAAGGAAAAAATGATTTGATGATCATAAAACAAAAAAACAAGGAAATAAGGATGAATGGATTCTCTATCAAAAACTTCAAGTGAATATGTGTTCCATGCTATCAGTTCAAGGACAGACAATACCTATTAGCAAGACAATTGCCTTTTTACAAAATTAAGACTAACAAGGACACATGTCTGAATCCATGACCATTATATTTCTTCTGGTTGGTGGCCAATGAGCTCAGATTTTCCTCAGAATAAGGTTGCCAAATACAAGCAAATGAGTAATCAAGATCCCAAATGTACTGGGAAAGATGTGAATGACGTACATTGACCCGTTGTCAAAGGATTTAAAATATAAGCACTTAACGTAGCCTACAAATACAGTCATCTACAAAAGAATACATCACTACATTAACATACAAAAAAAAGTAAACAGTACTAAACATGTGATTCAGACTATAAAATTTTCTGGTTCCAAAGTATCTATATCTTCATCTTTTTTTCTGCCTTCCGTTCAATCTCAGGAGGCAGAAGTCCCTGTTTTCTAAGTCAACCTTTCAACTGATGCTCTTCTTCCTGAAAACGGAGTTTAACTACCCATTCTGCTTTATATCAGGCTGTACATTCTTTGGCAAGTCACTTAAGCTCTCTAAGTTTCATATATTCTCTATATAAATATAACAAATTCATAGTAATGTTGTGAGGATAAAATGAGAATACATACATGAAACTGTTGTGTAAATTAATATTCAATGTAGATAGTTTTTCTTCCCATTTTTCTACTTTCCCTCACTAGCAAACTTTTGGAAAGACCTACTCATCTACTCCTTCCATTTCTCTCTCTCTCTCTCTCTCTCTCTCTCTCACACACACACACACACACACACACACATAGTTTTATTGAGGTTAAATTCACTTAACATACAATTCATCCATTTAAAGTGTACCATTCAATGATTTTTAATATGTTCATTGAACTATGCAACCATTACCACAATAAATTTTAGCACATTTCATCACCCCTAAGACACACACTATACCATTAGTAGTCAGTCATGCCCCACGCTCCTGTACCCTCAGTCCCTGGCAACCACTAATTTACTTTCTGTCTATATGGATCTGCCTTCTCTGGACATTTTATTAATGTGTATAAATGGAAACATGCAAAGTGCAGTCTTTTATGACAGGTTTTTTTCCATGTCCTAACGTTTCTGAAGTTCATCCATATCTTAGCATGCATCAATATTTCATTCTTTTTTATTGCCAAATAATATTCTACTGTATGAATATACCACTTTTTTTAATACATGCACCAGTTGTTAAATGACTCATCTTTGTATTCCCTGCAGTGCTTCACATGATGCCACTAAGGACAGTAAGCCTCTGATATCAGAAACTGTGCATTACTCATGTCTATAGCAACAGCACCTGTACCCAACTGGCATGTAGCAGGTGTTCAATAAAAGTCTATTCAATGAATGAAAGAATAATATAAGGTCAAATACCATTTTTTGAAATAATTTACTTGCTGAGGGCAAGATTTAGAGAAATGCAAATATCTAGATTCAGATTAACATATTTCATTAACCATTAGATACCCCTAGTAACTAATTTTACCAAGTGAATGGACTATTTCCTTCAAGACAGCTTATATCTTAATTTGAATTGAAAGCCTCCATGGAGCATGCATCTATCCAGAAACCCTTTTCAGTTTTGTGACAAAGGCCTTTGGCTTTCAAGCTTCTAGTCTTCTAGTAAAAATATATTGTTTGCAAAATAATTGGGGGAAAAAACCCTTAGGTACCTTCACAGCATTCACAATCCCCAGTCTAAGTGATAAGGAATCCCTGAAATTTTGTATTACATTGGGCGTGGGGGACATAGAGCTTAAGGAAATCAATAGATTGATTTCCTGTCCATTAAAAAAATTAAAAATTAACTTAAATGAAAATGGGTTTATTGTTTGGTCTCACCTTTGACTTAGGAAAGTACAGAGTAATGCCCAAAAATGTGTTATTCATTCAATTTGTTATACTTAATACTTGGGTAAGACTTAAAAGAGAATAAATATAACACATTTCTTAGTCTGAAGTACATAAATTAACTGGAAATGATGAAATAACTAATCATATGCAATACAAATATATGACTACCTGTTATAATGCTGAAAGAACCCAGATCAGGTGAAGGTCAGTCACTGAAAGAACTTGTCCTGTCCATCAAAATTCAAAACCACTCACCTCTGGGCTCTGCTCTACCCAGGGCCCTTGCAGTATGCCAAGAAATCTCTAAAATAGCGTGAAGCATGTTATCTGCTGTGTGATATGCTAGGGGTGCTAAGAGTTCTAGGTACAGAATGAGCTTCCATCTTCCTACCTACCCCACCCCATCCCTCACGCACTGAGGAAAGTCTGACAGTCCATCTCTCAGGGCCTGGTTTTCAAGGACTCAAGTGAAGTTGAATGCCAGACTGAAAGTCTTGTGTCCTGAGTGCCTCACCTATTCCTACCTATCTTTGGGATTGGCTCCTCCTTCTGGAATCTAATCCATCAGCACACCAAATACGGCCTCATCTATAAGTAATATGACAGCCTGGTATCAAAAAACATCACATGATCTGAACACAATCAGACCAGCACTGCTCCCTCACCTTGGAAAGGCACCTTGCAAAGATTATCAGTGTGGGCAATACCAGTTCTCCAGGCCCCCCCCTGAAGTTAATGATCTGGATGCTAATCTCTGTTAGCATTACCAGGCCTCGTCCCCATCTATCCTTAGTTTATTCTTTCCTGACTAGAATATGTCTTGACTAGACAGAAGAATGGTTGGCTACAGTGATGTTCAAGTTGGAAGGTGGTAAAGGTTATGCTGTTTGCAGGCAAATTCCCGAAGGCCTCCATCTGCCACCTAAACTGAAGTCTTTGGACATTTCCTTATTGTCACTGTGAAGTAGGGGGAAACACTATAAATTATGAGTAGGAGATGAACAAAATAAAATCACCGTTTATTTTACAATCATGTCCTTCTGACCTAACACCACAGGACAAAAAATTAAAGGAAGAAGTCTCTCACTCTCTTTGAATGAGGGCCCAAACCACTGTCAGGCTTGATGACAAACATTTTAGCTTTTTTTCAAATGAGTGTGTTGTGTCTTTATTACAAAAAGAAGAAATAACATATGGTAAGAAAACCAGGCACCAACCAGCTTAGCTTGAGAAGAAGACCTTGAGGGAGACTTAGCATTCTCTAACATCAACCTCTGATTTGTTCGATTCTTGGTGTCCTAGTAGCAACACTATCCTATCCTGAACAATGCTGTGCCAGGCACTTTAGGATTTTTACCACAGATCAAGAAGGCCCCATTTCTTTTCTCAAGGACTTCATTATCTAAGGATCTCTTCTAACCACTCTATCATCCCCGACCTCAACTGTCCTTACCCAGTTTTATGTTTGCACCTGAGACATTCAAAACAGTCTGCCTAAGTGCAAAAATGCTATCAATCACATTAACATTTTGATCCCTCAAGCAATATTTTACAGCAATTACTTTCAAAAAAGAGTTCTTTATTATGCATGAGGCAAGAGAAAGAGACCAACCACATTTTTTTCAATAAACAGTTATTAATTAATACATGCTGTTTAGCAAATAGGGATATCATTTTTGAAGGGGCTTTTAATACTTATAAAAATTAATGTAAATTTAAATGTAATTAAAGGTGAATGACTGGGAAACATCTTTGCTGTCACATATAACCCAACGTGGATGCCAAACCATGTTGAAAGCACACAAAACTCTGAGAACTTATGATACTGGCTTCTTTTCTTTCCTTTCTTTCTTTTTCTTTTCTTTTCTTTTTTTTTTTTTTTTTTTTTTTTTTTTTTTTTTTTTTTTTTTTTTTTTTTTTTTTTTTTTTTTTTTTTTTTTTTTTTTTTTTTTTTTTTTTTTTTTTTTTGGAATATGGGGAGGATGGAAACAGAAAATTACTTGTGCAGAAAAAGCTATGCTAAACTAAAGTGTTCCTAAATGCAAGTAGTGCTAAATTTTAATACTGAAAAGAAACCATTTGGTGAAAATGCAGTATTTCTGTCTGGTTACTCCAAAGAGAATTGCCTCACAAAACTATATAATGGTATATGAAAATAATAATCTACCAAGCAAAGTAAGTTGGGTTACTACCCCAGCTATCAGAGTCACTAAGGTAAATTTCTAAATAAAGCCCATAAACAAACATTTGGTTTATATTCAAGTTCCTCTTTCTTTCCACTTCCTCCAGTTTATACAGTTGCTCGTGGGCAACTTAGATTTATGTAAAGTAAGTAAGCATTAAGTACTGGATTTAGTCCCCAAATACTTTCACATAGTAACCAAAAACACATTTTATTTTTTTTTTAATTCATTTTTATTGTTAGACTTATTGGGGTGACATCTGTTACAAAAACACATTTTAATAATTATCCATAAATGCTGCTAAAAGTTAGTGGCCCTTGGCATATTTAAAAGGTTAAATCAAAAAGGTTATTTCTTCTTTGATAAATATTTTATTTTTTATTTTTAAGCATGTTCATTTTTTTATATTTACTTTTTTATTAAATTTACTAGGGTGAAATTGGTTTATAAAATTACACAGGTTTCAAGTGTACAATTCTATAATACATCATCTGTGAATTGCATTGTATATTTACCATAATAAGTCAAATCTCCTTTTGTCACCATATATTTGATCTCCTTCACCTTTTTCTACCTCTGCCCCACCCCTTACCTTCTGGTAACCATTACAGTATTTTTCTCACTTCAGAAAGTTCCCTCATACCTCTAGCAATCAATCCCTTCTCTCATGCCTAGCCCCTGGCCACCATTGATCTTCCTTCTGTCACTAAACTTTTGCTTTAATAGAATTTCACATAAATGGAATCATAAGGTATGTAATGTTTTCTGTCTTCTTTCACTCAGAATAATGCTTTTGAAATTCATCTGTGTTGTGGTATCCATAACTCATTCATTCCTTTGCACTGCTGACTAGTATTCCACTGTATGGATTCACCAGGTGATGGATAAGTGAGCTACTGCCAGTTTTAGCCATCATGAATTAAACTACAATGAATATTCACAAACAAGCCTTTGTGTGGGCATATGTTTTCATTTCTCTTGGCTAAATACCTAAAAGTGGAATTGCTGGGTTGTATAATAAACATATGTTTAACTATGTAGGAAACTGGTTTTTAAATAAGTTGAAACTATGGGGCAATAATTCTTTATTCTCATTAAAGAATCTTTTGGTCAAATAGCCCAAAGAACTTAACAGATGTCTTGCCCAATGCATGTATTTTGATTGAATAGCACCGATTTATGCACCCCCTTTCAAAGCACGTTCCATGCATTATCCTATTTTACCATATAACAACTCCATAAGGTACTACTGGTTGACATTCAGCTGGTGTCAGGGACAACCTTACCAGTTGCATATGGCATCTGAATGGGCAACACACAGGCCAAACTGGCTCTCAGATATTTGGAATATCACTTTTGAAGTAGGTAGTATTGACTTCATTTGAAGACAAGGAAACTGAGGCCCAAAGAAGTTAAGAATCTTGACCATGATGAGACTCTGAAAAAGCATAAGGACAAAGAACTCCTACCTAGAACTTCTAAGCTCCTCTCTTTTCACCTCTTATGGGCATCATGAAGAAATAAACAGGTGAGTGTAGAGATATTTGAACTACAATTAGATCAATAAAGATGGTTCCTTTCCTCCCACAGAACGGGCACAAGGAATTTGTCCTCTGATGTTCCCAAATTCAACTCTAGATAGTTTTAGAAAAATACATTGAATTTCTCTAAGGAGGGACAGGAATATAAAACAATATCAGAAATGCTAGAAGCTGCCATCTTTGAGGAGAGGGCTATAAACCAAACTCTGTGATGACAAGGTTCAGGGACTTGCCATACATCCAGGCTCCTTGTGATCCCACAATAAACTTCCCAGAGCCAGGCTAGACACCTGCAGCAGCTACAGTTCAACTACTACTTCACTACTTCATGCACTTTATTTTTCTTTCTTTAGCTCATAAAAGGATTTAGGTAACTTAAAAGGAGCACTTCCTCCATTTACATAACATATAGCCATATTGTCACAATCTTTCTAACCTTTCTAAAAATCATTAACTAATACACCTTTAGTTTGGTAAAACTGAGTAGAACACAAATGAAGACAGAATTAATATTATCTCGATTCAACAGCAACCCTGAGATACACTCATGGTCACAGCAGAGTGACTTGTAAATTTAGTAGGGACACCAAATCTCAGCTTTGCCAGAGGCCATAAAAAGTGCACTTTTCTTTGAGGGACATGAATCCGTCACATAGGTTTACCTTGACATTGTCTCTGGTCCCAAGCTTAATATATGAAACTGTCTGACAAATTGCAAAGGGAAAAAGAGCCTTTCAAATCTGAATACAAATAAACTTTGTTTTCAAGGTTGGCCTGGGTCTGAGCACCTTCTGTCTTTACAATTTAGTATCTAAACTGATCCTCTGTATTCTAGATCAGTGATTCCAGAACTGGGCTTTAAAGAATCTATGGTTGTGCTCACCTTCTTGAAGTAGAAGTTTCTTGAGAAGAAATTATCAAAAATTAAGGGATGAATGATCTCCAAGATATGTAGTTCCATGAAAAGAGCAAAGAGCATTGGCTGTGTAGTAGAAAAGGAATAAATATACAATATATTTCTATTTCATAGACCCTCATGGCAACAATTCATGGGCAATGGGTAAGAGTGGTTTTCTCTAGCACAGGGAACAGGAACCAGGGATCAGGGGTGTAATAAAGACTTACTTTCCCTTCTATTACAAGAATGTCTTTATTGTGATCATGTATCAATTTTCTCTGCCCTTTTCCTCATTTTAATAAATCATGAAATATGTTAATCATATACAAATAGAGATAACTTAGAACACAACTTAAACTTCCTTTTTAATAGTTTGTCTTCTTTGCTTCAGTTCTTCTTCCCCTCAAATTAATATTCACAGGATACAAATCTGTGATGTTTTATCTCCCCCATCTCACTGTCTTTTTTCTCCAGAGATAATGCTTATTATCTAAATGTGGTGTTCAAACTATGCATGTATTTATACCTTCACTATATACAAGGGATGTCCAGAAAAAAGTCCAGCCATAAATGCCTCTATTTTTATATTACATGGCTGAATACTTTCTGGACAGTACTTGTATAAATGTATGTGTAAGTACAGCATTATTAGAGTGTTTTTTAACCTCATATAAATTGTATGATACATATCTATAATTCCTCAACTCACTTTTTCAAAATTCAATGTTATTGTTAAATTAACTGAGGGTGATATATGTAACTTTGATTCAACTATTTAACTGCTTTCTAGTATTCCATTGTATAAACCTGTTCCAATTTATCCACTCCCCCAAATAATAATTTCTTATATTACAAACAAAACAGCAATAAATATTCTTGTACAGATCTCCTTAAGTCCTACTGTGTGAGAGTTTCTTTTGGGAAGCTATGCATTAACGCCAACACCTAGTCTACCCATCAAAGCAATTTTTCTTTATCAATGTTTACTTGGTCTGCAATGTTTCCCACAGTCAGCTGATAATTTTGACACATAATTCCATGAATTTTTGCAATGTTTTCATCAGTTTTGCTCATTAATGGCCACCATGACCTATCTTCATCTGTGATGCTTTCTCTCCCCTCAGAAAAAGTTTAATCCATTTATACACTGCCATTCTCTTCAAGGAATTATCCCCATCAACTTGGACTAAAATATTTCTGATTTCACTTCCACTCTTACCAAGTTTAACCAGAAATTTAATGTTTCTTTGTTACTCTAATTCAAGCTCTGATATTCTTGTGACAGCATACAATAACATACAACATTAATAATGAACACCACTCAGCAAGACATTGCCACACATCAACAAGAACACAGCTGTGAGGCACAGATATGCCAAGGTTATGAAACCTTACCCAGTTGTTTGTACAGTGCCGCCAATGTAAGTGCATGGTGGCAAGTTCACAAACTTAATTGTCAGACCTTGTATGCTCAATTTGCATATCAGCTCTCTAAAAAGTGGTTGTCATAACAACTCATACTTTCTGCAGCACTTAGTTTCTGCTGATCCACAGAATTTTGCTACAATCAAAATTTTCAAGTTTTGTTACACTTACATATCATTTTTATTTTATTTTCAACACATATATAAGCTGGGTTGTGGGGAAGGAGGAGTAGTGTGGAGACATCACCAAGACGCAGGAAGAAAAACATGGGGAGAGAGGGCAAGATGGCGACTGGGGAGGAGGACCCTAAAACATCTCCCAGAAAACACAATTAAATGGCCATCCAGGAGCCAAGAAAACCCTGAGTGACACAGTGACAAATGAGAAATCCACACATCCCAAGAAACCACCTGAAGGTTAGAGAGAAGAGGCAAGCGGGAGAGAATGGAGGGAGCAGAGACAGATCACAATGGAACTGCATTGCTGCTAACTAAAGGAACGAGAAAGAAATCGGGAAGCATTACAATACATGGGAGAGAGGAGGCAAAGAGGCAACAAGAGTGAAAGCCTGAGTAGTTCAACACTGGGAGACTGTGAGGGAGCTGGACCTTAAAGCAGCGTCTTAGGGACAAAGCTTGGGAGTCAGCCTCCCAAACACTTAAGTAGCAAGAAAGCTGAATGAGGACCCTAAAGAGCCGAGGACTCTAAACAGCCACAGGCCAAAATAAAGCCCCACATACAGCACCTCAGCTCCTGGTACCCTAGCAACCCGCAACACAGCTGCATGGCTACTCTGCAGGGCCAAAATTCCTGGCCCACAGAGGAGGCGCTTTTGCCACCCTCATGTGGTCCATGACATGAGGCTTCACTTTAAACCCGTGGCTGGCATACTACAGGTGCCCTCACTCAGGTGTTCTTGCAAGGGCAAGCAGGTGGTGCACAGTATCCAGTACCCTTGCACACACCTGGAAATTGTGCATGGCTTGCAAATTCCCTATGGAGCTTGTGCACCTGGGGCATTAGCCCAGCGCCCTCATGTGCACATGATGGCAATCTAGTGGGGCCTGCAGGTTCCAGCTGTGGAGCTCGTTTACCCAGTGCCCTTGCCCAGCACCCGTGCATGGACTTGGCAATCTTGCAGGGCCTGCAGGATTTGGCACACAGAGTGCACGCATCTGGTGCCATTGCACTGCACTCTCACATGGACTGCATCTCTAGGCCCTGCACACGTTCACAGTGCCCTCACACGGTGCACACTTGCAGACTCGGCCCAAGTGGCTGCTGTGGAGATGAATAGCTAGAACACACCCAGGGTAAAGTACTAGAGAGGAAAGAGAAGTGGATTTGACAGCATTTGCTCCAACCAGGGAGAGTGGCCTTGACCTACATCCCATCAGCCTCCCTCATCTCCCCCAGCTTCCCCAGCAAAGGGCAGGAGGTAGAACCACACCAGTGTGAATATGTTGGTCCCTCCCCTATCCTATAGCCTCCCCAATGAACCTCAGGAAATGGAAAGACTGTAGATTGATGTGCCCCACATCCAAATACAGCGGGAGACCAAAGATAAGGCTTAAATACTTCCCCTCTGTCCCAAAACTTGCCACCTAAGTGCCACCTAGTGTCTGCTCTGCAGCAAGAAACCACAAAAAATTAATCAGAGAAAGAGAGATGCTGGGATCTGCTGAATATAAAGCCCTCATGCCAAAGAAGAAGTACACAGCAAACAATATGAGTACCTTAGGATTTAAAGCTGCTCAGAAAGAAGGTGAAACATCTCCAGAAAAAAAATCTTACAGATTTAGAAATTTATGAACTGAGAAAGAATATAAGGTAGCTGTTCTAAAGGCTTTGAGAAATGAAAACATACTGGCAGAATACCATAGCTGAAATCAATGATCTCAGAAATAAAATCCGTGAACAAAAGGAATGATTTAACAAAGAAATTCAAAACACAAGGGAGAACAAGATGGAAATTCGAGAGATAAATAATACAATAGAAGAAGTGAGAAACAAAATAACTGCCATAGGAAACAAGGCCAACCAGATGGAGGAAAGAATTAGTGATATTGAAGATCAGAACATGGAAACAGCTCAGAAAGAGGAAGACAGAAAATACAGAACCAAAAGGATTGAAAGAACTCTGCAAGAACTATCTGATTCCATGAGACAAAAACAACATCAGGATAATAGGATTAGAAGAAGGAGCAGAACACTCTCTAGAGAACATACTCAAACAAATAGTAGATGAGAACTTTCCAAACCTATGGAAAGACCTGGAACCCCAAATTAAAAAACAAAATAGGTCCCCTAGATACCTGGAACCTGGCAGATCTTCTACAAGACACATGGTACTAAAGATATAAAAATCTAAAGACAAACAGACAATTCTTAAGGCAGCCAGGGAAAAAGGAACTATAACCTTTAGAAGAAAACCCATCAGGCTGGCATCAGATTTCTCAGCAGAACCTTTATAAGCCAGGATGGCGTGGAATCCAATATTCAAAATTTTAAAACAGAGAAACTACCAGCCAAGAATAAATTATCCAGCAAAATTGTCCTCCAGATATGAAGGAGGAATAAAGACCTTTCCAGACACACAGAAGTTAAGGGAATTCACCAGCAAGAGGCCGGCACTTCAAGAAATCCTGAAGGAGGCTCTTCGACCTAAAACAAAACATCAGAACAAATGGAATACAGCTGGGGTAACAAGAAAGAAACAAAAATAAAACACAAGAACAACAACAACAACAAAAGCAACAGCTGCAGGAATTCCTCAAATATTGATCATCACTTTAAATGTTAATGGACTGAACTCACCAATAAAAAGACACAGAGTAGTAGACTGGATTTAAAAAAAAACCATCCATATGCTGTCTCCAAGGGACACCCCTCAGCCATAAGGACAAACACAGACTCAGAGTGAAAGGATGGGAAACAACACTCCAAGCAAATGGTAACCAGATAAAAGAAGGAGTTGCCATACTGATATCTGATTAAGTAAACTTAGGTTAAAAAAAGATAACAAGAGGCTAAGATGGACTTTATATAGTCATAAAAGGCATAAGACAACAAGAAGATTGGACACTGATTAATATATATCCTCCCAACCAGGAAGCACCAAAATATACAAAGCAAGTACTAACAGATCTGAAAGGAGAAACTGACAAAAGCACAATCATTGTGAAAGACTTAAACACCTGCTTAACAGCCATGGACATATCATCCAAACAGAAAATAAATAAGGAAATATCAGCTCTAAAGGACATATTACAGCAATTGGACATAATTGACATTTATAGGAAATTTCATCCAACAAAAAGAGACTATACCTTCTTTTCTAGTGCACATGGAACATTCTCAAGGATAGACCACATGCTGGCAAATAAAAGTAGCCTCAACAAATTCAAGTAGATAGAAATCATACCAAGTATATTCTCAGACCACAAAGCTTTGAAATTGGAAATCAACTGTAAAAGGAAAGCAGAAAAAACCACATATACATGGAAATTAAACAAAAATCTTGTTTTAAAATGACTGGACAAAAGACCAAATACAAGAAGAGATTAAAAACATATAGAAACTAATGAAAATGAAAATACAATGTATCAAAATTACTGGGAAACAGCGAAAGCGGTAATAAGAGGGAAATTTATATCATTACAGGCCTATCTCAAGAAGCAAGAAAAATCACAAGTAAATACCTTAACATCCCATCTTAAAGAAATAGAAAAAGAAGAGCTGACAAAACCCAAAGTCACCAGAAGACAAAAAAATAATAAAAATTAAAGCAGAGCTAAACCAATTAGAGAACAGAAGTACAATAGAAAAAATTAATATTACAAACAGCTGGTTATTTGAGAAAGTCAACAAAATTGACAAACTCCTGGCTAGACTAATCAAAGGACAAAAGAAAAAAAAACACAAATATCCAAAATTAGAAATAAAAGGGGAGAAATTACCACTAGTATCACAGAAATACAAAGGATTATAAGAAAATAATACAAAGGGTTTCATGCCACTAAATTAAACAACCTAGAAGAAATGGACAAGTTCCTAGAAATTTACAGCCTACCTAGACAGAACCGAGAAGAACTGAATAATCTAAATAGACCAATCAATAGTAAAGAAATTGAAATGACTATCCATAATCTCCCTAGAGGCAAAAGCCTCAGACCCGATGGTCTCACCATCAAGTTCTACCAGGCATTCAAAGAATTAACACCTATCCTCCTTAGACTCTTCCAAAAAATTGAAGAGGAAGCAATACTTCCTAACTCATTCTATGAGGTCAACATTACCCTAATACCAAAGCCTAGAAAAGACAGCATAGAAAAAGAAAACTATAGAGCAGTATCTCTGATGGACACAGATGCAAAAATCCTAAACAAAATATTAGCAAATAGAATACAACAATTCATCAAAAAGATTATATATCATGATCAAGTGGGATTCATCCCAGGACCACAAGGATGGTTCAACATATGAAAATAAATCAATGTGATAACCATGTAAACAAAATAAAGATAAAGACCATATGATCTTATCAATTGATGCAGAAAAAGCCTTCAACAAAATACAACATCCATTTATGATCAAAACACTGAATAAAATAGGTATAGAAGGAAAGTATGTCAACATAATAAAGGCCATATATGACAAACCCTCAGCTAACATCATACTGAATGGGGAAAAAACTATTCCCCTAAAATCAGGAACAAGCCAGGGATGCCCCCTGTCACCACTGCTATTCAATATTAGTACTAGAAGGTCTAGCCACAGCAATCAGGCAAGAGAAAGGAACAAAAGGGATCCAAATTAGGAAAGAAAGGGTCAAAATGTCACTATTTGCAGATGACATGAGCTTTTATATAGAAAAAAGATTCTACCAGGAAACTATTAGAAACAATAAATGAATACAGTAAAGTCACAGGATACAAAAATCAATGTACAAAAAGCCACAGCATTTCTATATACAAACAACAAATCCTCAGAAAAAAAAATGAGGGAGTCCATTCCTTTTGCTATCACAACAAAAAGAATGAAATACTTTGGAATTAACTTAACAAAGAATGTGATAAGACTTACACATGGAAAACTATAAGACACTTTTGAAAGAAATTGAAGCAGACAAAAAGAAATGGAAAGATATCCCCTGTTCTTGGATAGGAAGGCTTAACATTGTTACAATGGCCATTTTGCCCAAAGCAATCTACAGATTTAATGCAATGCCTATCAAAATCCCACAATCATACTTTCGTGAAATAGATAAAAGAATTATCAGATTTATATGGAACCATAAAAGACCTCAACTTGCCAAAGCAATACTACATAAAAAGAATAAGGCTGGTGGTTATTACACTCCTTGACTTCGATTTATGTACAAAATATCAGTAATCAGAACAGCTTGGTATTGGCAGAAAAACAGAAAGATAGACCAATGGAACAGAACTGAAAACCCAGAAATAAATCCACAAATTTATGGACAAATAATTTTCAATACAGGAGCAAAAAACATACAATGGAGTAAAGACAGCCTCTTTAGTAGGTGGTGCTGAGAAAACTGGAAAAACATATGCAAAAGAATGAACCTGAGCTGTGAACTCTCTCCATATACAAAAATTAACTGAAAATGGATTAAAGACCTTCATATAAGACCTGCAACAATAAATTGTATAGAAGAAAACATTGGTACTAAGCTTATAGAGCTAGGTCTCAAGGAAGACTTCATGAACCTGACCTCAAAGGCAAAGGAAGTAAAAGCAAAAATAAATGAATGGGACTATATTAAACTAAAAAGCTTCTGCACAGCAAAAGAAACCATCAACAAAGCAAAGAGACAGCCAACTGAATGGGAGAAAATATTTGCAAATAATGCATCAGATAAGGGTCTAATATCTCAAATATATAAAGAACTAATACGACTTAACAAAAAACAACAAACAAACAACCCAATTAAAAAATGGGCAGAAGAACTAAACAGACACTTCTCCCATGAAGAAATACAAATGGCCAGCAGACGTATGAAATAATGTTCATCCTCATTAGCTATTAGGGAAATGCAAATCAAAACGACAAGGAGATACCACCTCACACCTGTGAGAATGGCTATTATCAACAAGACAAGGAATAACAAGTGCTGGAGAGGATGTGGAGAAAAAGGAACTCTGGTACACTGCTGGTGGGAGTGCAAACTGGTACAACCACTGTGGAAGGCAGTGTGGAGGTTCCTCAGAAAATTGGGAATGGAGCTACCATATGACCCAGCAATCCCCCTT
>PVJL010001376.1:0-188065 GCA_004026885.1 Lyroderma lyra | reverse complement strand
CATAACTTGAAAACCTTAGTTCACAAAGACTTATGTACCCCAATGTTCATCACAGTGCTGTTCAGTGTCCAAAACATGGAAACAACCAAAGGTCCCTGCGACAGATGACTGGAAAAAGAAGCTGTGGTACATACACACAATGGAATATTACTCAGCTATAGGAAAAGATGAAATACTGCCATTTACAACAAAATGGATGGACCTAGAGATCATTATGCTTAGTGAAATAAGCCAGACAGAAAAAAACCAAAAACCGTATGACTTCACTCATATGCGGAATATAAAACTGAAAACAACAAAGTAAAAACAAACAAACAAAAAACTCATGGACATAATCAATAGTTTAATGTTTATTTGGGGACAAGTGGGGAGGGGATGGAAGAAGTTGGAGGGGGTGGGAGAAGAGGGAGGCGGAGGTAAATAGATGGCAATGGAAAGAGAACTCACACTCAGTGGTGAACTTATTATACAACAAGTTGACGATGCACTGTACAATTGTACACCTGGAACCTATGTAATTCTTGCTAACCAATGTCACCTCAATAAGTCTAACAATTAAAAACAAATAGAAAAAAATGCTGCTGAGCCAGGTAAAACAGCAGCCAAATTCATTAAAGCTGTGCTACCTTCATCACTTTATCCATCCCCCATCACACTGGTGATACTCTCTTTACTCTTAAATCCCAACTTGGTACCATCCCAACACTTCAGTACCCTACTTAAAAGTGCTATGGGGGCCACTCATATAAAATCCTATGGCTGACCCCATTACCAAAGGTGACTCAGATCCAGCTTCTAGCTCCACCTGGAAGGTTGTGTGCATCTCTGCTACCAGCGCCATCCAGCCAGGTTTCATTCCTTAAAAAGTCCTATTGTGGAGGGCAAATGAGAGTGTCATCACTACAGATGACTTTAAGGCAGCCAAGTAAGGTCCCTTGATGCAACTAAATCTATATGAGGGAAACAACTGAGAGAAGTCCTAAGTTTTAGAAATCAATGGAAAAACTTCCACATGGGACAACAGGGAGAGACTGTGGCTCAGCAATTCCTTGTTATACTTGAATTGAACACACAGGTCAATAACTAAGTGGTGACAAATCTAATAAGACCACTGTGCATAGCAAATATTACATACAGAAAAACACAAGAATTGAAATATCCAATAATGAAGGACTTACATAATATATTACTATGTGCCCGGCCCTGAATGCTTTAAAATGCATTGTCTCATTTTGCCCTGACTCAAATCCCGTGAGGCAACGCTATTATTATCCCCATTTCGTAGAAAACAAAACAGAGCCTTTGAGAGGTTAAATAATTTGATAAAGGTCACACTGCCAATTAACAACTGACTCAGAATTCAACCCAAAATCATAGTATACTCTCATTAAAAAGAGGAGAAATGTTCACAATACACTGTAAATGCATATGAGTATAAACATTCAAATGAATAGAAACAAATAGAGTATGCATATAGACCAAAATATTCACAGCGCTTACTTTTGGGCAGTAAGATTTTATGTGCTTTTATTTTCCTACTTAGGCTTTTCTACATTTTTTAAATTTGTTACTTTTATAATCAGAATATTATTTTAAAAGATTATATGGAACTTATACTCTCTACTTGCACATTATTAGCTATTTAGTTTTTGTTCAGACCAGGTATGTCACCCATAGTGCCCACAAATAAATGCTTACTAAATTCTCCTCAGGATGAAAATAAGGCATACATGCAGCCTAAGGCCACATGTCCAATTCAGTGAACAGAGAGAGCGAAGAGCCTCCTTAAAAAAAAAGCACTTATTTCCCGCAAATTAAAAAGAGAAAATGTACTTAAACAGTAAGGTTCAAAGCAGCCAAATAAAAAAATAAAAATTACATTTCACAAATAATTAGTTCTGTCTGTAAATGCTGCCTTAGCTTTAAAATCATTTGAATTGCAGTAAGACTGACAGAGATGGTTTACAACATGGTAGCATAAAGTAGGACCAGAACATTAGTAGGCAATGAGGTTAATAGTTGCATGTGAAGGTGAGACTGGAAATTATTTCATTAATCCTCATAGATCAGGAAAGTACAAGGTAAAACAAACACAAAAAAAATCTAGATATCTTACTAAAAGCAAATCTCTCAGGATTCTCATATCAAATATGAATTATGCTACCACTAACAATATTAATAAATACCAAAGAAACTAATCTCAGATAATTCAGAGTATTCTTATAACTTTGTCTTGGTCACATTAGTTGGTTGCAAAGATTAAAATTTGAAAATTAAAATTCTTTGCTCCTAGTTCTCTATGCTTCTAAGAGATACCAGACTAGGTTATCATTTAACCTACCTCCCTTCTATCCTAAAGATAAAATTATTTCTGTCCTAAGCAATGTAAGACTACAGAGGATGGCCTTAGTCAGGTTTTTTTACAGTCTACATTTGTACCTTTCCAGTCTTATCACCATCCACTTCCATCCTCCTCACCATGAACCTGCTCTTCCAGTCACTAGCAAGTACCTCTAACACTTTCAAAGCCTCATGCCTTTGCTCTTCTTCTTTCCTGTCCTAAGAATACATATTCTCCCTTCCTAGCCTGTGAATCTCTCATCTTTCAATGTCATGTCACTCTGAAGGTTTGTTCAACTGTCTCTTGTCCATGGTCCTATTTACTTACACCTGTGCTTTCCCTTGTTTGATTCATCTGAGTACCATTACCACCTAATTCTGTGCTGGGCATGAAGTGGATGCCAATGCAATGACCAAAAGAGGCTACTTTGGGGCTGAAGAAACAAGAGATTATAGGCAGCCCTTGTCTGAATTAAGCTCACAGCACACTGATGGAGAGATAAGTAAACAATCACTGCCATGGCAGTATCAACAGAAAATTCAATAATCTGTAGAATTTAACTGAAAAAAAAATAGGCAATGCCATATGGTTGGGATGGGTGACGACCCTAGTCCATTGTTAGCACTTGCGGCACTTGGGAATATTGTATGAGAGGACATGACTGCTTTCTATGGAATCAACCCCAAAAGGTCAGTATACTAAGAATTAACTGCATTATCCACACTCTTAGGCCAACTCCCCTCCCCAGCCCTCTTCCTCCTTTGATATCATTCTGGTTTTTCTGCTAACCCTGACTTAAAGCTTTGTTTTCTTTGATTCCTCTTATTCATCTCTCATATCCAAATGTGTTCATTAATCTTTGCACAACAATATGCAGTTTTCCATTTCTGAAGCCATTTGTCAGAACTATTAGTTCCTCAAATCTGAACTTTCTCTGAGTTTTCTCCTTTCCATCCATTTGTCACAGAGCCAAGAGAATGCTTTCTAAAACATGTTTTTCTGAAAATTCCCCTATTTATAAGTGTATAATAGTTCCCACGGGCTATAAAGCTGATCTGGCCCTATCTTGGTTTCTGCCACTATTCATACATCATCTCCACCCCGCAACGTATCACCTATGTGCAACTTTTCAGAAATGTCTTACACATTACTTTGTCATATATATGGTGTGAAATAAAGAAGTGATGACCACCAACAAAATGCACTTCTCAAGGTCTTTGTGGAGGAATTGCTATGGAACGTGATCCCAAGAGAAATCCGATAATTCTCAGGCTCAGTATCAAATAACAAGTGTTAAAACACAATTTAACCAAAATTTGATAATTTTACCTCTAAGTTCCTTTAAAAATACTAGGTAGATATCATCTCGTCCCACATTGTTAATTAGGTCTTGAGCCTTCAGTGCATTGTTACCAGTAACCTCTAAGCCATTACTTCTAAAGAAGGCAAATTCTATTTTTCCCTCAGAAAAATATTTCAATTTGATGTTATAAAGTTCTGAAACTTTCAGGAAATTTTGCATGCAATTTTTCATGACAAAAAATGTCAAAACTGTAAGGAGTCCCATAAGGCCTTGGCCTAATAACCCCACTCCCACTCCTGAAGAAATCAAAGTGCCCTCAGCTGATCAATGCTATTGATGCATCTTCCCAAGAGCCATCAACATGACACTTACTCTTAGGAACCACTTTCAATGTGAAATACATCACAAAACTTTTCTTTATTGCTTGCTGTAAGAGTGCAAAATATGTACCTATCAGCTTGATTCAAGCAACTGTAATTCTAAGAATACAACGAGGCTGTCAAGGAGGACTTTTACAGACTTGGAAGAAGAAGCTCCAATTAAATCTAGAGCAATAACCTGACATAACTGCAAATACATCAGTCTTAGGCTACCTCATTGGTGTGGCCATACACCAGAAACTTGGAGGTGGGAAACAAAAAACAAGAACACAGAGTCCGAAACAAAGGAAGAGACAGAGAGAAAGAGAGAACTAAAGAGAAGACTAGAGAGAAAAGCAGAGATAGTTAGTAGAGAGAGATACAGAAAAAGAGACACAGAGAGACAAAGCAGAGTAAATAGAGCTGCAAAGAGAAAGAAATAAAGATATAGAGACAATCACAACTATTGAGAATATCTAAATTTCCTAGTTCTACATGATTAAATTCAATACTAATGATAATCTTTTGATTACTAAACATATTTCTTAAATTCACCCACATCGTCAGTTATTAAAAACCTATAGTTATTAACCAATGATATTTTCTGTTAGGAAAAAGGAGTCAGAGAGATTTGCTAAAGGAAAGGAAGGAATAAAATGTGAGCTGGGTAAGGGTGTTTATTTAAAAGGATACCTGGGTACTGTCAACTTACATTATGTTATCATCAAGTCTTCAGGCAACATTATCCACACTTTTAGAATTTCAAAAGAAAACCTCCTCCTGAAATATTTTCCATAAAAATAAACTTGGATTATTACTAATGTGATCTAAAGGTCTAACCATACTAAAGGCTATACAAGGCAAATGAAAAGAAAACATCATCCCTGCCTCCAGAAGCTTTGCAACTAAGACAACAACAATTACAAATATATGTATTACATGAAAACTAAAAATACATAAATAAAAAGTAAAGATTTTACATTGTATGAGCATAAGACTAAGTGAATATCATAAGATTATGGATGAGGAGGGAATTGGATAATATTTAAAAGAGAGAAGTGGCTTCCTTTCCTCTTGGACAAAAATGGACAAATTTCCCAAATATCTACCTTAACCGCGAGACTCATGGACCAGCAAGCAGATTTGTGTATTTAATATCAGATGCAGTGTTGGGTTAATTATACTCCTTAATTCATAGTATATGATCATCATTGGCCTATTCAAGGCAAATTTCTCTTATTTCCTTGTTTCTAAACTTTCTTTATTGTTGTATCTCCATTCCTCATTCCCACCTCCACCCCATGTCCTACATAGGCAACCATTCTAAGATGTATTTTGCTTATATGTCACCTTGTAAAATATTAATTATTCTGTGTGTAAGCAAAATTGTATTTGTAAGCATGCAATTGTATAATGTATGTCCTTCTATTTTTTACTTGTTTTTGATGTTTTTTGTTTTATTTTTTTTATCCACCTTTATGTACGTAAGATCAATCCATTTTGCTATGCATATCTAGTAGACTCTCCATTAACCGTAACTCTCAAGCAACTGGCAAAAAGAATCAAAGAAATAATACCACATTTATCCAGCAAGGGTGCCAGTTAACTGAGAGTCTACAGTACTAGTAACTTCCTTCCAATTTCTCTATAGTACTCCTAGGGGACGTCCACCACATTTTATATGTCTACTCTTCTAGTGATGAATCTTCAGGTGGACGCTACCCCCACAAATAAGGCTGCAATAATCATCCTTGTAATATATACCCTTAGGGACTTGTGTGAGAATTTCGTTGGGAAATACACCAAGGAAGTGAATTACTGGGTTACTGAGTATGAAAACATATTAGAGTTGGCTAAGTACTTACCAGTTTGCTCTCCAGAACAGTGTACGATGCTGCATGCCCACCTCATGCATGAGAGCTTCTATCCCCTCATAGCCCTCCAACACATTTTACACATCTGCTGTGAAAAGATCTCATTTTTAAAATTTGAACTGTTATGATTGCTAAAGAGTTGAGATTTCTTTATATACTTTTTAGCTTTTAGACTTTCTTTTCTATAAACTGTTAATTCAGAGCCTTTGTCCATTTTTCTATTAGGGTTACTGCCTTTTTCTTGTTCATTTCCAGTAGTCTGTAGCCTACATATTAATCTCATAACAATTTTAGCATTGATACCTTCTCCCAGTTTGCCATCTGCCTAACAGCTTTGTTCATGGTATCCCTCATTGAATAAAAATTCTTAATTCTGATGCAATCAGATTCAGTAATGTTTTTTCCTTATGGTTTGTGCTTTTTAAGGTGGGTTTGTGTCAAAGTATGAAGGCACACAAGAGATAGATGTGGTACCCTCATTCTTGAGGAAATAGCCAAGAGGAAAATAAATGGAAGTACCTGAAAGATGTGGGCAGAAAGACCCACCATGAGGCAAGGTGAAGAGGGAAGACAATTGGGAAGGCATGACTTGTGGCAGGACTCAGCCACCTATTAGCTGTGTGACCTTGGACAAAGTGCCAAACCTCACACAGCCTAATACTTGTAAAGTGTGAGCATCCCTATCCCAAAAGCCGATATAAGTAAAAGAATCTGCTCAATGATTACAGTATAATAGATAGGTACTCAATACTAGGTGTGAGCTCCTTCGTCCCCGCCTTCCTCCTTCCCACTCCTTACATGATGCAGAGAGAGGGAATCTGTAACCTCTGACACTTTGGAATCAGATCTCTCTGCTGATCCCGTACCTTCAACTCCCAAGTATCATCTGTGAATACAGGCTCTCTAGAGTACTTCTGCTCATACTAGAATTAGTTATCAGACAAAGATTAAGCCCTGGGTCGGGGGGAGGAAATAGTGAAAATGCTATTTCCCTATTTCGACCAAAGGAAGAAGAGGACAGGCGCAAATAACTAATTATCTGAAGATGGGAGCTTGTGTGTAAATTAGTTAGCACTAAAAGATGAATTGAAAGTATTGACTATAGAATGTCTTCCTTTGGTGGATGTGCTAGAAGTATGTAGAAAGACTATTTTAGGTTTCGATGAGATGAATACAGTGATAGTTTGGAATGAGCTTAAACTAAGGGTTTCCAGACTTTCTGATCTATGCTGCTTAACTTTTCAGAAAGAATAGACTGGTGAACAACCTAATAATTATTTGATTGATGTTCATTTATCCTCTTCTTTCCTATGTACCTTCATTTCATATGTCAAAACATTGTCATCTGGACATGACAGGGACATAAAAAGGTCTATGGAAATCACATAGGACTAAAGGAAGCTTGCTAGTTTGAGTATGAATGAGTTCTTATATATCCTTTTTTAAATGTGTGAAATTTCTCACAATCTGCCTATCAGATCAATAGATATTTAATATGCATCTATTACAAAGCAGGCACTGGGTCTAGTGTTAAAGGAGATATAAAGATAAGTAAGATGTGGCTTTTACCCTGGAGGAGATAACAGTTTCTCATAAGAGATAACTGTGAATAATCAACTGTAATAAATTGTGATCACTGTGTAATATAGGCAAACGAATTGCTCTGAAAACAGAGATGAAAGAACAACTAAGTTTATTTAGGTTTCCGTTCATGAAAAACTTTAGAAAAAAAAGATCTATTTTAAATGAGTCTTTAAAACTGAGTAGGAATTTTACAAGCAGAGAAGGGTTGGGTTGGGTTGGGTTGGGTTGGGTTGGGTTGGGTTGGGTTAAGATTATGATTAGGGTTAGGTTAGCTGACCTAAAAAAAAGCATCTTTTAAGGCAGCAGTCCCCAACATTTTTGGCATCAGGGACCAGTTTTGTGGAAGACAATTTCTTCTGTGGATGGAGAGGAGGAATAATTTTGGGGTGATTCAAGAACATTACATTTATTGTGCACTTTATTTCTATTATATATATATATAATGAAATAATTATACAATTCACCATAATGCAGAGTCAGTGGGAGCCCTGAGCTGGGGTTTTGATAGGAGTCTGCAAGCAACTGACTTTTTATGGTCTCTGTGCAGTCAACCCTCTCTGCTAATGTTAATCTGTATTTGTAGCCACTCCCCAGTGTTAGCATCACCATATCAGCTCCACTTCAGATCATCAGGCATTGGATTCTCATAAGAAGTGTGCAACCTAGATCTCTTGCATGCATAGTTCATGATAGGTTTCACACTTCTATGAGAACCTAATGCTACTGCTGATCTGACAGGAGACGGAGCTTAGGTGGTAATGCGAGTGATGTGGAGCAGCTGTAAATACAGGTGAAGTTTTGCTAGCCCGCCGCTCACCTCCTGCTGTGTGGCCAGGTATTGGTCCATGGCCCCAGGGTTGGGAGCACCTGTTTTAAGGCAAGGAGGTATGAACATGTCAAGGCAACAGGAGTTAGACCCTGTGGCTAAAGCATAAGGTGTGTGGCTAAGGAGGAATGAGACCTAAGCCTAGAAATCCAGCCTGTGGTCACTTTTGGAAAGGTTATAAGAACTTAAACAATACCCTGAACAATGAAAAGATCTTAAACAAGGTAAAGTAAAACATAACAAGATTCATTACAATGTATGAATTGTAATGCAGCAGTATGAAAATCAATTAAAAGGAGACTGGAGTCAGGAAGATCAGTGAGGAGGTGATCATAACCCTGTTGGTAGATGATGCTAGGTCTTGAACTCTGATGTGACAGTGAATATGGGAAAAAGGTCACATGTGACATTTAAGGTGTGGTGACCAACTGAAGGTTGGAGCAAAATAAATAGAAAGACTTATTCATTCAAAAAGTATTTCTTGAAATTCTTCTGTGTAAGAGACACTATGATAAGGACTAGGATGGTTTCTCAGCTTTGGCACTATTGGCATTTTGGAAAAGATAATCATTTGTTCAGGGGAAAGGGGAGCCCTGGTCCATACACAGTGTATGGGATATTTAGCAGTATTCCTGGCTTCTACCTACTAAAGGCAAGTAGCACCCCATCTCAGTCAGGACAATTAAAATTGTATCCAGTGTCAAATTTCCCCTGGGAAACAAAACTGCTCCCCAGTGAGAACTGCTGAAACTGGGATCTCTGATTATAAGAGACTTATCATTTATTAGTAGAAAAATGCTTATGATATAAGTATGTATGGGGACAAGGAATAGCAGAAAGGAGGAAATGGCCAATACTTCTTTGGGCTGAGCAAGCCATTAAAAATGTCTCCACAGTATAGGAGACATTCAGCTAAATCCTTAAAGATAGGCATTGCAGGCAAGGACAAAAACATGAAAACAAGTTACCATAACTGATATTAGCAGGATTCTGAAGCTCTGAGTCTGGGTGTCAGGGTAGATGCCAATGTCAATAATGAAGATGAGAAACAGGAAAGATAGGATGTTAAGATTGTGGGGCTCACAGAACATCCAGTATTTCTTAGAAATGCAGATAGAAGTAGGGACATACACACACACACACACACACACACACACGCACACTTAGAAGTCATAAGTATATAGTTGATGTTTAAAGTCATGGGACTGGATCATATTACTTAAGGAGAATGTTTATAGGAAGAAAACTTTGAAAATATCCACATTTAAGATGAGGCCTAAAAAAAAGAAGCCTGCAGAATAGAGAGGAAAAACAATAGAAGAAAATGAAAAAGAACCTACTTTTCTTTTTCTAATTAAATTTATTGGGTGACATTGGTCAGCAAAACTGCAAAAAGAACCTACTTTAATTTATATGATAAACTTGACAATCACCTACACTATTCTCTTCAATCCATTAGGATGCCCGAAGAGATAGGCCCCCACTTCATTTCATGATTATTGTCCTTAGATTCTTTCTAGTCCAATAAAAGCCATTATAATCCATTAGTTACAGAGGACCAAATTACTATTGGTGTTGTTAACCTATACTATATAACCAATGGCTATCTTTTTTTAAACTTATTTATTTATGCAAAAAGTTCATACTGCATTGTTACTAAGAGGCATAATGAAATGAGCACTGTGTTGGATATGGGCAATGGTATTCAACATCATTCCAGCCTCCTTTAAATGTGCCCTTCTGTCTATAAAGACTACAGCCTACATTTCTGAGGCTTCCTATGCTAGGGTTCTAGAAATGATTTAAGTGTCACCAATTTTATGCACTGTCGAACAAGATTCAGAAACTAGATATTAGATGGAGGCTGTTTTCTAACTGCTTCTACTGTTTCAGAGACAAGCACAGTTATAGAAATGTCTGGATTTTTTTCCAGCACCTTTCTAATAAAGACAACTACTTAATCTAAGAAAGACTAATAGCAATCTTGGTAGCCTGATTCTACAAAATAGTTCTAAATTCATTCCTGAAAAGTTCAAATTAAAGTCTGCATGACTAGTTTTCCCAGTGGTTCCATAAACCATTTAAAATTCTGTCAGATAGTCATATCTACCTTTACTTCAAACCAGTTAGAGTGGTTCCACAACTGAATATAATTACAAGTCATCTCCATTTGAATCAAATGACCATCAAAGAATTTAAATCTTTATTATGTAATGAGCTCCTATGCATCAATTAGAAAATCATTAAAGCACCAATAAAAAATGAACAAGCAATAGCCACAGATAATTTAGAGAAGAAAAAAGAAGTGACAAGTAAACATATGAAAATATAAGCAAAGGAACAGAAAGTAAAACAACAGTGAAATATTATTTTTAGCCCATCAAATTGGCAAACATTAGGAAAAATACCCAATGCAGATGAAGGTGCAGGGATTAGAACATTAAGATACACTGCTGATAAGATTATATGTGTACATTCTTTCTAGAAGACATTTTAATAAAATGTATCAAGAGTCTAAAAGTATCAACATTTATATTAAATTTTTAAATAATGAAATAAATTACCTATTTATATTGTATTATAATTTGTATTTTATATGTATATATATATTGCTATATACTAGGGCTATCTGGAAAAAATCTAGCCATAAATGCCTCTATTTTTCATATTACATGGCTGGATACTTTCCAGACAACCCTCATATTCTACTACATCATAATATTAAGTAGTTAAAAATATTAAGAGAAAAAAATGGTTTCTAAAAATTTTATTGGCATTTGTATATACATAAAAAGGAGCAGTTTCAAAACCATTTTTTTCAATCTTAAGACTTCCTAGAATATCCAAATTATTCCTCCTTTTCTAATATTTATCAAAACCATAAAAACTCTCCTTTAAAAAATCTATTCTTACTTCTGTATTAAAAGATTTTTACAGCCATATTATTTTAAACAAGAGGTAAAAAAGGAAAAGGAAATAATCTAGATTCCAATAACAGGGTTTTGATTATATTATTGCATATTTGAATTCTGTAAACATCAAAATTTATTTCAAAGGATATTTATAAGCATGTGGTTAATGTTCATGATATATGGCATAAAAAACACAAATATATGCAGTGTGATCTTAAATTTGTAAAATAAAAATATATATGCATATGGAAATATTAGAAGGAAAAATTAAAATATTAGTAATGACTCTGTAGGAAAAATTCACAGATGGTTTTATTGCCTTTATATTTATATACATATTTTCTATGATAAGCAGGAATTAATTTTATAATCAGAAAAACGTCTAAGCAAACAACAATGGGTCAACATCAACAGTCTGTAGAAGGAAGAACTATTTTTTCATTATTACAAGTGACCAATACTCTAAAAAAAAGAGCTGACTTAAAAATGCATATTCCTCAAACATTGAACAAGCAACTACTTCGTAATGGGTATAGCACTAGGTGCTGAGGATAGAGAGATGAACAAGATTCACTCCAGTCCTTAGGGCCTCCCAAACTAGTTGGACAACATACAGTTGATAACAAATACTATTTGGGGGAAGCTTAATACCTCCATAGAGATGTCAGTGTCCATAGAAGATTAATAACTACTCAATGATTTGCTATGTTGGGTTCAGAGAAGACCCACAGATTTATGTATACTGAAGAAGAGCAACAACATTCTGCCCAAGTTCTTTTTGGCCCATGTGTCAGCCTCTCCTGGATTAGGCTGCTGATTCTTTCTTACACTTGGTCCATTTAAATCTGCTGTCTGCTGTGTTACCTCAGGATTGATTGGAGTTTATACTTTGTCCTGTCTTACTTCTAAGATTAAATTTTTCTCAGCATCTCAGAGTATTTGTCCAGCTTGTTTATCTGTCTTCTTTCAACTCTTCACAGATAGCTCACAGAGCCCTAACCCTGACACACAAATAAACTCACTCATGCTATAATACTCGAGTCTAGAATTGAAAAGTTAAAAATATCACCTCTGATTATATAAGGAATCTGCTCCACAGGATATGCCTGGGAGAATCCTGCTGTCATGAACTCTAGCTTCCCTGATCCCTTGTGGATTCTCATAAAGATCACAGCCTTCAACCTAAAAGACACCTCACAGATTCATATTCCAGCCATTTCTCATTTTGCAGGTGACAAAATTAAGTTCCACAAAGATTAAATGACGACCATGGTCACACAACTAGTAAGTGGCTGAATCAAGAGAACATCATGAGTTTCCTGGAAGATGAGCTCTGCTCCACATCAGCTGCACCTAGAAGTCCCTTTATACTGACTTTACAGTCTCTCCTCTGGGAATTTTTCCACACCTGTCCAGCCTAACTCTCCAGTCTCCTCGGAGCTTAAAATAGTTCAGTTGCCAGACAACTGTTTACCTACTTTGAGCCCCAGGGAATGAAGAGTGGGGTGAAAGTGAGCATTGGAACACCATAATAGACTCCAGTGAGTAAAATTCACTTCCCCTGGGTTTTGAAGGCCCCAGGAGCAATCAGTAACTTGGCTTAGTTTTCAATACAAGGCAGATAGCCAGGGAAGAGCAGGCCCAGCTACAGAATGGGAAATGAGGTTAAGAAAGAAATGAGAAAATATACAAAAAGAAGGTACAAACACCAATATATTCTGCCATCACAGTACAGGTATTAGCAGCATTTTGAGACAGCTCTGTTTCAGTCAAATGGCTAAAAAGGAAAATCTTATAAATAAAGTAACATTAAAATGTTTGTACATGAGGCAATATAGTCTAATGACTAAAAGCACAAACTCTGGAATTTCACAGTTGTTCATGCCTAAACTTGAGCTCTTACTAGTTGTGTAACCCTGAGCAAATGACTTAACCTCTTGGAGTCTGGTTTTCACATTTGGAAAAAAAAATCTAGACTTTTTAAGATAGTTGGAAGGCTTAAATATGTGTGTGTGTGTGTGTGTGTGTGTGTGTGTGTGTGTATCCTGAAGCCTAACACAGATTAGTGCATAACAGAAGGCAATTGAACAAAACTGAGTTAACACTGTAGAACCCAGACTAAGGGATTCCCTAACACCTCAGTGACTCTGCCACCTATTCATACAGCCTCAGAGAGACCAAAAGTGGCCATCACAGTAGTACTTGCAGAATGGTGGATTGAGAAAGTTGGCAGATCTTCTTCCCTACATAATATTTAACTGGGAGAAAAATATTTTTAAAAAGTCACTTAAACTCTTTCAAAATTGTCCTAAGGGCACACAAACAGAGAAACATTCATTCAAGAAAATCTACTAAATCTGAGTTAGAATAATGAAAGTCTGTAACATTTGGTCCATGGCCTGCTTTCTTCTCCCATTCCCACCTCCATATTACAGAAACTCTTTACGGGCACTCTACTGTGAAAGGACTGAGGCCTCCTTCGTCTATCCAGCTCTACTTATATGATGAAAAATGCTACCCCAAGCCACCATGAATACTGGGACCCTGATCACCCTGTCTCCGCTCACTCATAGTCAAAGGCTCCACATTGGAATAGGCAAGCTGAAGAGACCAGGACCTACCACCATCCCTGACTAGCACCTACTAGGAATATCACTTTTGAAGAAGCAAGCCAGTATCATTGTGCCTATCTCTCGGACAGTAGCACAGAGGTTCTCCCAGGAAAGAGGCAAGTGAGGGGGATGAGGAGCTTTTCAGTTCTCACCCAGGATAAATTTATTTGGAATAAAACATAGAGAATTACATATATAAGGGTATTGTTGAAAATAATGAAGATCTTGGTAGAAAGCAATTAAATGAGTACCATAGCTTCATGATACTGTTATAATACTAATAAGCAAGTTAGCAGAACACTCAGAAACTTAAAAGAAAGTATCAGGGAAAGAAACAAGAGAGAAAACCCCTCCTGGTAACACAGTAAAACCTAGTAGTTAGAAAGGCTATGCACATATTCATACTCAGGAACAATAAAAATAGAACATGGGTCAAACTTGAAAACATTCCCCAAGCTGCACACAGATCCATCAAAAAAGGGCCGAAGCCTTACTGGCACAAGAGGCTTAAGCACAACCTTTGACCAAACGCTGGCTGAAAAGTAAGCTATTCTGATCCAGGGTAAATTATTATTATGTCAGGCTTAATAATAAAATCCCGTGCATCCTAGGAGGCTGGAAGACCAGACTAAGCCCCTCAAAACTAATTGGAGAGAAAACTTCCAAACTACTAGGCCCTGGCTGATCCTGGGACAAAAACATAAATTCCCTAAGTTTTAATAACAGTCCCCAAGCTACAAAGACACCAAAGAGTAAAGGTAAAAATATAATTGGCTAAGAGAACCTAAGCACAACTGTTGACAAATAAATGGCTTATGCAGACTTGGGGCTAACTTCTAGGAAGCCAAACTAAAAGTAAAAATAAGAGAAAATAAAAGCACTCTGAACAGAGACATCAGAATTTGTACATTGTGGAAGAAATAGACTTAACAGAGTTAATACAACTAAGTCATTAAACAAATAAAGGAGAAACAAAGAACAATATATCAACCTCTAGTGGATGATGGGGGTGGGGGGGGCGGCAAATGGAGAAGAATCAGTATCCAGAGTTGCTAGAGCATAATACTTAAAATCTTCAGTTTTCAACAAAAAGAAATAAAACATGAAAAGAAACAAGAAAGTATAACTCATACAATGAAAAAAATCAATAGAAACCGCCTTTGGGGGGCCCAGCTATAGGACATATCAGACAAAGAGTTTGAAGCAACTATTATGTTATGTTCAAGGGACTAAGTAAACCATACTTAAGGAATTAAAGGAAGGTATTATGACAATGTCTCATCAAATAGAGAATATGAATAAAGAGATAGAAATTATAAAAACAAACCAATGAATATTCTGGAGTTGAAAAGAATAATAACTGAAAAGAAAAATTCAGTAGAGGCCCTCAGTAGTATTAATATATTTGAATTACCAGAAGAACTAATTAATGAACCTAGTGACAGATTGATACATATTATACAATCTGAAGAACACAAGAGGGGGAGAAAGGAAGACAAATGAATAGAACTTGAGAGAAATGTGGGACACCATTAGGTGCACCAACATACTCATACTGGAAGTACCAGAAAGAGAAAAGAACAAAGTGGGGAGGGCAGAAAAAATAGCTGAAAACTTCCTAAATTAATGAAAAACATAAATCTACAAATCTGTTAAGTTCAACAACCTCCAAGCAGGATAGAAACAAAGAAAGCCACACGTAGGTACCTCAGAGTCAAATTGCTGAAAACCAAAAATAAAGAGAAAACTCTTGAAGTCAGTAAGAACAAAATGACTCACTGAATGCAAGGGAATCCCAATAACGTTTACAGCAGACTTCTGAAAAGAAAAAAAGAAAAACAAAAACAAAAATGAAAGGACACCAGAGGACAAAGAAATGACATATTCAAATGTTGAAAGTAAGAAACTGTCAACCAAGAATATCATATCTAGGAAAAATGTGTTTCAAAAATGAAGATTAAATGAAGAGATAAAGATAGAAGAAGCTTAGAGGACCTTCTTCTAGCAATCAGCTTTGAAAAAAAGTGAAAGGGAGATCTTCAGGCTGAAAGCAAATGACATCAAACAGTAATTGGGACCCATATCCTCACAAAAAAATAATTATAAAGGAATGCTATAAGTAACTGTATGTGAACAAATCACATAACTTAAAAAAAGTGAGTAAATTCCTAGAAAGATACAGTGAATCAAAAAGAAATAGAAAATCTAAATAGATCTATAACAAGGAAAGATAATGAATTAATAAAGAACCATCTTCCCACAAAGAAAAGTCTAGGACCAGATGGCTTCAATAGTGCAGTCTACCAAAAACATAAAAAATTAATACCAATCTTTCACAAACTCTTCCTAAGAAAAAAAGACAAGGTAATGGTTTCTGATGATTCTTTGAGTCCAGAATTATCCTGAAATTAAACCAGACAAAGATATCACAAAAAATAAAACCAATATTCCTTATGAACAGGGATGTAAAACTATTCAACAAAATATAAATGTAAAACTACTCAACAAAATACTAACAAACTGAATTCAGTAACATATAAAAAAGATTGTACACCATAACAAGTGGGGTTTATACCAGGAATGCAAAGTTGCTTTAACATCTGAAAAGCGATTAATGCAATGCACTTAATTCAATACAGGAAGAATAGTCTTGTCAACAGATGATGTTGAGACAACTGAATAACCACTTACAAAACAAAAGTTTGATTCCTACCTCACACAAAAATTAATTCAAAGACCTAAACATAAAAACTAAAACTATAAAATTCAGAATAAAATACAGGAATAAATCTTTGTGACCTTGACTTCAGCAATGGTTTCTTAGATATAACACCAAAAGCACAAGCAATAAAAGAAAATTTAGATAAACTGTACTGAATTGAAATTAAAGATGTTTCTGCAGTAAAAATTACCATCAAGAAAATGAAAAGATAAACCACAAAATGGGAGACAACATTAGTACATCATACATCTGATAAAGAACACATAGCCAGAACATATGAAGAGCTTTTACAACTCTATAATAAAAATTCAAATAACCCATCATAAAAATAATTAGGCAAAGGATTTGAGTATACATTTCTCCAAAAAAGATATACAAATGGCCAACCAGAATCTGAAAGGATGTTTAACATCATTTAGTCATTAGGGAAAATGCAAATCAAAACCACAGTGAGATATAACTTCACACATACTAGGATAGCTATAACCGAAAAGACATATAATAACTACTGTTGGCAAGGATGTGTAAAAATTTAGAATACATTCATGAAAGTATGAAATCACATAGCCAGTTTGGAAAAAAGCTAAACATAGAGTTATCATATAATCCAGTCTATTTCTTGGCATATATAAAAGAGAAATAAAAGCCCATGTCCATACAAAAACTTATGCATGAATATTTGTAACATTAGTCATAAAAGCCAAAAGGTAGGAAATAAACCACCTGTTCATCAATTATAATAATAATGAATAAATAAAATGTAGTATTTCCATAAAATGAATCCATATTCAGCAATAAAAATGAATTAAGTACTGATACATGCTATAACATGGATAAATGTGGAAAACATTACGCTACATAGAAGAAGCCAGCCAGAAAAGACCACACAGTGTATTATTTCATTCATGTGAAATATCCAGAATAAGCAAATCTATGAAGACAGAAAGCAAATTAGTTGCTGCTCAGGGCTTAGTAGGGAAGTAGGGGGGAATGGAAAGTAACTACCAATGAGTATGAGTTTGATTTTGGGCTGATGAAAATGGTCTACAATTATATCCTATAATTATGGTGGTTGCACAATTCTCAATTATATATATTAAATGAATGAATATTATGGTATGTGAATTATATCTCAATAAAGATGCTTAAAAAAGCTATCATCTACCTCTACTGAGTCTTTCTCTTGGTCTTAGAGGTTAAATGTTTTTAAAAACTTTTTAGAAAAGGTCAACTAGTTTCCCTAAACTAGTTCCTAGAGAAATAATGCATGAATACATTAAAGGTTGACTGATAGCTCACTGTTGACTGGTTATATATCTCTGATCTATGCATTTATATCATCTAATGAAGCTGAGCCAGCTTGCTGATAAGTAAAGGTAGAATTCCATCCTGGATAATTCCTGGCATTAGAGGCCTCAAGTTCTAGAAAAATAATTAACTCAGTTCAATTCAATGTGCAAGGCTTTGTTCCCTATTTCATTATAAGTGCCAATTTCTTAATAGTAAGAAATTCTACACATGGAAGCCATACAACTTTAAAGAAGTCATAGTTTTTCTATCCTATTAACATATATTTCAATTTTTTATAGAATAATACTAATGTTATAATAGAAATTATCAAGTGATAGGACTGGTAAGTATCATGGACCAAAAGCTGTATTTTTCATTTCAAAAGTGACTCTTCATAATCAGCTTTCTTTAAGAAAAAAAAAAATAGAAGAAAATGAGAGAAGGAAAAAGGAAGAAAAAGAGTATAACCATGGAGAAATCACTAAGCCAACTGAATGGGAAATTATTACATTTTCCTTCTTATCACCCAAATTATTAATATGAGTCATGCACATCACAATAAATTATGTCACATGACATTAGTTTTATAAAGTACACAGCAAACTGACTTAAAAAAAACAAACAATACCTTCTGGGGGAGTCCCAATGCTGCTGCCAAGACCCAAAATAGCCATCTTGTACATTCTTGGCTCCAGCATCACTGCAGATTCTTCTCCCCTTTCCCAGTGGGGTATTTTGACTGGCTCCAGGTGGACATTCTCCAACCCATCTTCCTTCAGGTTTTGGTACATGATTTGGATGGCTTTATCTAGGCTCTTGGAGCCACTTAATCTAGATCCAACAGTATCAACTAGAAGTGCCAATCGCTCATAGGATCTGTTCTGAGCTTTACCATAAACAGCAAGGTTTATGACTTCTTTAGCAACATCTCTGTAGTGGGCTATTTCTTCTTTTATTTCTTGAAAAGTCCTTCGAGGGATGTCATTCCTATACACAGCTTTCCCGGAGTTGAGGGATAAAAGGTGAACACCAACAAATGCAAAGAGAAGAAACTTCATTTTTTTCAGTTTGTTTTCTTCCTGAAATAATCTATGTAAATAAGAAACATGTTTTAAGGGAACAGAATCTCAAAGCTATCTGCCCACACCCCAGGAACCGCTTTTCAAACAGGATTCCCGTTCCCTTTTTACCTGCTGTCTAATTTCTATCATCAAATTCAGGCATCATAACTCCCAAAAATGAAGAAAAGATGCAATATTTGGCTTTATTAATAAGACAGTATTTATCAAAACCAAAGAATCATATGTTACCCTGTAATCCTACTTAAAATATGCTAAAAAGTTAAAATAAGAAGATAACTAGGAAAGAAAGAAACAGTGGTAGCAGTAGTGGTAGCAATGATAGGGCTAGGACAGTTAACTGCTGCCCCTCCCTCTAAATAGAGTATGATCCACATGGGTTTCAGTGCTATGCTTTCTTCTTTGCCTACTGAACTCATACTTTGAGTTCCTTTTTGATGTCATATTTCTTGGTGCTTTCCCTAACTTACCCCTTCTACATTTAATGCCCACAACTCTATTATTACTTTGATTTCACAAGTGAAGATCCTGGGTTAGCAAGTGATTAAGTAACTCATCAAAGACACAAAGTTCTAGAGTCCATGCTCCAAACTGTTCTTGGTTGTTATTGGTTGATTGAACCAATAATGCCAGTCCACAACTCTTCACTAGTCTACAAAAGATAAATACAGTGATTAAAAGTAAATATATCCAGTTCCATGCAAAACAGTAGAAAACAGTCTCATGTGGTTATTTCTATTTTAATTAAATTAAGTTAAATTAAATTTCAGTTTCTCAATCATACGGTTGCATTACAAATGTATAGTAGCCACCTGTGGCCAGTGGCTATTATTTTGGGCAGCACAGACAGAACATTTCCATCATCACAAAATAGTTCTATTGGATAGCACTTGTTTAGACACCTGTATAAACAGACAATTAATAGAATAACTGTACATTGGTCAAGTCTAACAATGAAAATATGGTGTTTATCTTATGTCTCTTGTACCTATTTCATTTTTGTAACTCACTGCTACTGTATTCTGCAAATGTGTTTGCAACAAATTCAAAATTTTAAAAACTAGTCCTTCACCACAAATTATTAGAGAGGCAAGTCATAAACTGCTATAAAATAAATTCCAAATTCAGGCAGCATATAGGCCTTTCAAAGTACGGCTCCAACATGGAGATTTCCAGTCAAGATGGCAAAATAGGTAAATGCTGTGATTGTTTCCTCTCAAAAATCACGTCAAAATTACAAGTTCAACCATCTGCAGAACAACCAATATTAGGAATTGCCTGAAGTCTAGCTGAACTGAAGCCCTATAACTTAGGACATACAGAAAAATCCACCTCCAAACTGGTAAGAGAAGCAGACACGAAATGAGCTGGTCCCACACCTGCATGTGACCATTGAAAATCAGGAGGGCTATCTCAGCTATGAAGGTCCCCAACCTGAGGAGTGAGGGGTTTTGGCTCTAAATCAGTTCCACAGCTCAAAGTTCTAGTGCCAGGAAGTAAAGTCCCCATAACTTATGGCTGTGCAAACCAACAGAGATTGTGGCTAAGAGAGATGGAGAGCAGCTGCACTCTCAGGTGCTCCTCTTAAAGGGCTCTTACATGAACTCACTCACTAATGAATTCAATCATTCTGAGCTCCAGAATTGGATCAGCAGCTTGAAAGGCACCAGGGTCTTATGTGGAGAAACTAAATTATCTGGCTTCAGGGCAAGGACTGGAAAGGCAGATTTTTCCTGAACAAAGGACCTGGAGGAAGCCATTAATTCTTTATTGAGACCTCCACTTTCTTGGCTTGCAGATGCAGGCAGGTCCCATATCTGAGTCTCCATTAACCTAGATAACACTGTTAGCCCAGCCCTGGTGATTCCCTTAGACCCTGCCCCACACAATATGCAGACCCACCCAAGCCACTTCCAGTGGCTTTTTCGCAGAAATGGCCCATCATAGTTCATGCTGGAAACTATCCTAAATCTCTCAAAGGTTCACATCTGGCTTCAGCATGTCCTGTACCTCTAGCTTAAAAGCCTTAAGCTCAGCACTATCAACAGCTAGCTTTGGCTCCCAGCTTGACCTCTCAAGGCACTTCCGAGTCCAGCACAGGGGTGGCCTTCTGTGGATTGCTTTGTGGTTCATGCCAGGTGGTCCCAGGAAGGACACAGGCTGTGGATGAATTTGGCTTGTGGCCAGGCCTCTCACAGGAGACCAGCTTCTGACTAAACTGGAGCATCACATGTCCACCTCCAAATAAACACATCCAAAAGACAAAATGGTAGGCACCACAGCCCTGCTAAAGTGAACCCTTCTCCACACAGTCAGCCTCTGCACAACTGCTCCTCCACTGTAGTCATGGGTTGTCTTCTGAACCAATCAGCCTGAGGGGCAATCCTTCCCACTGACATGCAAACAGCAACCAAAGCTCAACTACAACAGGAAGGCACATACAACATACAGAAGGGATACAACTAGAGCACCTGGCTCAGGTGACTAGGGAGATGATAAGATACCTACTACATAAGGCCACTGTACTAAGAATAGGAGGCAAAGCAGTCACACCTAATACATAGAAACAAACACAAGGTGGCAACCAAAATGGGAAGACAAAGAAACATGTCTCAAATGAAATAATAGAACAAAGTTCCAGAAAAACAACTAAACAAAATGGAGACAGCAATCTGCCAGAAGCAGAGTTCAAAACACTGGTTATAAGAATCTCAATGGGAGGGGGGGAAGCTAAATATAAGGTGATGGAAAGAGAAGTCACATTAGGTGGTGAACTTATTATACATCAAGTTGACAATGCACTGTAGAATTGTATGCCTGAAACCTATGCAATCCTTGCTAACAGATGTCACCCCAATAAGTCTAACAATAAAAATGAATTAAAAAAAAAAGAATCTCAATGATCTTGGGAAAACTTCCACAAAGAGGTAGAAAAATAGAAATGGAGATAGAAAACATAAGAAAGAACCAGTCAGAAATAAATGATACAATAACTGAAATGAAGAATACATTAGAGGGAATCAACAGTAGATTAGATTTTCAAAAAAAAGTATCGAATCAACAATTTATAAGATTAGGCAGCAGAAAACACCCAATCAGAATAGGAAAAAAAAATGAGGATAGTTTAAGGAGTTTCTGGGACATCAAATGTACTAACATTCACACCACAGGGTACTGGAAAGAGAAGGGAGACAGCAAGAAACTGAAAACCTATTTAAAGAAATCATGATGAAAAACTTTACTAACTACCAAAGGAAATAGACATAAAAGCTCAGGAAATGCAGAGAGTCCCAAACAAGATGAACTCAAAGAGGCCCACACCGAGAGACATCACAGGTAAAGTGCCAAAGGTTAAAGACAAAGAGAGAATCCTAAAAGCAGCAAGAACATCATAAAAGCAGCACCTAGTCCACCTTTCAAAGCAATTTTGGAACTCTTTTTCTGAAACAGTCATCAGAGCTGTTGTCGTATGACCTTTGATGTCCTGAATGTCATCAAAATGTCTTCCCTGCAATATTTCCTTTATCTTCGGGTAAAGAAAAAAGTAATTGGGGCCAGATTATGTGAGTAGGGAGGGTGTTCCAATACAGTTATTTGTGTACCGCCTAAAAATTCCCTCACAGACAGTGCCATGTGAGCTGGTGCATTGTTGTGATGCAAGAGCCATGAGTTATTGATGAAAAGTTCAGGTCGTTTTCATCTTTTTCATGCAGCCTTTTCAGCACTTCCAAATAGCAAATTTGGTTGACTGTTTATCCAGTTGGTACAAATTCATAATGAACAATCTCTTTGATATAAAAAAAAAGTTAGCAATATCATTTTGACTCTTGATTCGGATTGACAGAACAATTTTGGTCATGGCTGACTTCCACTGTGCACTTAGACACTTTTCTTCAGAGTCCTATTGGTACACCCATGTTTCACCACCAGTGACAACATGGCTCAAAACACTGTCTTGCTTGTCCAAAAGGTCTTGGCAAACTTTGACTTCCCTTAACTTTTGTTTATCAGTGAGATCCTGTAAGATCACTTTTGTGTACACCTTTCTCATGCCAACATTTTCAGTTAAGATTTTCCTAATTATTTCTCTATCAATGTGTACTTGGTCTGTTTTCATCAATTCTGCTTGTTTACTGGTCACCCTGACCTCTGTTCATCAATGATGCTTTCTCTACTCTCAGAAAAATGTTTAATCCATTTGTACAATGCTGTTTCCTTCATGGCATTATCTCCATAAGCTTGGACTAACATGTCCCTGATTTCACTTCCACTCTTGCCGAGTGTAACAATAAATTTAATGTTTGTTTGTTGCTCTAATTCAAGCTCTGACATTCTAGCCACAACACACAAAAACATGCAACAATAATAATGAACCCACTCAGCAAGATACTGCCACATGTCAACACAAACACAGCTGTGAGACACAGATATACCAAGGTTATGAAACCTTACTGAATTGTTTGTACAATGCTGCCATCATAAGCACACAGTGGCAAATTCACGAACTTAATTGTTAGACCTTATATTCAAAGTGATGAAAAGCAAAGACTTAGAACCAAGAGTACTCTACCTAGCAAAGCTATCATTTAGAATTAAAGGACAGATAAAGGGCATCCCAGAAAAGAAAAAGCTAAAGTTCATCACAACCTAATGAGTATTATAAGAAAAGTTGAAGGGACTTCTATAAGAAGAAGAAAACCGATTTAAATAATAAAATGGCAATAACTACATATTTACTAATAATTACTTTCAATGTAAATGGATTAAATACTCCAATCAAAAGATAGCGTGGCTGAATAGATAAGAAAATAAGACCCTTACATATGTTGCCTATAAGAGACACACTTCAGATCCAAAGATACATACAGACTGAAAGTAAAGGGATGGAAAAGATATTTCATAAAAATGAACACACACACACACACACACACACACACACACACACGTGCACAGAAAGCTGGGGTAGCAATACTTGTACCAAACAAAATAGACTTTAAAACAAAGGCTATAACAAGTGTCAAAGAAGAACCGAGTAATCCCACTTCTGGGTAATTATCTGAAGAAACACAAAACACTACTTTGAGGGAATATATGCATCCATATGTTCATTTAGCATTGTTTACAATGCCTACAATGTGGAGGCCACCTGGATGTCCATCAGTGGATGAATAGATAGAGTAGATGGTATACAATAGAATATTGCTTTGCCATGGAAGGGAGTGGGTTCCTGCTACTGCAGCAGCATAAATGGACCTTGAGGGTATTGTGCTGAGCGAAGTGTGTCAGACAGATAAAGACAGATGTAATGTGATTTTGCTTATATGTGGAATCTGAAGAACAAAATAAACAAATAAACAAACCATAAACTCATAGATGCAGAGAACAAGTTGATGGTTACCAAATGGGAGAGGAGTTTGGAGGGTGAGTGAAAGAGAACAAAGGATTAAAAAGTACAACTTATACAGTAGTCATGGGGATGTAGTGTATAGCATAAGAAATATAGTAAATAATATTATAAGAATTATGTATGGTGTTATATGGGTACTAGATTCATCGAGATCTAGTACCCATATGTCACATACATACACTAGGAGGGACACTGGGGACAGGGTAATAAGGTGAAGAGCTTAAAAAGTACAAATTGGTAGTTATAAAGTAGTCATGGGGATACAAAGTAAAGCATAGGTAATATAGTCAATAATATGGTAATAACTATGCATAGTGCCAGGAGGGTACTGGACCACTCAGGGGGATCACTTCTTAAATTATGTAAGTGTGTAACCACTATGCTACACACCTGAAATTAATATAAAATAATATTGAATTGTCAAGTGTAGTTGAAAATTTAAAAAGGGGTGGGGGTGAAGGGGAAAAGGTTCAAAAAATTTGGCTCCAAAATCTATTTCAACCTCATCTCTCCATCTATCCCTCTAGGGGGCACACATTCTTATTCTCTCTCTCTCTCTCTCTCTCTCTCTCTCTCTTTCTCTCTCTCTCTCTCTCTCTCTCTCTCTCACACACACACACACACACAACAAACACACACATCCCTGACTGATTTGATCTTTAACATCAAACATATTATACTTAAGAAAAACAACATATTTCAGATGTGTTGAATTAAATGAAGTGTATGACTATGAGTTTCACCTGTTTCTTTTTACTTTTTAATAGTTAAGGCTGTTAGAAAATTTTAACTTACATATTTATACTTGGATAGTAATGCTCTAGCTGTATCAAACTGTATTCAAATACACAGGCTCATTCATAACTGTGGGTCTCTACATATTCATTTTCTTTTACTGCAAGGTCCTTCTATATCCTGTTCTTCTAGCAATTGTCTCTCCACTCTAATGAGGATGCTTTAAAAATCAACGTTTCTGAAGAGACTAATCAAACAACAGAGAGATTTGTGCACCATTGTCTGTGTATATTATCAACTAATACATTTGTTTATAAATCTGCCTCTCTTACTCTCAAAGTCAAATAGAGTAAATTATCATGTACCTTCAATCACCATATCCATATATAGGTACTCAATATATTTTTACTTAAGGAATGAATGAGCCTTTAATCTCTCCAGGTCTTACCTTCCCTAGTTTATGAGAGTATTTGTCTTACTTCCTTCACAAAAAGTTTTAGGAATAAAGACCTGCTACCATATTTAAAATGTTTCTTCTTTTTCTTTTTTTAATGTGGGTAGTTGTCCGACTGGGAATCGAACCCTGATAGCGCCGAAGCCTTAGCCACTACACCACCAGGGAACTCCCTTGAAATATTTCTTAATCATAAAAATTACACACTGCTGCTCCTTTGTTGTTGTTGTTGTTGTAACTATTTACATGCCATCAGTCTTTGGTTTCTACAGTCACCATAATGATGCTTGTTTTCAAAAGCTAAATTTTATTATGCAATCAAAATATTTCACCAGATCGCAATTTATTCCTTAAAGTACTGTTGGAGCAAAAAAAAAAAAAAAAAAAAAAAAAAAGTGAATAAACCATCTTTTAATTAAGATTAACCACAAGTATCTTCTCATTAAAAATTCTCTAAGCATTCTGCAAACAGTCATTAATGATTTCACAATACATTTCTAGTGATGGATTAGAATTATACAATGAGAGCATTGTGGCGATATAAGAGAGCTTAGGGATCCTAGTCCATACCTTTATTTTTTTGAAAGTTAATCAAGGCCTTTGTTGTGATTCCCAGACAGCAGATAAACTCGCAACTACAATCCATTAGGTAACTGCAGCAACTAGCACAGACTTCCTGGAGGATCAAGAACTGTTTTCTTATAGGAAACTTTATGCATTTACATATATTAGAAACCCAAAAGCAGTCTGAGAAGCAAATAACTATAATAAAATATATATACTCAGACTCATATGTAAGAGTAGCACAGAGAACACAGAGAAGAACAAAGGAGATCACGCAAAGCTGTAGAGAGGACATGGTATCTCTGGACAACCTCAAAGAATGGCTGAGAAGAAGGAATGGGACACCTCTCAGAAAGATCCCCAGAAAGGTCACATTCTGATTAAATTATATGTTCAGAAAATAACAGTGCCTCTGTCTATCATTGTTACGTCGTTTTGCATGTATGTCAATTGAATTAATAGATAACAACAGATAATATTATTATTTTGATAATAATATGTAATATCTCTTAACATAATCAGTTAAATTAATTGGATACTAAAAAATGATATAATTACTTTAAATAGAAACTGATTACCTGTAAGTGTTGTCTGAATACCTTAACTGTACTGTATCTTCTTATCCCACAAATGCAATAAATACTTATTTTTAAAAAGTAGACTAATGTTTTTTTATCTTTTAATGGATCAATTTTTCCCTAAGTATAGTATCAGTGCTTTTGAAAGTTTACTAAGATTGAATGCACAAAACTACAAACTACATGAGAAATCATCCAGAACACTTGACATAAGTGAACACTAAATGCATATTAGTTGATTCTAAACCTGGATTTCCCTAGAACATAATCTGAAAATTAATTATGTAATTCTTGGCTAGAATGCATAATTATATCTCTCTTCAACAGAGCACTACAAGAATATTTTATTAATAATAAAATATTAGGTATATTAGCCCAACTGAGATATGCTTTCATTAATAAATACTGAAAAAGTAATAATTATCACTAACAATCTATGTTTGGACAGGTAACAAAAACAGAACAAAATATTGCTATATCACATTTCACTTTAAAAAGTACTATAAAATATAACATGTAATTTAAAAACACAGGGATTATAATTTGATGCATAATTTGTACATTCCTAACAAGAAACATTAAAATAGTGACTTTTACAGAGAGAATAAGGCCAAATAGAGGCTAATAATTGAAAACAACTTAAAGAAATTCTCTCCTAATTCACAAATTTAGAGTGACCATATATGAAAAAATTCCTTCTAGACCTGGAGTCAATTCAAATGAAAAAGATAATCAAAGGCAACAGTTTATTTGTATGAAAGGACTAAAACTCAAGCCCTCCTCAGTTTGAAAAGACATAGGTCAAAAGTAGAACTATTTCCTATATAAAATCAAGAAGGATTTGGATAAGATGAATACAGATTTACTACCAAATCCTTTCATATTAGTACCAGGGAATAGCCGTAGTTGCTCAGGGCTAATTTTAAGAAATTCAAAATGTACAATTTTAACAGTGAGTGATAAACATGTAAATAGCTTACCTAAAAAGAAACGAGAGGATTAGATAAAATCATGAATGATACAGTCATCAAAAGCTGAACTCTTTTCAATCTACCACAAAGCAGTGGTACCACACCAACCCTATGGGATCACCAGAAGGGTTTGCTAATCTGAAAGACTGTTTATCTGCCATAGCTCCAAACTACAAATGTCCCTCTAAAGTCGTTTCAGTCAAATAAAATTAAGCAAGTTAAAGTACTATTTTTCTATATTCTGTAAAGGGAGCAAATAATTTTATGTATCAACCAAGACACAGTATTCTTCATCTCAAACATTTCTTCTTTATTAACTGTAAAAGAAGTTTTGTTTTGAGTCACAACTTCATTTCTTCATTCAACAAAAAGTTATTGAGCAAACAGCAAGCACTGAAGACACAAATGTGTAGGATAATATCCTTCAAAGAGCTGACAACTATAATAGGGACACAGGTAAAATGCAAACCTCTATAACTGAGGTAGCTACAACGTTCTGTGAGAACAAAGAGGAGAGGATTAGGAGAACATACGCTTGAGCTGAGATGTGAAGGGTAAGCAGCAGTTTACTGATGGGCATGGAAGAAGATGGGATTGGCACTGAAGAAAGTGTAACCCATCAGAGGAAGCAACCCAAGCAAGGACACAGAGGCTTACAAAACAAGGCCTCTGGAAAAAATGGCAGTGGCTGGTTGGTGAGTGGGGGGAAATGGTGGAAGATCCAGCAATAGTAGGAAGAAGTTATACCTTGAGTTTGGACTGAAAAGATCTAGTGTGTGAAACCACAATGTAAATAGAGCAAAATGCCCTGAGAAGCTTTTAACAGGAGATACAATAAATGTTTACCACCCTTCTTGCATCCAGGAAAGGAAGGAAGGAAGAAAAGTACTTTTTCTGATCTTTATGACCCTGTCTTTTCAGTATAAAAATTTACCCAGATGCCACATCAGGACAAGCACAGCATACCTCAAAATCTCCAAACAAGACATTACTTATTACATATCTGTTTATTCCTTGGAATTTTCAAAAGGGAAAATTAACCCATCCTAACTAACAAAAGGTGCTTAGTCAAACAATTCATTTACAAAGATACTTAAGATCTTTTTCTGTTTAAAATCCCTAAAATACTAATAAACCAAATGACAAAAAAAAAAAATCTTACATACTCTTGAGCAATTATAGGACATTTGAAATGTCTAAACTTAAACTGCATGACATTAAAATAAAATATTTATTCTTATACACAAAAGGTGGAAGTCATTGTTCCTTTACTTGAATTCACACAATGGAAATATTAAATGTTATACTTTTCAAAATGTTAAATAACTATTTTTAAAACCCATGCTGTATCATCCTTTTGAATTCAGAAACATATATATTCAAAGGCAACTTGGGAGCACTATTTGAAAAAAGCTTACTTTTCATATATTTTCTTCATCGTCTATAGCTAAAGATTTTCACAAAAAGAGATGAAATTCTTCACAATGTCATTTTCTTTCTTTTCTACTTAAATCTGAAAGCAAAATAAAGCAAAACCAACTTTTCTCCTACTGTGAATTATCTTCTCTCTAATAATAGCTTTACATTTTGAGGAAACAAAACTCTTTGCTTCTATTTCTAAATACTTTTCCTAAATATTATTGTTTGAAAATGTCTCAGGCTGATAGAAATGCCAGAATAACAGGCTAAGTGAAGTGGAAAAGGACACCATGAAAAGAGAATGTGCTGAAAGACAGAAGGATTTAAAAACTGAGATTTTTATTGACTTTTTATTGTGTCATTTTTCTTCTTAAGACTAAATATAATACTTACATGAGAATTTACATATTTCTCCTAAACCTTCCATTACTGAACAAGATTTACTGATTTAAATTTAACTTTTAGTAGTCTTCAGTCTCGAGCATATAGCAAATAGAAAGACCAGAATTATTAAATCCTAGCACAGACAGATACAGGGATGCTGAAGTTCACTTCTCAGCTCCTGATAACTCTGCTGGATTAGAATAATTAGCCCTTTAGTCACCTTAAGGAAAATTTGTTTCCTTGTTAAATCAAAAGTTCAAATACTACTGGGCTTTTATTTTCCATAGCTTATTTCCAATTATTCGTTCAGTTGTTCAAGAAAGTTCATTGAGAACTTACTAGTATACTCATATGCGAGGAATTAAGCAAGAATTGGGAGAAGATACAAAAATAAACATTACTCATGTCCTACTATTCAGTATGCATTTTCCATTTTTCTTGCTAACCAAACCCCAAATTTTGTTTGGAGTACAAAGTGTCCAGCCCCATTAATGTAAGCCAGTAGATGAACTAATCCAGGAGGCATTTTGAATGAAGGTGGGGACACTTTTGGTTGCCATATGCATATGTGGGTCCTACTACTAATTAGTTGGCAGGTGCCAGGGACCCTAGCCATACTGCAATATAGGGAACAATCCTGTATACAAAGAACTTTCCTACATTCCACAGATTTTTAAAATATGAAAAACCTATTATCTTAGCTAACTCTACTGTACATACAAACATATACAAAATGGTTTTTATACAGCTTTAACACAAGCTGACTTTTAAACAATCAATTGCCATGTATATAAAGGAAGGAATAAGCTATAATTTTGTTCAGAACTTTACCATAAACTGGTCATTATTTCAGTAAAACACCAGTGACTGTGCTTTCTGGTGCTGGGCCGGACTGCATTGGTTGCTGTCATATTCGCCAGGAAGGCATCTGACTACTTCATTATGTCATCTAGTGCAGTCATGCCTCAGAATTTACATTTTGAAATACTTTGTTAAAAATTACTTTCCTTTAATTTCTCCTTTATATTACAATTAGGATAGCAGGCTGATTTATTTGAAAATATACACCAGCAGATTATCTATGATGCTTAATTCAGTATAACAAAGCAGGCATTATATATTTTTAGAGTCATTGCATCTAATAGGATGGAGAGTTAGTGATTAAAGTGAATTTAACAATTCTGTTCCTTACTCTTCCAGCCAGGGGAGGCCCTGTGACCCAGTTCTACCCAAAGAGATCTAAACAGAAGCAGCTGAAGAGAAAGTGGTCACAATTCTGGAGCTACTTCAGCTGCTTTGTAACTATGAGGGCAAGTCCAAGAGAACTGGTCCTGACATCACTGAGTAGCTGAACCAATACCAGCACCATCAACTTGTCTGATATGTGAGAAGAATAAACTATTTATTTCAGTAACTGTTAGTTGGATTTTCTGTTCCTCGTAGCTGTGAATACATTTTCAACTGCTATACTACTCATACTTTTTAGGGGCTTCTTAGGGATCCATAATTAAATATATTGTTTATACTAATTAACACCATAAACAAGGTCTAGGATCTGGCATAAAAGGTCTACCTAGACGTCCCACATGCACCTAAATTCTAAATATCCAACATCAAACTCAGAATCTTCCTTTCAAACCTGTTCTTCCTCTGTCCCCCATCCTCAGCCCCCAGCCTGTAAGTTAGAAACTGCAGTGTGTTACTGAATTCTTTTGTCTCCCTCAGGGAGAACAGGTGAACAGTTGGCAAATCCTGCTGTAATTCCATCTTCAAATTCTTTCTTGACTAACTTCCCATCTCTCCACCCTTATCCTCACTTCTCTAGCTCAGAACCTCTTTATCCTTCATTTGAAACACTCCCTCATACATCTTCCTGCTCTAAACTCAGGGCCACTTCCAGGCTACCCTCCATATTGTCCCAGCTTATCTTAAATCCAAACAGAATGACTTCTTTGCTTAAAATATGTTCCCTCACCATTTACTGTCAGTATTATGGGCTTTCTAGTCTTCACAATCATTTCCTGTTATTTCCCCCACCTTTACATTGCAGCCCCAAAAGGCTGTTTATCAGTCCTTAAGGTTATACAACATTTATTATCCCTCTCTGATTTTGCTCATGCTGTTCCCTCCGCCAGAAATCCCCTTTCAACCTTTCCCCCCATGCAGACATCACAATCATGATGTTAGGTCCAGTTCATCAGTCTCAAACTCCTACACAGAACTATTTGCTGCCTTTTCAATAGCATACTGTAAGCTACAAGCTTTTGTGTCTGTCACGCTGCTATCCATCACTTAATAGCAATAGTATTTTACTTGTATAAAATTCAACAAGCATGTTCTCTACCAGGAATGTGTTTTGTTTTGTATGCTAAACAAATAGCACAATACCCATCAAGAAATGTTTATAGAATAAATGAATAAATTCATCAAACAAGTAGTTACATTTCACAACAGAAGTATACAGCTCTGGTTCATCACTTGAATGATTACTGCTGCTCCATCACACATGAATTTGCTCCTTTAAACTACAGCACATTCACAAGTTCCTTTCATAAAGGGAGTCAAGAGACCTAGGACTTGGTCCTGGCTGTCCGTCTCCAGATTCATGACCTTGAACAATTTATTTGAAGTCTCTCTAGTGTTAAAAAAGGGGTTGTATTTCAGCTCTAACATTCTACTATGTATAGGTTTTCCCAAATATTTAACATCAATCATACTTTCCTTTACACACCACATTAGCACTTGACTAAATCACCTAATACTAAACTCATAATTGCTTGCATATATGAGTATGAAATCTGTTTTATCTCCTGCTACCAGCCAGCTGAAATTGAACTCACAAAGGTCATAAAGAATGCCTTGTTTCTAAATCCAAAGAAAACATTTCATTTTCTATCATACTTGACATCTCAAACATTTAACATTATAAGAAGTCTCCCTTATTCCAACCACCCTTCTTCCTAGATCACTGCTCTCCTTCCCAATCGTTTTTGTAGAGTCCCTTTCCTCGATCTATCCTTCATAGTTTACTATTTCCTAGGGCTCTCTCCTTGACCCTCTTCTCCTACTACACATTCTAACTGGCAAGGTCATTGACTCCAATGCTTAATCTGTAGCAAGAGCTCTTCTAGAGGTTAAGAAGCTCTCTTAGTTTGGATGACCGTAGACACCTCAAACTCAGCATATCCAAATGCTTCTCATGACTTTTCCTCCAGAGTCTGCTCTTCTCCCTGAACTCTACCCTTGGTGTGTAGTGTTTGCACCACCCCATCATCAGGACCACTGGGGACATTTTACTCTCGTTTAAACTTTCAGCTATTTGATCACTAAGTGCTACCAAATTTAACTCCTTAAAAGCCCTCACACTTATCTTTCCCCTCTAAATCATCTTATCACCTTTGTTTCTGGCCATATTACCTTAACCTGAATGACCACAACAATCTCCTAATTGATCTAACTGTCTCCAACCTTGTCTCCTCCTTTTATAAATTCTCTTTGCTGCAGTGGTTGTCTTTCTTCATAATATTTATATTCAAAATGCCTGTTTCTCCCACTAACCTGTAGACTCAACGTGGGCAAGGACTGTGTCAAATCCATCTTTGAATCTCAAGGATCTAGTTTGAACCTCTAAGACCTAGCACTGATCTGGCATTTAGTTCATACTCAAGGAATATAGGCAAGAACTACTGGAGGTGATACCTGAATTAGTATTAGGAGATTCTAATAGCTAGCAGGCATATTGGTTGAGGAGGAGGAATAAATGTACATTCCAGAATAAAGAATGGCTCTTCTCTCTGCATAATTCAAAGAAAGGTGCTGAATACATTACATGTGCTCAGTAAATATATAGGCTTGAGCTGAACTTTTCTGTGTAAGCAGGTAATTCTGAGATATAGTGCTATTTCTCCTTAATGGCATTCATGTCCTCCTTGCCACCTAATTTACTGATTTTCAGAGTAAGCATTCAGACTGTATTTGTTGGTGTAAGTTTTCTAGTACCTATTTTTCACACAACGGGGATGGGGGCAGGAGAGCAAGATAGAAAAAAAGAAAAAGACCAGGCAAGAACCTTCTCTCCCACTGCAACTTTGATTCTGCTTGCTATTTTAAGAAAATGCCATAGAGTTTGAAATCCTTAGAAAGTAAAATCTAAAGAAATCTGTTCAGGAGAGAAATAAAATAACTTTTAAAAATCTGAATAAAGTCTGTAAGTTATATCAATGGAAATTTCCTGGTTTTGATATACTATAGTAATATAGATGTTACCATTGGGGGAAGTAAGGTAAAGGACATAAAAGATTCTCTATTATTTTTGCAACATCCAGTCAGTCTATAATTGTTTTAAAGTAAGACATTAAGAAGAAAAATAAGCCCTACCTACCTGACTTTTTTTTTAAGTTTAAAAATTTTTAAATATTGTAACATTTATATTTCTGGGGAAAAAAAAATCACACAGGACAAAACCAGAACTGGTCCTTTTGTTAGAATCAGACTCCATACCAAAAAGAAAAAAAAAAAAAAAAAAAAAGAATCAGACTCCAGGACAAGGAGCGGAGTGTCCCAGGCCCACCTCTCCTACCATCTTGGACTAGGATTTGCCTATATCCACTAGCTTCCTCATTATATTTCTAAAAGTCATGAAAAGGAGGCTTTATTTCAGATGTCTCTGCCACTTAATATGTCCCCTTGAATAACCTAAGGGCATTGTAATGACAAGGGAGTATGACTGAAGGAAGAGAGAGAGAAATCCTAACAGCTGGGGGAGAAGCCAGCACACAATATTCCTTGTTCTTCTCCCACTGGCTCTGGGAGTTAGTACAGTGATATCAGGTGAGCGAGGTAATGAGAGCAGGGCAAATGATACTATGACTGGCCGTCCCTTTCTCAGAAGGAATCCAGGAGCTCTGGGGTGGGGGCAGGGGTGACAACCTGCTAGGAGAGGTCCACCATTAGACCCCGCTCCTAACACAAAACCACTCATGGCCCCATTCCACAGATGTCAAGTGATCTTCTCTCTCTTACCCCTCCTTATCATATAAGCCAGTGGCCTGATTCATTTTGTGTCCCTGACATTTGACTATTTCCCTGTGAGCAGTTTTGAGTTTGCCTCCTAAAAAAATTAAGTGGGATCACGTTATTAAGCTTTTCTCCTAGATTTCTTTATCCCTTTCAAGTTTCTTGAGTGTTTAAACCAACAAAACCTAAATTTCTAAAAGTAGATATTTTTGTCACGCAGCTGAATGCAACTAACTTTTGACCTACATCATGACAGAAGAAATTAAATATGAAGCTCTCTTACATGCTCTTAAATGAAATGATATGATTAAAATTCCAATAAATGAAATCAGTCATGAACCTAAGACAAACTTTGTATTCTTGGCTTGCAAAATCTGCACTGAAATTCGAAGAGGATATGAGACAGCTCCCAGTCCCTTGGTTAGCTGAGGATGCCAGGCAGACCAAGAGGATGAATGCTTTTGAGAACAGAGGTCTCTGATCTATGACTCTGTCACATGCCCACACACCTGCAGTCAGCAGCCATACCAAGCTCATGCGGTCAATAAAAGCACACATAAGTCATTAAGAAGGCAGTTTACACACTTTGGGCTAAACACAAAGTGAATAACCCTAGATATTAGTAATTCTGAGGTCCTACAATCCAAGAGAACTAAAAAAGGGGATGAAAGGAAATAGAATTCTAGCCTCATAAAGTCCTAGTTCTCTAGGACTTGGACCCCCAGCATAAGAGTAATAGGAAGTGCTTTATTTCTGCCAATAAAACTGGTGAAGCATTTGTCTTCAATCTGGTGATATTAAAAAGCTATTACAAGGCACAGCAGCCTCTTCCAGAGGAAAGAGAGAGAATATGGCCTTCCTTGAATCAGAGAAAGTGCAGAAGTCTTCCAGAGATTCAGCTGCAGAAAACTATAAAGCTAGAGATATATAGATTTAATTACCATTCACCACTATAGAGTTACTGTAAGCTGACTGTACTAATGTGTTTTTACTGCTAAACAGCATGCTTCCCCCATGTGTCTTCCCCTGAACTGGTTAGTAACAAGTTCCAAAGAATGCTCTAGAAGAGATATTAGGAATTTCCTTCGAAACATAACTTTCAGTTTTCCTCGCCTAAGCTAGGCTGTCCCATCCCATAAACACAAATGCAGAAAGATACTCAATGAATCTTGCTGCAAACACAGGTCTTGTTACAGTCCAAGCCAGGCAGGTCTGTTCAGCAAGTAACTCACTGCAAAATTTGCTATTAAACTTGTCAAACAGACATACGTGAAAATGCTGCTTCTCTAAACAGCTGCTGTTTTATGAGCTTAAAAAGTAAATACCATCTAACTACATACTGTTAACAGAGATTCTCTATTCAGTTTTAAATCTGATATGTGGGTACACTTTTCCCCAAATCCTAACATTTGCTCTTTGCCACAGAGCACCTTTAGCAAACACCAGCTGAGAGCACACGCATGTTAACTTCTCAGCAGTGAGTGCGTGCTCCCTCCTTCTGCCGTGAGAGCATGCAACATCTGTTGCTTCGGGTTCTTGCACAGGAAAAAGAGCACTTCTCAATAATGTCAAGGGAAAATTATTGCGCTGATTTCTCTCTCCTAATGGTCAGACATTAATCAAAGGTAGAAAAAGAAAAGAGTTGGACACATAGATTCATAGTAATAGAGCTAAAACAATTACTCAAAGTGTTTATTAGTCAGTCAATGTAATATAAAATCAGTATAGCACCAAATCAGTGAATGGCCAGAAAAATTATCCTGGGGAGAAAGAACAATCACAAAACAAGTTTTCTAGGAAGTGGAGAAGTAAGGTGATACAGCAGATGTTTGACAGCAGGAAATGAAAAAGGTAACTTTAAAAATTACAAAGAAATTAGGGAGGCACTAAAGAGAGATCAGTTTGGAACGTGGAACAAAGACCGTGGTGGAAAATATATCACAGTCCAGAGGTGAGAAGGGAGGGACAAAGAACTAAAAGAGGCATGGGAAACCAGCTGAGAGAGACGTTTCTTAATGAGCAATTGGTAAATCCAAAAGTAATTTTTAAAGAAAATCACATTAATCAGAAGACTCAGCATATAATTTAAAGGGTTATGAAGATAGACTTCAAGAAAAAGGTTCTTGGATACCAGATAGAGACTGCAAAAGAAGCAAAAGGAAACAGAGAACTGGTTACCTCTGGGAAGAGACTCCCCCCCAAAAAGGGCTGGGAAGAGGACAGAGAAATCAGAGATATCTCAGCTTATCTGTTTTTGTGATTTATTTCCTGATATCTCACTCAAAAGATGAAAAGCCCATAGTCAGGTCACTCAAGTTATTGCTATAGGAAATGAGGTGAGGAAACGCTAAGTTGGGAATAATCACCCCATACTTGCCTAGAGGTCTACTAAATCTGTGAAGGATCAGCCTATTTCCTAACACAGTGTGTTTGATTTCCCTCCAGAGAATGCAGGAAATTGTACCCTTTGAAAACAGATGAGAAGTTTTGGATAACATCAGATTCTACTGGAAAGCCCCCAGGAATGAGTCGGCATCTCACAGCCTGCACAACAGTGTCTGATACATTTAGTAGCAGATGAAGGGAAGTTTGTTGTGACAGCTGTGCAGAAAAAAATTTTCTGAAGGTTAGGTGGATTTGCAACATAAGAAGGTGATTTTGATTTGGAAAACTCAAAGTCGTCTGAAGAAGGAAAGAGTGCACACAAAAATGAACAAAAGAAAACACAGAGAGGCCAAAAGCAAAGCATGCCTATCCTGTTGCAGTTTTCTGAATTGTTTTCCTGCCTTGGAAACACCTGCTGATGAGTCAGAATGTCCCCTAAAAGCAAGATGCACCATTCACTTGTATAGCAGTGAAGGCCTGGCCCACAGTAGGAAGTCTATTACTTGCAAGATACATAGACACAGAATAAACTTGAGTTACACTTGAAGATGATTTTCCTTTATTTATTCTCTCTTCTCTCCGCTTAATTACTAAGTCAGTCTCTTAACACTCCCTCGCCCAGCCCCCACAACACACACACACACACACACACACACACCCCCCACACACACACCTACCCACAAACATACAGGTGTGACAGCAGATGATGGCTGCTGAGTGTCCCTCCCCTACACACAGGGCCACACTAGTGTTCTATTAAATGCAACCCAGTGGAGCTGTATTTGTTTCCTAATGAAGTGTCACAGACAGGACATGAAACACCTTGTCTGAATATGAGCATGGCCCAGAGTGGCTTCAGAGGAAAAAGACCCAAATGAATTGGAAGCAGGAAGATAAACATCAAGTGAAGAGATGGCAGTTGAAAACCCTCTAAACATTACCTCTATGTAGTCTACTACAGAAGTCACATTCCTTACTTGATGGAGTCAGGAGGAAAAGAAAAAGGAAGAAAACTAGTAATGAACTTTGCCTTAGCAAGTGACTAGGCTACGTGCTTTCATATATATATCATCTGATTCGATCCTCATGCACAACCATTAAGGGATATTATTACTGCCAAAATGGAGGCTCATAGAACATAAATAATTTGCTCATCGTCACATGGGTAGTAAGAGCCTCTCTGCCACTTCCTTACGAGGCAACTCTGGCCCTTCAAAAAGTCTTCCCTGATCCTCATAGTTCGGGTTGGGTGATCCTATAGGTGCCAGTATCACTCTGTTCTAAGTACCTTCTCCACAGTACATAATAACTCTGTATTATGATAGCCTGTTTTTCTCTCCATCTGCAGCTCTAGACCAAAGGCTCACTGAAGGCAAAGGCTGTCTCTTGAGGATCCCTCAGTATTAAATACAATGTCTGGTCTGTATGTGCTTGAGGAATGCTGGGCCAGAAATGAGAGCCCACCATTCCATGTTGTCTCTGCATAATACTGTTTAGAATTTTAATTTAACCAAGTGCTTAGCAAAATGAGAAAGAGTAGCTATGAAGACTAAACAAGTTCTATTTTCAAGCTCCTTCTGTATTGTCTCCATAGTACTAACTCTACGGTGTGAAAGTGGTTACGGATTGTAAAATAGGGTGTTTAAATGCAAGTGACTATACAGCACTCCAGGACTTGCTATTCCCTGGTTGAAAATGAATGTTAGGTGGAAATGCTTATGTCTGACTACAGGTTTTTTCCAGGTTCTTTTCTATATAGCAGTGAGAACCATTGGTAAGCCTTGCTTTCACTCTCAAGAGTCCCACGGACACCGATTATTCACACTTAATGTCACAACTTCAAAATATTTAAGATGCTCTGAACTCTGGTGGGTTCTTTCTTTTAGCAACTGGAACAAAAAGAGAGTCAAATTACCTTAGCCCATGTTTTTGGAAGCCATTGTGGTTTCTGCACCACAGAACCCATGCAGTTGTTCCAGCAATCCTGTTTCAATGCCTGTTTCCAAAGAAGAAAAACACATGACTTGACCACCAGGAACGCCTGTACTGAGTCCAAGTCCAAAGCAGGGTGGTTCTGCTGAGCTAACACCCAAAGTCCCATCAATTAGCAAAGTCTAATCAACTTAGAAAACCAACAAAAAGAGGTCAGCCAAACAACTAAGTCCAGACTGTAGTAAATCTGCTTATAGTTACTTTTCTCTCTTGTTCTAAACACATCTACATACAGACAGACTTTAATAAAGGGACATGCAAAAGCTGGTTTTAGGGAATTCCACACCCAATGGGTTAACAAATTGTGGACTTGAAAAAAGTAGCCTCCAAGCACCAGAGCCAAAGCTGAGCATGCATTTAATTCAAAGACACTGAACTCTATGTAAAAGCTCAGCCTTTCTCAGTTTGTGTTGGCATTGGTGTGGTTCCACGCTGCATTCTAGGGCTAACAACACTAGGAGTCTCTTCTCAGTCTTTTGATTGCCTGGATTGGGTATTTCATAAAGTATACAGAAAAAATAGTCACTCAAATGCTGTTGGGAATAATAAAAATTCCAATAAACCTAAAACCCGATGGCTAATACTTGTTTTTTTTTTCCACCTTATTATTTGATTCTTCATACCATTAGTCTACATGTTTTTAATCACATTTTAGCAGTTTTACTGAGGTAATTAAGATACAGTAAACTGTACATATTTAAAATATACAAGTTGATGATGTTTCGACATACGTTTACATCCATGAGGTCATCACTACAATTAAGAAAATGAAGATATTCACCACTCTCAAAAGTTTCTTCATGCCCATTCATAATCCCTTACTACCTGTAGCCCAAGGAAACCACTGATCTGCTTTCTGTTATTATACATTAGTTTTCATAACCCAGAGTTTTATATAAACGGAATCATATAGTATGTATTCTTCTTATATCTGACTTCTATGGCCCAGCATAATTATTTTGAGATTCATCCATGTTGTATGATGTACCAGTAGTTGATTTCTTTTTATTGCTGAGAAGTATTCCATTATATGGATATATCACAGTTAATTTACCCATTCACCTGCTGATGGATATTTGAGTTGTCTCCAGTTTGGGGCTACGGCAAATAAAACTACTATAAACATTTGTGTATAATTCTTTGTATTGACATATATTCTAGTAATAGGATGGCTGGGCCATATGATAAGTGTATGTTTAGCTTTTTAAAAAACTGTCAAATTGTTTTCCAAAGTAGTTGTACCTCCCACCTTACATTTGTATCAGAATCCTAGTTCCTCCATATCCTCACCAACACTTGATATGGTCAGTCTTTTCATTTTTTTTTTATTGGGGTGACATCTGCAGGTATATAATGGTGTCACAATATAGTTTTATTTTACATTTCTCTAATGACTGATGATGTTGAGTATATTTTCACGTGCCTATTTGCCATCCACATGTCTTTTTTGGTGAAGTATCTGTTCAAATCGTTTACCTTATTTTCTTATTGCTTAGAACTTCATATATTCTGGATGTAAGTCCTATATCAGATCTATGACTTGCAAATATATACTCCTATATTCTCTTCATCTATAGCTTGTCTTTTCATTCTCTTATGTATCCTTTGAAGAGTAAAAGTTTTTAATTTCAAAATCTAATTTTTCAATTTCTTCCAAAATTTACTATAAAGCTAAAGTGATCAAGACAGTATGGTATTGGTATAAAGATAGAAATAAAATAGATCAATGAAAGAGAGCAGAGTCCAAAAATCAACTCACATTCATATGGGCAGTGGCTTTTCAACAAAGGTAAAAAAAAACAATCAATTCAGTGGAGAAAGGAGATTGTTTTCCCCAAAAGGTGCTAAACAATAAAATATCCATTATAAAAAAAGGAAAACAGAAAAAAAACCACTCCAATTCACATGTTATGGGTTCAGTTATATCCCCAAAATCTATATATTGAAGTCCTAACTCCTAGTATTTCAGAAAGTGATTGTTTTTCAGAGATGGGGTCATTAAAGAGGTAAATAAGTTAAAAAATATGTCATTAGGGTAGGCCCTAATCCAAACATGACTGGTGTCCTTATTAAGAAAAGATTAGAACACAGATGTGCACAAAAGGAAGATCATGTGAAGACACAGGGAAAAGACAGCCACTGGCAGGCCAATGAGAAAGGCCTCAGAAAAAGCCAACCCTGTCAATACCTCAACCTTGGACTTCTAGCCTCCATAACTGCAGAAATATTTCTGTTGTCTAAGTCACCCAGTCTGTGGTGCTTTGCTGTGGCAGCCGTATTAAACTAAAACACCATAATTCTTATCGTATATAAAAGTTGACTCAAAATGGATCATAGACTTAAATTTAAAACTTAAAGCTATGAAAAACTTTTAAAAGAAAACTTTTTTGACCTTGGGTTATGCAAAGACTTCTTAGATAGAACACTAAAAGTATGATTCACAAAGGAAAAATTGATAAGTTGAACTTCAATCACTTTTCAAGCATTGCTTTCTTTTTGAAAAAAAATCTTATGCAGAGCACCTATTTAGAGAACAGATACAAGCAGAGCTTCTTTGAAAGGGGCAGGGATCTTGGGTACTGTTGCCTTGGTCCCCCCACAATCACCTTCTTTTGTGACCTCTAAGATGTCTCTGCAGAACACAGGGTCTCAAAGAATAGAAAATGAAAGTTACTGGATTTTATTAACAGACTGTTAGGAGCTGCCAAAAATAATAACCACTAACTTTTATTGAGAGGCTATTATGTGTTACACAATGTGATAGATACTTTATTATATTTTTTTTCTCCTTTAATCCCATGAGGTAGGCATTATTTACATTCTCACATGAAGAAATGAAGGGTCTCACAGCTGGTACATGTCACAGTTGAAATTGGAGCCCATTTCTGATCCCCGAGTCCATGTTCTTTAGAGTTCCAATGTTCAGGAACACCTTACACAGTGTCTTGAAACCAAACACAGAAAATAAGAACCTGAACTTCCTGTGGACATAAACTACTTGCACAAAATAACTGTCAATTCTAAAAAAATAAAATTCTTATTTCCCCAGAAAAGTAAACTACAGCTAAAAATAATGTATACTAAACATCCAGGATATACTTCATACAATGCCACACCAGTACATGACTGTATGATAACATAGCTATGAGCAAATATTTTTGACAAGCCCCGCTCCCAGACACACACATGCCTTCTGTGCTATCAAACAAGTGGCATAAGGGGGTCTGCAGCTGATAAACTGCATTTGTTTAAAAGTCTAATTAAGCTAGTTAACTTCACCTCATTCAGAAGAGCGGCAGAATAGTATAGTGGATATGAACATATTAATGTCACACAAACAGTAAAGAGATTGACCCAGATTAAGCCCAAGGTTTCACGCTATTAGTAGAGGTAACAGTTCTAATAACATCTTTATTAGGTCATAAGGATTTCATATCACATTATCTCATTTAATTTTTACAACAACTCTGTGAGCGAGGTATCATTAATGCAGCATTACAGATAGAAAAGAGGCTTAGTGAGGATAAATGACATGGCCAAGGTCATACAGTAAATGAGGGACAGAGCTACGATTTGCACCCAGATCTGTGACTGCAGAGCCAGTTCTTTGAACTATGGCTGTAGTCTACCTTGCTGTAATAAGGGCAAAGAAAACAGGAAACCTCTCGAACCTTTCCCTTGTACTTCTTTCCTCCGATTCCTTGGGATAGGGCAATCACTACTCTGGTCACCCCATAGAACTTCCATAGGAGCTATCCATTGGAGAAGTCAATCAGGGGTTGCCGTGGGAGGAAAATGAGGGGTGATGGATCACAGGTGCAGAAAGTGCTGCTCCCGCCCCCCCACCCCCCACCCCCCATCTGTGACACAGTTTGTCTGTGTGGCAGCTCATTTGCATCTGATCGGTATCACAGACTTCAGGCTGGCTTGTGCATATCAGGGACAGACATGTAGCTCTCATCCCAAGAGCCAAAACTCAAGCTGGGCCAGTTCCCTTGGCTCAAAATTGCCTCAGACCAGGAACATCTTAGAAGGAATGGGGAAATGCTTGTAGCCCACAACTTGTGCACTTTGGCAACAGAGCATGGAAAATTCAGAAGGGAGGTTTTTACCTGAACAGTCATTAACAGCTGCTTATTCCCTACGAAGTTTCGGTCAAAATGCTCAGCCACAGAACAGTTTAATCGACATATAGCCTGAGACTTTTATAATTTTAGTTTTTCTTGTTAGAAGATTTTGCCTCTCTCTGACATAATTATAAGTTCCATATTTTTGCCCTAAGGCTAAAATGCAAATTATTTCTTGGTATACCACAATTTCCTAGAACTGACTATATAAGGCAAGCTTGCATAGCATTTAAAATTAAAAACATCATTTTCCTAAACATGTGTGTCATTATGATGTTTACCAATGTGTTCTTGCTGGTTAAGTCCCAGTTCCTACTCATATGTATTTCAGTCAAAGGCCTGCTGGCATCATGATATAAGCTAAGCAATGCAGCCTAAAATTTGCCACAGCTTTTCTTCTTTTGATTCTCTTATGAGCTCCTTCATAACATACTTCATGAGGCTCTAGAATATCAATTATTCTCTGTTGATTAAAGTCCTCTTTATGTCTCTGAGAAATAGTTCTCCTCATCTGTCCTTAAAACAGCTCCATTGACAGACCTGGGTAAAAGTCCCAACTAGTCCACTTACAAGCTTACAGAAATTACTTCTCTGAACCAGTGTTTCCTCCTCCCTAAAGTGGAAATGATAATACCAGACTTACAAAGTTCTTGTGATACAGGTTACTAACAGCCAGAAGGCATACAATAGGTGCTCAGTCAATGTTAGCTCTCTTCACATTCTCTGCCCTTCTTATCCACAGTTCCCAATTTTACCCCTGATAACAGGCCCCAGACCTACAGGTATCACAGGGAGGAGAATAGAGTTTGTAATCACAGCTCAGGAAATCACAGGAAACAGAAGAGTCTTTTCAACACTGTGGAGTGTTGAATGTCTTCATAGGCCAGCTCCTGAAAAGCTATCAGAGAGCCAAGGCGCTAGGAGCTCAGATTATGAAATCAGGGAAATACGGGTTCAGACTGCAGCTCTCCCAGTTCCAGCTGTGTGATTGTGACCAAGTTACTAACCTCTCCAAATTGTACTTTCCTTGTGTGTAATTGGAGGGATAATAGTAGTGGCCTACACTACTAATGAAGAGTATTAAATGACAAAATGTGTATAAAGGGCCTAACTGTATGTTGTATGTTATAAATACTCTAGTGATCATTCCCTGTGACTAACAGTGATAGGCAGTATGCCCTTGTTAAACTATCCAGAAACATGGCTCACTGTCAGCCTGCTGCCACCTTGCTCACCCCATGACTTTAGACAAGTCACTTAAATCTTTTGCACCTTAGTCTCCTCATCTATAAAACAGGAATGATAATACATTAGGCATCATTTACAGCATTGTTGGGAGTATTAAATAAAATAATGTTTGGAGAGTATTAAATAAATAATGTGCAAAGCACTCTGTGAAAAATATGGTGTAGAAATTTTAGAAGATAATATTATTATAACACAAAATGTTATAGAAATGCTAATGGATGATAACCATAAGGTTCTTAAGTTCATCCAAAAACCAAGTTGGTCTGCAAAGGACTTAACTGAGTGCAAAAGAAAAAATGAACCCAGAAGCATCCATTAGTCAGGAAATCACACTTCAAAGAAGAGTTTTAATGCTTCATACATATTTATGTAGTCTATTTCTGACTTTGGAATTCAACAGCCCAGTTTCCTAATACTAGAAAACCTTTAGTCTCTCTGGAGGTTTCAGAAAAAGGGAAGAAAGGAAACGAGAATAAGCTGTGCCCCTGAAGGCAGATTAAAGGTAGGACAGGGATGGAGTAAGGTGCGCAAGCCCTGGAGCAGTACACTTACTAGGGTGGTTACAGGAGGCAAGACTAGGCAGCACATTGTTTTTCCTACCAAAAGAGACTAGAAAGCAAGGGGGTAAGCCCTCCTTAGTATGTGTCTAGGTTCCAAATTCTTCTTAAAAAATATCATTCAAATATTTTCTTATTCAGGGTTTAGCAGTGGTGGAAGAAAGAAGACTAGGAACTCAATCCTATTCCCCTTATAAAACTGACCAGCTTATCAGTACATCATCATACATGACCAAATACTTTCCAGGCAGTGTGTGTGTGTGTGTGTGTGTGTGTGTGTGTGTGTGTCTGTGTGTGTGTGTGTGTGTGTGTTTGTACTGCCCAGATAATGCAGATAATGTTTGACAAAAAAATGAAAAACATACAATAAAGAAAAGAAAGCCTCTTCAATAAATGATGCTGGGAAAATTGGAAAGCTACATGCAAAAGAATGAAATTAGACTCCTATTTGCCACCATATACAAAAATTCACTCAAAATGGATCAAAGACCAAAATATAAGACCTAAAACAATAAAATACACAGAAGAAAACATAGGTACTAAACTTAAAAACCTTAGTCTTACAGAGGATTTTACAAATTTGACCTCAATGGCAAGGGAAGTAAAAGCAAAAATAAAAGAATGGGACTACATCAAATTAAAAAGCTTCTGCATAGCAAAAGAAAGCATCAACAAAACAAAGAGGCAACCAACCAAATACATGTTGTTTGCAAATAACACCTCCATAAGGGACTAATATCCAAAGTATATAAAGAACTCATACAACTCAACAAAAACAAAAAAGAAATCTAATTTAAAAATGGGCAGAGAACCTGAACACACATTTGTGTGTCTCCCAAGAAAACATACCAATGGCCAACAGATATATGAAAAGATGCTCAACTTCACTAGCTAGCTATTAGGGAAATGTAAATCAAAATCACAATGAGACACCCCCTTACACCTGTCAGGATGGCTATTATCAACAAGACAAGGAATTACAAACGCTGGAGAGATTGTAGAGAAAAAGGAACCCGCATACTGCTAGTGGTAGTGTAAATTGGTACAGCCACTATGGAAACCATTGAGGAGTTTCCTCAGTAAATTAATAGAATTACCATATGACCCAGTGATTGTGGGTATCTACCCAAAAAAATCTGAAAATATTTATCCGTAAAGATATATGTACCTGTATGTTCACTGCAGCATTATTCACAATGGCCAAGACATAGAAACAACTGAAATGTCCTTCAATAGATGATTGGATAAAGATGATGTTTCTCTCTCTCTCTCTCTCTCTCTCTCTCTCTCTCTCTCTCTCTCTCTCTCTCTCACAGTAGAATACTATACAGTCATATAAAACATGAAATACTGTCATTTATGACAGTAATGATGGCTCTTTAGAATATCATAAGCAAAACAAGCCAGATGGAAAAAGTCAAGAATCATATGATTTCATTCACATGTAGAACATAAAACTGAAAGTAACAAATGAACAAGACAAATAAAAATGGATAGACACAGACAAGAGTATGATGGGTACCATAAGAAAATGGGGGCAAGGGCGTTAGGAAAGGGTAAAGGGGGTCAAATATATGGTGACAGAAGTAGAACTGATTTTGGCTGGCAAACACACAATATATATACAGATGATGTATTATAGACTTGTACACTTGAAGAGCCTATATAATTTTCTTAATCAATGTCACCCCAATTAACTTAATAAAAATTAATAAAAAGAAAATCCCATGATACAACTGTAGACCGACCTAGAAAGCGGTCAATACACATAACAAAGCATTTAACTAATATTATAACTAACAGTTGCAAGATACTGGTAACATGGTAGAAAGACATGTGTTTCTTCTGTCAAGAGAAAAGACAATTAGTAACCCCACCAAAAAGAAAAAAATAGTTTTCCAAAAATGGTTCAAATATGAAACAAGTCAAATTACAGTGTAATAGACGAAATATTAAAAATAGAGAGAATTCATTTACCCTTGATCTTTGGAACATTCCCCTTAAATAAACATAGATATTGAATTGCATTGCCTCTACATATTCAATATTCCTACCAAATACACAGTCAATATTTACATAACTATTATATTCATGTGCTTTCTATCAGCTTTTAACTTTCAGAGTCAACCTATAGACAAACCATGAAAGATTTATTATAATTAGAAGACAGAAAGCTCTAAACCTTCCCCAAATAAAAATCAGATGGCAGAGAAAAAAAGGCATGAAGGATATTAAGTGGGGAAATTCATGTCCCCATCTTAAACAACAAAGAACCAAAATGTTTAAAGCTGATGAATCAAGAGTTGAAGTTTAACTATTTTTTTAATTCTAAATGTTACCAAAAAAATTGAAATTGTGAAGGATTTGAGGAGAGGTGAGAGGAGTCTTAATATAAATCATCTTTCATACTGAAGAATCAATACAGCACATAATATCTACAATTAATAAGTTAAAATGAAAGATATAAACATTATTTAAAGTTATGGAAGCAACCACTAGAAGAAATACAGAAAATAAAAAAAAATTCACAAGTAATTACCACTGAAATGTGAGTTTCAGGTAGGGAGTCTGAAAAAATATCTTACGTTTCATTTGATGTTCTTCTTTACTATTTGGATTATTTGCAGGTATAGGTATTACTTATAGTATATTTTTTTAAAGAAGTAAAAGCTACAATCCAGAATAACAGAATAAATATAACCAGTAAACTTTATGTGCCAAATACTATGGTATAAAATATAAAACAAAAATTATCAGGAACATAAATAAAAATTGACAAAAGTTCAATTTGAGAAAGTAATTTACCACTCTATAGTAACAGATCAAGTAAGCCAAAATAAATAAAAATTTATATACTTTATGGCTTTAGAAACAGTATGTTTTTTTATTATTGTTAGATTTATTGGGGTGACACTGATTAACAAGAATTCCATAGGTTCCAGGTGTACAGTTCTATAGTGCATCGTCTGTGTTGCGTTATATGCTCACCACCCAGTGTGAGTTCTCTTCCCATCCCCATATATTTGAGTCCCTCTCCCTCTTCTCCCCCCATTCCCTCTTCTTCCACCCCTCCCCCCTTTCCCCAGGTACCACTAAACTATTGACCGTGTCCATGAGTTTTTTTGAGAAGTAGTAATACATTTTAAATATCTAAGAAATATTTATAAAAATTGACCATATAATTGATCACATGATGAATGTCAGGAATTTCAAACAATATAAATTACAGACTACATTCTCTAATCACAGTGCAATAAAAACAGAAATGAATAATAAAATAATTTGATATTCAATTAAAAATACTTTTTAAAGCACTCTCCTATTTTATCAAAAGAGAAATTTAAATTAAAAGTAGAGCTATTTAAACCTAATGAAAATAACTAAGTATTTTATTAATATATGCATTCCTCATAGGGATACACTCAAAAGCCAAATCCACTTAGAGTGGCTCTAGAACCTGGGAACTGCAGTTGCCTCTGGAGGAGAAGCCTGGCCTGGGGAAGTAAGGAGACTTCTTTTTCTCTGTAAACCCTTTTGTAAACTTTGAATGTTGCACTATGAGCATAAAGGACCAGGAAATACAGAACTATTTTTAATTAAAATTAATAAACAAATTTTTCATTACTAATGAATAATTTGGTTTAAATGGACTATTCAATCAACTCAAGAAACTAGAAAAGAAAAAAATGACTATATAAAAAGCAGTAAGAATAAAATAACAAACTAAGCAGAAAACTAATGAATTTTTAAACAATAAAATAACTTGAATAGATAAGTAGATAAATAGATAAGTAGATAAGTTGGGGGAAAAAAGTTTTTAAACTGACAAATCTAAATAAAAAGGAAAGAAACAAAATTAGAAAGGCAGTAGGACATTAGAGTTCATCATTTACTAAGTTAATAAGCCATGTACTATGTTACAAGCTTTTGGTATAGATCATTTCTCAGTCTTATTTACCAACAGGTAAGTAAACATGTCTTAAGAATTAAATAGAATTTTACCCAAAATTATATTTTAACAAATTTAGAAATCTCAGTAAATAATTTTCTAGAAATATGAATTAATAAAATTAATTCAATTAAACAGGAAAATGGAAGACACTGCAAATATTATCAAGGGATGATTTGCAAAACTAGCTCAGACAATAATATGGGCTTTTTGAGTTTTCAAGGAACTAACTAACTAACATTCATATTGTAAAATCTATTCCAGAGCATATAAAATAATGAAAAGCTACCCCAATTCACTTTATGTGGTTAACCCAACTCATACTAAAATATGACAATGACTAGTATTTTCCAAAGAGGGTTCTGTGGAAATTAGTGTCATTTTTTTGGGTGAGGGGCATTGTCTGAATTAGTTTAGAAAACACTCTTTCAGAGATTTATAGCACATTAATGTCTCTGACATGCCTGAACTGAAGTTTGTTTAAACATGTTAATTTGCCTTTCTCAAATGTATCTGACCAAGAACCATTCTTTTCTTTCATAATATTCCTTCAAAACACTTCAAGAAAGGGTATTCCATACAAGATTCATTTATGGATACAATCCTAAATGAAAAATCAGTGAAATTAAGTCAAAGTGTATTAAAATAATAAGCCAGTACAATCAAGTAGGGATTACTTCAGGAATACAAGAATTATTTAATATTATAAAATATATTAATATAACACACTATATCACTAGGCCAAATAAAAAAAGAGCACAGAACTATCGAAAAGGACAAAAAATCATTTGATAAATTTCAACACTCTTTTTTCTGATTTTTCAGCCTACCAGTGAACTAGGAAGCAAAGTGTAATTCCTAATTCCTCTTAGACCAACTGCCAATACCTCTTAGGAGAAAATTACTAAAGTTGTTCTCATTAAATCAGGAGGAAAGGTAAGCGTGTCCAGGATCACTACTAATATTAAAAAAACCAAGACATATAAATACTTGAACAACAACATAGGAATTACAATTATTTGTACAATATGACATGATTATTTTTCTAAAAAATATAAGAAAACCAAAAAATAATAAAACTAGTAACACTCAATAAATTGGCTAATTATGAAATATATATTCAAGATTCAATTCTCTACATATTAGCTATAATAACTAGTTAGAAAATATAATGAAGGGACAATCCATTTCACAATAGCTACAAATTATAAATTACAGAAGCAAAAAATCCTTGAAAGAAGAAACAGAAGAAAACTGAAATAAATGGAAAGATCAGATATGCTCTTGGAGGAGTAAACTAAATACTAATAGAAAATGTCAATTACTGTCAAATAAATTTATATTTTTAATATAATGCTAAGCATTGTATGTAGCAAACACTGAAGGTAAAGATGGCTATATTTAAAAAAATAGATCTTAGTATATAATTTAATTTATGACAAAATGCACATCATAAGCCAATATGGAAAAAATGTATTACTCCATACATGCTTTGTGTAAAACTGGCTAAGGATTTTGGAAGAAAAAAGATCAACTTATAGTCTCTCTTCACACCATATAAAACTGGATCTCAGATAAATTTCATAGCTAAATAAAAAATACTTTTAAAGCAGAATAGGTAAATGTTTGCCAAATTTTAAAGTGAAGAATTTTCTAAACCTAGTAACAGAAAGACAGGATAAAATGATGGAATGAAATGGAATTATAAAACCTGACTTTTAAAACCTTTAATGAAATGAACAAAAGTAATTAATAACCAGCCAGAAACATACATGCAATACTTAGACAAAGGAAGAGGCACAACCACAACCACGGAAGGGATGTAACCTCTTATCTTGGTATATGAAAAGTGAAAACCAGGAAAGGAGGGATGATCTCAGGAATCAAAAAGCTATCCCACAGAAGAAGTTCCAGTAAAAGATGAATGAATAAAATTCAGGCAAGTCTCCTAATATTACTAATACTGCCAGGTTGGGAATCAAGATATTTGCCTATTCACTCAGTCATTTCATTTGCTAAAACACATATTTACTGGACTCCAAGCACTATTCACTCACTCCAGAGAACTCCAATCTGAAGGAATTATCTTTTGCATGGATAATAACTTTAAAAAAAATGAAATATTCTCTCTTTATAATTGAAGCATCATATGTTCTCTAGAGACAACCTGTAACATCAACAGCAACTGAAAAAAGTCTCAGTGGGTAATGTGGTAACAATATATGTAAATATATCTATGTTATAAGAATTCATCATGATCTACCTATGGTCTCATACACAGATTTTTCCCCCTATTTCTCTAATTTTTCAGCTATTCTTGACATTCAATATTATTTTATATTAATTTCAGGTATAAAGCATAGTCATTAGACATTTATGTAATTTAAGAAGTGATCCCCCAACTAGTCCAGAACCCACCTAGCACTGAGTCATTACCATATTGACTATATTCCCTATGCTTTACTTTACATCCCCATGACTATACTGTTACTACCAATTTGTACTTCTTAATCCCTTCACCTTTTTCACCCATCCCCATAAATTTCCCTCACATATGGTAATCATTGGTTCCTTCTCTGTACCTATGCGTCTGTTTCTGTTTGGGTTTTTGGTTGGTTGGTTTGTTTCATTCTTTAGATTCCATATATAAGTGAAATATATGGCATTTGTCTTTCTGTGTCAGATTTACTCCACTCAGAATACATTCTAGGTCCATTCATGTTGTTGCAGATCGTAAGATTTTGTTCTTTTTCATGACAGAGTAATACTCCATTGTATAAATGTACCACACTTTATCCAATAGGCAATTGATGAGCATTATGGGTGCTTCCATATCTTGGCTATTGTGAATAGTACTGCAGTGAACAGAAGGATGCATATGTCTTTTTGAATTAGTGTTTTGGATTTCTTCAGATAAATACCCAGAAGTGGAATTGTTGGGTCATAAGACAATTCCATTTTTAATTTTTTTTGAGGAATCTCCAAAATGATTGTAGCTGTACCAATCTGCAGTCCCACCAACAATGCACAGGTAGATAGCTTTTTTAATGTAACAATATTTCATTTACCTCTTTTCCTTTCCATAAATATATCTCTACATAATTTGAATATGTATATAATATGTTATATAGACATTCTCAAGCTCTTTACTAGACCTAAACCAAGCCCCTTTCACAGTCCAGAGTTCACATTGATCGAAGAGTTCCCTTTCCGAGCTGTAGACTTCTTGCTTCCGTGTACAACCAGTCCTGGGAGTGCTTTGTTGTTTGCTGACAAACCATTTCAGCAATATTCAGATCACAATTAAAATATTATGAATTCCTGAGTTCTGATCCTTGCTGATAGAGATATCAAAGGATTGGCCCTAATCCACATTTGAGACAGATGCGAGTCTTGTAAACTCAAAAGATAATTCCAAGTTTTTCAAAGAGTCATCATCATATCACTCTCAACATATGACATTTTCCTGACTGCTCTTTGACAGAGTTGCACTGTTTCCCTGAGCAGAAAGAGAAGCCAAATCACCTGCCCTGTCTATCATCACTAAGTGGGTGCATATAAGGGTTCTGTGTTCTAGGATAATAATAATAATAATAATAAGGATAAGTTACTTGAGGGAAAAAAATCTTAAGTTCAAACAAGACTCTCATGTAATATCGATTATTGAATATCAACTTTGTGCCAGACTCCATCATGGCACTTAGATATAAAGCTGAACGAGATATAATGTAGCAAGAGACACAGAAATAGAATAATGATAATAATAACAATAATAATTCAATATGAACTACAAAAAAGTATAGACAAATATCCCAAGTAACATGGAAAATATAGAGAGAGTAATTAGTTGATATTTCTAGGGGTGAGAGAAGGTTTTGCAGAGGTAACAAATCCACTGGATCTTCAACAACAGTGCAAGTTCAAGAAGAGAAACTTCCAAAAGGCATTCCAGAAAGACATAGGGCCTGGTGCTCAACACTGTTCACAGAGAACACTGATGTTCCACAAACCAAATCAAGGTATCTTACTGTTTAAATCAGAGAATGGCGAACTGTTGCAACAGGTCTTTTTTTATAAAGTAATATATAGAGATAATATTCTTAATTTTAAATTATTCTTGCACAAATATTTCTTCAGTGTTTTTTCTAATTTTCTAATAGCAAGAAGTAGCAAACAATAAAAATAAATATGTAAAAATATTAAATAAATAATTTAGAGAACAAAATTAAATTCAGTCCTTTACTTTATTAATAAATACTTATAATTTAATAGTTTAGTACATTTACTAAACAATAAGATTGTCCCTGGATCCAATGATGGAGTAAAATATAAAGCTATTCCATACTAAAAAAAAAAAAAAAAAAAAAAAAAAGACTCTAAGTAATCAGCTACCTACACTAGTTTGAGAAACAAAGAATCCTGGATGGGTGAGGGTGAAAATTTCTAAGATAAGGTATGATCCAGTACTAGAAAAGGCATGGAAAGTTATATTGAGAAATTAAATATTTATAGTACAAAGAAATACATAATTGTGTAAGGGACTTCTCTGTTTGTTCTTTTATAGACACACACCCAACAACCTCTGATGAAAGCATAAAAGATGGACTTGAATGAGAGGAGATTAGAGGCTACAGTAGTTAGGGAGGAAAGAACCAGAACAAAGCAGATACAAATAATACAAATAATATATTGTCCTCACATGTTAATAAGTTGATTTCTGGCAAATTTAAAACAACTAGCATCTTTGATATGAAAGAAGAGTAATCAGTATGGTCAACAAATAAGTACATGAAAATGTGCTCATGAACACTAATCATCGGGGAAATGCATGTCAAAGCCAAAATGAGATATCATCTCACATCAGTTAGGATGACTATTATCAAAGTCACAAAGATAACAATGTTGGGAAGGATGTGGAAAAAGGAAAACACTTGCGTACTATAGGTGGAAATTTAAACTAGTGAAGCCATTATGAAAAATGCTATAGAGACTCCTTGAAAAATTAAAAATAAAATTATCATGTGATCCAGCAATCACTCTTCCGGGTATATATTCAATGGAATTGAAATCAGGATCACGAAGAGATAGCTGCAGTTCCTTTTGCACTGTAGCGTTATTCACAATAGTCAAGACATGAAGGATAGAATGGATAAAGAAAATGTAGTATATACCTACAGTGTAATATTATTCTGCCCTAAAAAGTAGGAAATCCTGCCATTTGTGACAACATGGATAACTGGGATGTTATCATAGGATGTAAGTGAAATAAGCCAGACACTGTACTACACAGTTCACTCACATACAAACACTAAAATAGTCAAACTCATAGAAGCAGAGAGTAGAATGGTGATTACCAGGGACTAGTGGGAGGAGAAATGAGGCAGTATTGGTCAAAGTGTGTAAAGTTTCAGTTATGCAAGATGAGGGAGTTCTAGAGACCTACCGTATAGCATTGTGCCTATAGTTAACAATATTGATTGTAAACTTAAATTTTTGTTATAAGGGTAGATCTAATGTTAAGTGTTTTATTACAAAGAAGAAAAAGAAAAAAAGAGAGAGAGAGGGAGGCAGGGAAGAGGGAAGAAGCTTTTGGAGGAGATGGATATGTTTACAACATTGTGGTGATGGTCTCATAAGTGTATACTTATCTCCAAATTCATCAAGTTCTATACATTAAATATGGACTGCTTTTTTATGTCAAAAAAAGTTTTACACACACAAAAAGAATAAGAAAATCTCTGCCAAAATTAAACCCTAATTATCTTTCTTTTTCTTTCTTAGAGACTCATAGGATGTCAAAGGTAGAAGGAACCTGAGAGATTACCTCATCTAGAGGTTCTCAAACTTTAGTGCACATACTTGGTCAGCTTGTCAAAAGGTAAATAACTGATGTCCAGCCCCAGAGATTCTAATTCTGTAGGCCAGAGTGGTCCAGGAATCTGAATTTTTAGCAATCTGCCTTGGTGATTCTGATACATGTGATCCAAAGAGAATCACTGATATGGTGCATCTCCATCAACTACCAGATGAGAAAGCTGAGGCCAGGAAAATAAAAGTGATGAACTGCCCAAAACAACCCAGAGTCAATAGGAGCCAATTAGATAAAACCAAAACAGCCAATCTATAAGACACAAGGTCAAACACTGAAAGCTAAATTTTTTCTTGGATGTTTTTGGTCCTAAACATGCAAATGACAGCAAACTACCTCAATAGCAGACCCTTCCCAAATTTGTTCACCTTCTATTAATAGTAGGCTTTGGCTAGCACTGGGTTACCCCATTCATATAAAGGTCAACCAATTGCAGAAACACCAAACTGCAAGTTATCAGCCATGTCACAAATTAAACTCTAAGAGTCAGAAACTTGTGGGAAATACTTTGTAACACAACATTTGGCTATTAGAGCTATGGAGCTGAAAGATGCCAAAATTCTGCCACTAACTACTAAGCAATTCACTACCTCCTTATGCATGCATCAGTTTCTTCGTGTATCAAAAGGCTATAATGAGATCTTTCCTCCTGCCTACCTCAGAAATGGGTTATAGAAAGCAGTTAGTTGAGAAATTTATTTTATGTTTTAAAAAGATCACTCAAAAGTAAAGAAGGTGCCAAATCCTTTTCTGTATACTTCAGCTGTCACTGCTGGATACTTGGAAATGTATAGGTACAGGGAATGACACAGGTCAATAGATGCATCTGGAAGAACTATGCTTTTGGCTGGGCTTTAAAGTGGTTATTGATAAAATAGCAGCATAAATAAAGAAAATAAGGTGGACAGAAGCAGAGTCTACAGGGGGGCCAGCGTGATAAAATTGCTGACAGAAATTAAGTTTTTTTTTAATTTTTATGGGCTCTTCGCCTTCACAAGGCCAAATGTACCAACAAAGCAAGACACAGAAGACAGGCTTTTATTTTTACTTCAATAAATTACGGCTAGTTACTACAAGCTATGTACAAAACAATATTTCATTTTAAAAACAATTTTTTGTATTCAAAATTAGGTATGGCTTTATTGGGACAGCTTTTCATGCAAGAAAGTATGTTGGTATTAAATGGAGCCTCTCAGCCTTTGCATTTCTTGGCTTCAGCATTCCGAATTAAATGCTGCACTCATGTTTTCACTCTATAAAAATACACATGACTTGCTTTTCTCCTATCTAAAACTGGTCAACTCAACTTTCATCAAGTCATCAAATAACATTTTATTAAGCCCCCACCTGTACACATCATATAACACTTTAGTGAGTTAAGAAGGCTGAGTGAAGAAAGGACAAGTTCATATCACAGCTACTTTCAAAAAGTAAGGAGAATTTTGAAAGGTGTACACTTGTTAGGGTTTGGCACAGTTTCAGTAAGGTGATGGAAACTGAAACAGACCTTAATGGTCATCCAATCCAACCAGGTGTTCTAAAGTACAACTCCCGACTCAAAGTAAATCTGCCACTAAAATAGTCTTGATATAAGACTACCTTATATCGGCTTGGAAATGTCCAAAGACGGGATATTCATGATCCCAGACGATAGTTCATTATATTTTTTATCAATTTTAATGAAAACACAGTTCTTCCTTTTTTTTTTTTTTTTTTTTTTTTTTTTTTTTTTTTTTTTTTTTTTTTTTTTGGTATTTACTAGTTCACTTCCCTGTGGTATAATTCAGTGAAAAGAGCAAGAGTTTTAGAGTTATACAGAATTGAGGTCGATCCCAATTCGGTCACTTACTAGTTTGATCTTGAGTATCTTCCTTAAGCTCCCTCAGTCTCAGTTTCCTCACCTATAAATAAGGATAATAACTCCCTACCTTAGTGGTTTGTTGTATGAATTAAGTTAGATGTGAAAAGTACTTAGCAATTTACCTGGCATATAACAGCTGCTCAATGAACAAAGTACTATTATCCTACTCATTTGCTCTAGCTCTGTAATTTCCTGCTAATGTTTTAATGCCTCTTTATCTGCATGTGATAGTCCTTTAAAAATATGATGATGGTGAACTTTTTCCTTCTTGACACTGGTCTTTACCAACCTAACCATTCCAGTTCCTGAATCATTTTATGGTGCCATTTAATCCTATACCGCTATGCTCTTGGGGCCTATACAGAAATAGTCCAACCTAATGGGCTGTGAATAGGTGATTGGATGATTCAATGATTGGGACATCTATTAACCAAGGATGTAATACAATCCAGATCAACACTTTAGTCCAAACCATTACAAAATGAAAGAAGAAATCCAAATATAACATTTATCACAATCAATGTGAATGGACTTGATTACCTGTTTACAAGATAAATATTTTCAGACTGGATTAATACAACTCTAAGTTATTTGAAAGAGACACATCTAAAGCATAACACAGAAAAATTTAATGTAACATTTATGAAAAAGGTATATAAAGGAAATAGCTAAAAATGCTGGGAAAGTGGTATCACTATCACACAAAACAGATTTAAAGACAAAAAGATTACTAGATATAAAGAGAATCACCACATAAATGGCTCAATTCGCCAGGAAGATATAACAAACTTTACATGTGTATGCATTTAATAACATGTATTCAAAAGTATATAAAGCAAAAAATGTCTGAACTACAAAGAAATGGACAAATCCAAATAATAATGGAAGATTTTTAATACACCTCAGTAACTGATATATCAAGCAACAATAAAATTCAGTAATGATATAAAAATTTGAACAACACAACAAACTTGATCTGGTATGTCTATAAAACAATGAATCCACCAGCTTGAGAATATGCATTCTTTTTAAGCACAGATGGTTTATGAAAATTTACTACATTCCAGGCCATAATAAATTTCAGGTCCCCTTATCTCAGGTACTATATTATCTGACAGAAAATAGTAAAATTAAGCACTGTAGCAAAAAGAACTACAAAAGGAAATTATATATTTGATATTCAAAAACATTTATGGATTTTAGAAGAATGAAAATTAGAAAGTACATATAAGTGAAAGATGACAAAAGTACTGCTGACCAAAATTTGTGAAATGTAACAAGAGACAGACTTAAAACTTTGGAATAAGGAATAATTTACTTATATGAGATTTTAAATAGCAGGAACCGTAAAGAGAAATATTGATTAATTTACTATATTAAAATGAGTAACTGTATTCATAAAATCACCACAGGATGACTGAGAAAAGCCAAAACTGGGAAAAAAATATTAGCACTATAAACACTAACAAAGGATTATAATCTAGAATACATAAAAATCTCAAAGAACCAATGAGGAAATGACCAATCCAATAAAAAAAAATGGCAAGTTATTCCTCACAAAGAGAAACAGGAACAATGAATTAAAAAATTAAAAGATGAACTTCATTAGTCATCAGGGAATCATAAATTTAAACCATAAGATACCATTCATACCATAACACTGACAAAAACAAAAATGTTTGATACTAAATGGGAGAGAGAACATATGAAGAATTCCTACATTATTTGGCAACAGTATCAACTGGTATATCCACTTTGGAAAATAATTTGGAATTATATGATAATTTGAGCATGCACCTACCTATGACCTAACAAAGGTATGCTTATTTTAAAGTCAAGTTGATGATATTGTGATCATCTTCTCAATGCTCAGTGGAACTTTCCCAGGCTTATTTATCAGCAGTCTGTCAAAGAAACAGCCTCATAATGAATACACTCTAAATCTCCACTCTGAAACAGAAGCTGGAACATTGACTCATACCAACAAGTTCTGCAACCATGAGAAACCTCCTAAAGCTCCAGAGCTGCTAGAAACAACAGGCTGAACACATGCATTTATAAATTCAGCTGGAATTTATTGAGGGTTTACTACTACATGCCAGCATCTGGAATAGTACAGATAAAGGTGGTGAACAAGGGAAATGCAATTCTCAACATGTAATCAATATAAATAATTAATAAGATATTTTATATTCTTTATTTCTGACATTGGATTAAATAAAATATATTACTAAAATTTTATTTATTTTATTTTTTTAATATGGCTACTGGAAAATCTAACATTGGATATGGAGCTTGCATTATATTTCTATTGGACAGGGCTATTCTAAGAACATTGAACATTATATTCATTATTATCCATGTCTTCATTAAGTAATGATGGATTGAAAATTTTCATTGTTAAGAATGGTAGAAGGGAAATAAAGATGTGCCTGGAGCTGAAAATTCAGGACAATAATAAATGAAGTCATTTGTTAACTGAATGCAAAGTAAGCAATTGAAATCCTTATCCTCCAGCAATTTCACCTCTCATCAATATAAACAATAGTCACAAGTAGGCAGGAATTAAGGTGTCACCAATGTCTTAGCCTTGCAAAGAAAGGGAGGGACTTTTAAATGTTCTGGCAATGCTGAGCTCTAACAAAAAAAAGAATTTAGTGATGCTAAGGTAAAATTTAAATAGGTCCCGTCTTTAAAAATAGGTTTGAAACAGAGGTGATCCACTGAGATTTAAGGAGGGAGGGTCCAGATAGCAGAAGGATAATATGAGAAAGAGGCCACTGTAGAGACAGTATCACAGTTTTGCTAGAAATTGCCTTGGTCTTAATTTCAAATTACAAAAACAGATTTTATTGTCCCAAATAAGCATTTTTCACTTTTTAGTGCTTATGAGTTTTTGTGGGGTTTTTTTCCTCATCTGTCCATTAAGAATAGAAAATTAAAATATAGCAACTACATTAAGGGAGATTAGTAACCAAACCCACATAGTTTGGATAATAATATGTGAATAAAATAATTCAAAAACATTTTAATAGGCTAAGGATAATCCACATTGAGCCCACCAAACATTCTAACTGGCCCCATCACCTACCCTGGAGTGCTATTCCTCCATTAACCCAGACTCCAGAAAAAAAAAGTCCTCAGGAAGGTATTTCATTATTAATGCTGAGGAATCTAAAAGGCATTTTTCATTCTATAGCAGTTTGGGGGTGTGCAGAACACATGATGTGCAAATTGATGCCAGCTTTGTGAAAGATAAACAGGAAATACCACTTACAGCCATGTTTAGACTTGAATCACTAGATCAATGTCATTGAGACAGGACCACACCTAAATGAGTTCTTCTCTTAACAGATTCTAGACACTTGATTTGTGTATTCTACTCATCACTATTCAATTACAGATCATCTAATTTTGTAATTCCTCAAGACTCTGAATTCTCTTTTGTCATCTCCCTGAATACCTCAAGCCATTTCACTACTTACTGTCTGAATGGGAAGAAGAAGGTGTTTAAATTCTTATCTGCCAATTTCACTTTTAACAACACTGTAAAATATTCATAAGGGGAAAAATGAGGATTCTATGTTATCTGAGAATTTTGTTTAACCATATTGGAATACCAATATGGGAAAAAAACATGTTTGTGTCTTTTCATGCCTGCTTAAAATTCTATTGCTCTTTTTAAATTTTTTTTTTAAATCAAGAAATCCTCCTTCAGTCATTAGCCTGCACCTCTGGTCCACAGAGAACAACTCATCTCAACCCCCAAGCCAAGTCCACCACCATTATGAACCCTTATACCACTTCCATATACCTTATTTTGCCATGTATAATGCTCACTCTTTTTGCCCAGATCTGTGAGGGAAAAATAAGGATGTGCATTATACATGTGTACTACTAATTCTGTATCTATATAAATGTTTTTAATTATTTTATTTGTGCTTATGAGTTAAAAGTGTAACTAGAAATCAGTAACAAAATGTGTATGCAAAATAATGTTAAAAAATAAATGCTAAAATTCCTTTATAATACAAAAAACAAGTTTGTAAATAAAAACAAATAAAAATTTGAATTAAATCATTAAAATGAAAGATTTTTTCCCTGAAAGTTTGGGCCAAAAACATGGGTGCGTATTATACACAGGAGCACATTATACCTGGCCAGAGTTATGCTTGATTCCCTCTCCATTGATTATCACAGTTCATCTGGATTACAGAGAGTATTTCCTGAAGCATTTCATAAAAGCTCCTGACTTCTCCTTCACCACTTATCAGTGAACAATTTCTCCTCTTTCTCCATCTACTCCCATGATGCTGCAAATCAATCAAGAATTTCAAACCTACCATGGATAAAGAGAATCTGTGTTCATCCTACAGCGCAAGTACAATACAAGAGTAACTAAAGGTTCCCAGATTAAGCCAAACAATGAATCCCATCCCAGACCTATAAGCTTATGGTGGCCTCAAGGAAAGCCTGAACTATTGAAGGAGCTAACTTCTATTGACAGTACACTAGCTTATATCCAACTTTAGTCTTCCCTACAACTTGTGAAATAGGTACTATCTCTAATTAAGAGATAAAGGAACTAAGGTTAGATAGTAAGTCACACAGTTAGTAAGTTAAGTGATAGAGCAAAGGTTCAAATCCAGGTCTAGATAGTTAAAATCCAGTAAACACCAGACTAGTGATTTTTTGTAGTAGTCCTCCATTTCAAAGCCTATTCTGATGAAGATGCTGCTATAGGGAGGAAATGAAAGAGTTCAAAATAAATGGGTAATGAAGGTGGCAAATGGTGCCCAACAGTTTTGGGACTACCTTAACTAAGGAACCCCAACTTTTATCTTTTTTATGCATTGAGCTTCCATGGTTGGGGGCAGGAAGGTTGAATGCAACTTTTTAAAAAAAAAAGTGTAATGCATATACAGTTAATTGCCTTAGATCAATGGGTCTCAAACTTTAATGCACATTAGAATCACCTGAAAAAATGAGACTTTAAATCACTTTAAAATAGTCCTTAAAAATTCAGCTGCATCAGAATTTCTGAGGGTGGGACCTAGGAATCAGTAGTTTTTAAAGCTTCCCAGATGAGACCAATGTGCATTCAAGTTTCAGAACCTCTACTCCAGATTAAGCATGTTAAGGATTGAATTAGTCTTCCAAAACAACTGTTAAGATTATAAAATAGTTTATGAGCCCACTAACAATCATATAGCCTTTTGGGAGAAGGAGAAAAAAGATAAGCTGGACCCTCTCAACTCCCTATACTAAGCTTACTTCTTTGGCAGTCTTCTCACCAAGTCTAATCTCCTAATGCCTGTCATCAGCTTCTCCCAAGACACTAGGCACTCTGCAGATGTTTATTTTAAATCTGGGTCCTGTTTACTCCCAAGAGAGATAAATAGACATCAAAAAAGGAGAACAGACTCAAACTGTTAGGCCACTGAGAATTTTCTATGAGCTTCTCATAGCTTTAGTCTCCTTTTGTTTTCCTGTTTCTTGGTTTAACTTGTTTTATTCGGATTAACTATTAAAAATATATATCTGGTAGGATTATTATATCCTCAAGTTCTGTGCTATGGCCTAGCAAAAAGAAAAAAAAATTACCTGATTCTTTCCAAAAGGACTATGGCCCTGTGTGTTCACATGAGTCTGTCTGTCAGCTCTGGCAGGGATCAGGACACAGAAACACGGAACTCTCTTGCTGCTTTTGCATTCCTTCCTCTCATTATCACAGGCCCTCTGAGTAGAGATTTCTCTGACACTGACAATTTAATTTTAATAGGAAGTATAATAGTGTGAGGGGATGCAAAAAAAGTCCTATTTTTAGAGATATAATATTAGCAAAAACAAAACTGATGAAGCAAATATGGCAAAAGAGTCAAAATTATTAAATCAAATGGCACGTATATGGATATCCCTTATTATATTCTCATTATAGTATAATTTCATTGGTTTGAAATTTTTCATAATAAAAATAATTTTAAAAAATTCTCATTCTTGAAAAATAGGTACAGCTAGAAAATACTATAATGAAGATTTACATAGGAAGACACTCAAAAAATTTAAAACTAGGGTGTGCAAATATACAGGATGTGTAAGGCAGCCATAGGACAAGTATCTATAATCCCAGGCCCATGTTCAACACTCTGACCTTTTACCCATCCTGAATGAGAAAGAGAATTGACTCGGAGTGCCTGTGCATGGCTTCATATCTAACAAGGAATTGCGCAAGAGTTCTTCAGCACAGCCACAGAGTTCCAACGTGCCATGGAGGTTCACCCAAGCCCCAAGAGCTATACGACTGCCCATTTCTTCCCATCGGTTTCTGTTACTTAAAACTTCTGTGCCCAGTATTATATGTGTTGGGAGATTTCATGTGATAAATGTTCTCCCTACACACAGTAATATAGCTGCTCACTCCATCCACAGATGATAACACTTATCACATCTAGCAACACATATGCTTTGAGTACCTTTGTCCTTTGGTGCTGATAGATTTGCTTACTCTCTAACCCAATCCTCCTTGGGTTGAGACCATACATTTGCCACACTGGCTGAGTCAGGATTGCCTCTAAGGAAACACACATGCATGTGGATCAAACACATGACCTTGTGCTCATTAAAATCCTGCTCTAATGAACTCCACCAGCTCAATCTGAGAGACTGCATCCATAATCCCATACCTGGCAGACCAGCAGGGCTTGGCTCAGAATATGTCTGATGTTGACTCAAGAACAAAAAACACAACATAACAAAAAATCTCTGTGGTTTATGAAGTACTTTCTTGGTTTCCCAACATGATACTGACCAAATCCACCCTTGGAATATGCCAAATAATTCCAAGGAAAGGAAAGATTTTCTGTTTCAAGAAGGCTATCCCCCAAATGCTCAAAAGCCTAAAATCCACAAATCAAGAGGTAGTGAAAATTTCTAAGTAGATGGACGGTTAAAGATCTTCTTTTTCTAAACAACAGCAACAATAACAAAAGCACTGCTCCTTAGCCCACCACACCAGTCTACTAAGATAACAGTGGGTGGCTGGGAACCCAGTTTCTAAATTGAGGCCACTGATTAATATTAGAGCAAGATCAAGCAGAGAAACTCTAAAGTGCAAACAGATTTAAGAGTGTTAAATAATTACACTGATATTGTTAGTGTATGGAGCATAAAGCAGGGGGCTCTTTCCTGGTATGGGCCTTCCAGAAAAAGTTAAGTCTGGGCTCTATAAAAAGGCCGAGCAAGAGTTAGCCAAGTAAGATGGGGAACCAGGGATAATAAGGAGATTCTCAACATAGGTAAATAAATGTGCAAAGGAAATGAACACTTTAAATTTGACAGACTGGAAAAGATCAGTATGACACATATAAGGGTTCAAGATAGAACAACAAAAGCCAAGGCTGGTAAGGAAGACAGAGACAAATCACGGAGGGGGAGGTCTTTGAGTCACTTTAAGGAGTTTGAACTGTGTCCTAATAGTAATAGAATGCCTGTTATAACAATGGTTCCAAACAGTGAAATGACAAGAGATTGGTGTTTTAGGAAATACACTCTTGAGGTTGTGTGGAGGTTTAAAGTCAGGAGACCAGGTAAAAGGCTGTGGTACATATACACAATGGAATATGACTCAGCTATAAGAAAAGATGAAATACTGCCATTTGTGACAAAATGAATGGAACTTATGATCATTATGTTAAGTGCAATAAGCCAGACAGAAGAAACCAACCATATGACTTCACTCATATGTGGAATATAAAACTGAAAGCAACAAAGAAACAAAAACTCATGGACCCAGTCAATAGTTTATTGGTTACCTGAGGGTAAGGGGAAAGCGGGTTGGAGTGGAGGGAGGGGGACTTAAATACACAGTGATGGAAAGAGAACTGACTCTGGATGGTGAACACATAATGCAACACACAGACAATGCACTGTAGAATTGTACAGCTGGAACCTATGTAATGTTTGCTAACCAATGTCACCCCAATAAATTTAACAATAAAAAGGCTGTTGTTATGATGTTAATAGGATGATTATTACTTTATTAGCAATGGATATGGACTGAAAGAAGTAGAAGAAGGAATTCTGCTTTCAACAGAAGTAAGAGGGACTGGAGTTATTGGTACAGTACTAATCCTCTCACCATAAATGGTCATAAAACCATAAAACTGGACAAAAACAGGCAACTATTTTCAGGCATCAGAAAAGAGGTAATGCAATACTGAAATCTCTGAGAGAAGAAAAGCTCACACTGTGACTCCAATTACCCAGCTCTTTGCCTAAGTAAGCTAGAATCCAGGCAGAGCACAGCAGGATCACTGAACCAAGAAAGCAGAATTGGAATCTGCATGGCAGGGCACCAGAGAGGAGGAAGCTATACAATGAGGGGTGCCAAAATTCTATATGGTTGTCTCCCGCAAGTCCTTGGCTATTTGGCTGTACACACACAGGGTGAGACTACCTAGAGCATTCCAGAGGGTGGGTGCTAAAGGGTTGAAAAAGGAGAAGAAATACTAGGGTATGAGCACCAGTGGAAGATATCGGCATTCTGGCAGAATAACTCATTAACACCTCATTTATCCCAATGGGCATCCAGCAGAGGCACCAGAATGGCTTCACTTTAGGAATAGGGACCACACCCTAGAACATGCATTCTCAACAGGGGTGATGTCATCAAAAGGATGAAAATAAATTCTGAGATGAGAGGAAGCAAAAAGAAAAAATCTGAGCTATTACACAGTTTATAAACAGGTATATAGTTATATGTGTGTTGTTAAAACTCCACAGGAGTAGAGCGGGCATCACTGACTGGGGAGGGGTCTAAAAATTCTCCTTGGAGGGCAATAATGAAAAAAAAAAGATGGAAAAACACTACCCTACAGTACAATAGTACTCAAAGCCTAAAATAAGCCTTGACAAGATACTCAGAGGAAACAGAGTTTGCAAATTAGTCCCAATGAATTAGAGGGACTTAGGCAACACCTGGAGATTTCCACAGAACCAGTCTAGTGAAGTATAACCCAAACTTATCCAAGTTTAGAGTGATTAACTCTGAAAACACTTCTTAAAAAAAGTTCTCTTCAGAGGAAGATATTTTCAGAGGAAGAAAACAGATCACAGAATTTCTAAAATGTATAATCTACAATGTCTAGCATACAATAAAAAATTACTAAACCCAAAAAGAAAAAGAAAAATGTTATCTATAGTTAAGAAAAAAGTAAACAGTAGAAAATGATCCCAAGATGGCCCAGGAGTTGGATTTACCAAATACTTGAAAATTATTATTATAAATGTGTTCAAAAAATGAGAAAATGTGGTCTTCGTTAATAAACAAATCAAAGAAAAAATGAAACAATAAAAAAAGAAAAATTTAAATTCTAGGGCTGAAAAGTATAGTAATTAAAATAAAAGATGTGAACAGATCTAAGAGACATTTTAGGAGTTGCATATTTAGGATATTCAATGGATAGAAAATAAAGTAAAAGGGACTCCCAAAATTTTGCTCAGACAACTATGTAGGTAACAGTGCCATATCTTCAGAGAGGTAATGTCACCAGAAAAGTAGGTTTGGACTGTTCCAAATGTCACCAAAGGATGACAACAGCTCTGATGGCCATTCCAGAAAAAAAATTCCAAAACTGCTTTGAAGGGAGGATGAGGTGCTGGCATCAGTGCATAGCTTCCCAAGGGGAGAACTTCAAAGGTGATGGTAGTGATATTCAGCAATGAGGTATGTGGCACTTTTTCTAGGATGAGTTCATGCAATTAATTGTCTGACCTTGTATGTCTCCAGAAGAAAATAAATAAAATGTCATAGATATAGATAATTCAAATAGGTTCTGAGCCTATACGAAATCGGCAATTAGACATACATATCTTTGGGTTCAGAGAAGAGGTCTAAGATGAATGTACGTATTTGGATGACAGCACTGTAGATGGTATTTAAAGTTAACAGCATTGATGAAATTGTCTAGGGAGAATGTACAAAGTTAAGAAAAAAAGAGGGTTTCATTCAGTCTGAGCCTTGAGGAACTTCAACTTTTAAAGACTGGATAAAGAAGGATGAACAGAGAAGAATCTTAAAAGCACAGGAGGCTAAATTATTTATGCTCATTACTATGGCCTCTTAAACAGTTCTGTTATCAGTTGCCCAAAGATAATTTCATCTACCTTAAGTCTACCTTATAATGGGATTCAATTTAATTTACCATATTCTAATCACTAATTTTCTTGTCTGTTCCTTCTACTGTCCTTGAGAGCAGGGACTTTATCTCTGATGTAAAATCATGCTTAAAACTACAGTGTGAGCCTATTATACAAAGGGAAATGCTATTCTGGTTTCCAAGCCACGGGAAGTATTTTCATTGAGTTCAAAGGTGTTTTATTTCAGTTTTCTCCTACATTTGTTACTATTCCAGAAGGTTATAGTTGTAAGAAATATAAAAATTGAATAGTGAGACCCTTATTGCAATTGAAAATTTACCAAAAGATGTAAAAGTATGTAAGTAATAACTATAATATAAAAAAAATCAAAATCATTTCCTGCTCTATAACTTTTCTAGGTGTTCCTCACAGCACTAATATAAGGAAACCTGAATATGCAAAGCAGTTAGTGTCAATGAATGAGGTCACGCTATTCAAAATTATACTGCTTATAAATCATAACTTCCCACTTTAACATTAAGCTGTCATTTTTAAATGTATGCCTTCAAATGTTTTAAAAATTGGTCTTCACTCATGTAGACAGAACTTCATATTCTTTTGAAATCAGTGAAATTTATTTTGTTTAAAGTCTTTCTCCAACTCAGCCCCTATTTCACCTCTATCGTCTACTTGTGATACCCTCTAAGCCAGGTCGGGGAACACTTTTTCACAGCAAGGGCTACTTCTCTAAGTGTCACAGTCCACTAGCTATTTATTCTATTATTCAGGCAGTAACCCCAGAATTGCCTGGCTGTCTCCCATGGACCATGATTGATGTCTTGCCCAGCCCTGCTCTAGGTACTGATCTTCAGTTCTCAAGAGCTAAGCCCCACTCCTCTCCAGCCACATGCAAGTCATGTTGATGCTTTTTCCCAAAGCTAACAAAATGACCACTCATCCAAGTCACCTGGAGATGAGAAATATAACAGGCAGCACAAAAGATAACAGATTGGCTGAAGAACACATAGTTGGTTTAAAATAACAGAGTCATAGGTTCAAAAACAAGCACTAAAGAAAAATTCCAAGGTCAAGTAAACATAAAATTCCACAAGTCAAGAACAGTAAGTCTAAAAAAAAAAATTGGGTCACTATGATCATAAATTAAAGTGGAGTCCAAGCAACGAGGACTGGATCACCAGATGACAGCAAAGCATCAATATTATAGCAGTTTTCTTCAGCCCAGAAAAGAGAACCAATCCCCAAACATGAGGATGACAGACATAGCTAAAACAGGCACCCAGCAGGAATGAGAAATGGTGGGGAAGAGAGAAAGGTCCATTGACCTTCACTCACTGGTCACATTACCATTAGGTCCATTATGAAAGGGAATACAGAAACCTCATTGCCAAAGGCAAAAATTGTATGACATGAAATAATGTATTTCAGAATGAAAAATGGAGAAGAGAGCGGCTAATCACACAAAACATTATTAAATCCTCAGTAAAATAATGACTATGATTAGGAAACACGCTTCTGAGATTCATTTGGCAAAAGAAAAAGAGGGTTTCAGATAAAGTTAGGGGGCAGTGGCAGTAGGCAGTCAAGAGGAAGAAGAGGAAAAGGCTTGCTGGTAGACCTGAGGAGGCCAAGCTCCACACTGGTGAGATGGACAACAAATTTTCTGCTGCGGCAGCTTCTAAGAGTAACTTCTAGCTGCGGCAGGTCTCAGCGCAGGCGCAAACCTATGCAAAGACAGCGCACGTGAAGAATCTGGACTCCTCTGCCCTTCCAAAAGTTTCTCATCTGCTTGCTGATACCTGAAAGTCACCGTTTCACAGTTACAGACAAAATGCTTAAAATAAAAGTGTCTATGGTCTACCACAGAGAGCAGCTATGTGAGGAAAATTCTTTCTGTTCTTACTTATCTTTCCTGAGGTGGATCATTATTCCCACTCAAACACAGACATATCCCATGCCTACCAAGCAATCAGTGTGCTAGGTGCTAGAGTTTCAAGCATGATATTAAAACAAAGTCCTTGCTCTCAAAGGAACAAAATAGAAAATTAATGATTAAAGTACAATAAATTAAGTTCAAAATTAATTATTAAAATATGATAAATTATAGAGCTAGGCTCAAGGTGGATGAAACTATTTTGGGGCAACTGACAACAGAACTGTTTAAGGGGCCATAGAAAGAAGGATAAATAATTTAGTCCCCTTTGCTTTTAAGATTCTTCCTTCTTCATCCTTCTTTATTAAGTCTGTAAAAGTTAAAGTTCCTCAAGTCTCCGACTGAATGAAACCGTTTTTTTTTGTAACTCTATATTCTCTCCCTCAACAATTTCATCAATGACCTTGACTTCAAATACAATCTACAATGCTGTTACTCAAGTGTGTATTTTCATCCAAGACTTCTCTGAACCTAAAAATACGTATATCCAATTGTCTATTTAACATCGCTAACTAGATGTTTTACAGGTACTTTGAATTCAAGATTTCCAAGACTGAACACCTGCTCTTTAAGACTGAATCATCACATTCGGTTGGCTCCCTCCAATCTGCAGTGACAAGATTGATTTCCTGTTTGCAGCTCTCCAATTGCTTCCCACTGCTCTTAGAATAAAAGCCCAAATCTCTGCATGCACCCCCTCATGTCCCGCTGTCTGTCCTCACAGTCATCCCATACACTCCCCTACGCTCCGACCCCAGATTTGTTGGTCTTATCTCACACACTCCCACATGCCATGCTCTGTCCTAATCCTTCTGCCTGGAATGTGCCCTCCTTTCCTCCCGAAGTGAATTTTTACTTCTTCAGAGGTCCACTCAACCAGAATTTCCTTAAAGATGCATTCCTGGTTCCCTTTGCTAAGTCAAAATCTCTAGGAATATACTTCATAGCATAACCACAAGAAAATTAAATAAGAACAAACATTTAGTAATCACCTACTATTGCTTCTATTCTAAGTGATGAAGATTCAGCAACAGAAAAGACAAGATCTCTGCTCTCTTGGAACTACATAACTTGTATAAGGAGAGACAGACAATAAGCAAAGAGACCCCAAAAAAGCAAGGTAATTTCAGATAACAAGCTGGGGCAGGAACAGGGCCAAAGGAGAGAGTACTGCCTTAGATGGATTGTTCAGTGCCTGCTTTTCCTGAAGGAATAGTCTACTGCTATATCCCAAGTGCCTGGACATAACAGGTGCTCAATGAATATTTAAAGAATAAATGTATGAAAGATGTTGGTTTCTAAATAGAACAATTTTGCCATATGCCAAATAACAGCTGCAATCTCAGGGAAGTCACTTTTTTTATATTACAAATTATATCACCAATACATCTTTAAATACTTTTTAAATAGATGAATAAATTTTTTTAAATATACCCAATTCAATAGGTTCCTGGGCATATATAAGATTCATGGATCAAAATTCCCTTATAAAATCTACCTCTCAAAGTACTTGATTCTTGACCTCTTAAACCCAAAATAGCCAACAGACTACAGAATACCCACACAAGTAGCCAGTAACCTCTTTGTTTATCAAAGTGCTATAGGTAAGTCAACAGTGCACTCTTATCCAAAATAGATGGATCCCAACCTTATCAGACAGGACTAAGGGAAACAAACAATCTATACAGCAAACTGTGTAAAATTCCCTTCAGAAAATCCCAACAGCCAATGCTCAACAGTACATGATCACCTAGAAAGCAACTTAGAAAAACCTGCTTGCTATAAAGGCTTTATAGCTTACTTTAAAAGGAAGAAAATATTGACTCCCAGGTTTATTCTTATATTTCTTAAGATGTAGAGTACTAGACTAGATTATCTTGTAGGTGTGAAGCATTCACTTATTCATTCATTCATTCATTCATTCACTAAGCATTTACTGAGCACTGACTACATGCCAGGTACCGTGTAAGATACTGTATATGGCTTATTATGAACTGAGGAAATAAAACCTGGGTAGTGGCAGTGCTTAGAAAAATGACCACATTGCTTAGGAAGATGGCTGTATATTTGGCCAAACTTAGAAGGCGGAAGATATTTATTATCATTTTTGCCAGAGAAAGATATATAGTGGAGTCTCATTATTCATGGTAGTTAGGCTGTATAAAGTCACCACAAACACTGACATAGAGAATACTGAACCATGACTTGTAGGGAAATACAGGGTTAGGTTCCTATGAACCTCTAGTTACAACATTTATGTCAGTTTACCAATATATGATCTCGTTTTATATGTGTTTCTTTTAAAGGCACCATATTTAATATCTGTTGGTTTACTGACACAACTCACAAACAACCGCATTATAACTCATGCTTGAACAAAGCTTACCTAACATATTGTACTTTCTATGTAAGGAACATCACAGTCTTTCACACGCTACACTTGAGAGCCATTTTAAACAGTGTAATCACCTCTAAAAAAGCACAAAAGTGTGAAAATAGACTACAAAAGTGACACTTTTTTACAGTATGAGAGAAGAGAGAAGAAAGAGGAGGGGAGGGGAAAGGAGGAAAAGAAAAAAGAAAATTTAATTCTTGGGTTTGAAACATGGCTCTACCACTTACTATAACAGCTATGATCTTAGGAAAGTTACTTTATGGCTCCATGCCTCAGTTTCCCTTTCTCTGAAATGAAGATAATAATATTACCTACTTCATAGATTTCTAGTAAAGATGAAAAGAGTTAATACAAATGAAGTGTCTATTGTAATGCCTGGCATATAGTTAGCACTAGTTAAGTGTTAGCTATCAAAATAAACAAATAGACATAAAGCTATGGGAGATGATCTTAAACTTTCAGTAAAAATATGTGATGGCTACAGAACATGTTATAAATAGCTACAGCTTTCAGTCACCTTTCTCCCCCGTCTCCCTTCTGCTCCTATCTCTTTTTCTCCCTCACTGCTTCCTTCTTGCCTATGCCTTGGACTCCCTGGAGGCCCACACACAATGTTGGAAAATTTGCCTCCCTCAAAGAGTTTGCTGACACAGAGACAAAGTTTGCTCTCCAGGCAAGTAACTCTCATTCCAGAATTAAGATGGCACTTTCTTCAAGTGCAGACTAGACAGCTTCTGGAATGAACACACCTCCCTGCCGTATGTATACCCAACGGCTCTGCCAAGGACAAACCAACCACTACAGGCAGAAGGAGTGTTCTTGTTAACTCTGGCACTCTGCAGCTACCCTTTCCATGCTGGCAGGGACTAGACAGTCGCCATCTTGCCAGCATGACTTCAGTTTTCAGTGAGTCACCAAAGAAGTGAGGTTCCAGACAAAATAAAGAGACAGATGAGGAGCCCGATGAGAAACCGGCAACAACAAAGCTGCGTCTTCTCAAAGCAAACCTCCCACATCTTGTCTGAGTTGGAGGATGTGGACAGGAAGTTTGGACCAGAGCCCATGAGTAGGAGGGAAGAGATACAATGGCCATTGAACAAACAAAAGCTCCTTGGGTCGTGGATAGAAAAGGGGTCAGGAGGAGAGACACTCAAGTCAGCCCCAAGCAGCAGGACTGTAGCTGGCAACATGAAAATCCCCTCCTGCCAAGGTTGCCAAGGAACAAGCTCACAAGGCCGGGAGTATGTTATTCAGAGCCCCTTCCCAGTGAAATGTGTGTGGCACATTTTGAGGCTGGCAGAAGCCGTGTCTCAAATCTCCTCTTTGGAGCTTCCTCATCTTTCTGATCAGGACAAGAGGCCCTTTTTCATAGTATTAGCTTCCAGTTATTAGAGATACACTTAAATTTCCAAATTAAGCAGAAAAATGCTTTGCAAATATACTGCCTTCATTGCAAAAGAAAGTTTGGAATTTAGAAAACATCAACTACTTATCTGATTCAACACATCTACCTAGTATTATTGCAAACTACATTCGATAGCTGTATTGACCATTAGTCCTTGATTTAACAGTCTCTCTGTGGTTATAATAATCATCACTCTCCCTTTCCACGATCTATGCTGCAGGTATTACACTAGACACTTCCTACAATTTATTTCATTTAATCTTCCCCCAAACCCCAGGGAGGTTGATGTTACAACCCATCCCCATTTTACAGTAAAGGAAACTGTGGAAAGTAATTTACCAAAAATCATGTGGAAAATACGTGGCTGAACAAGGACCCAAAGCTAAGTCATTCTGACTTTAATAGCTATATTCTTTCTACTGTGTTGTATATAACCAGGTAATTGTATGGTCTGCAGCCAATGAGTAACTTGAAATGGTTTTATTTTCCCCAGACCCACCTGCCAGTTGTGCTACAGTGAATCATACTTTACTGTCCCTTAATAATATCTGAGGAGGGGCCACTACTTTCCAATAACTTTCAGTTGTGAGAAGTCTCATTGCAGCATTTAAGGCTCAAACCTATTTATTTTTTAAATTCCAGTTTCACATCTTCCCCTTCTGTGTCCTCATGGCCAGAGAAGCTTCAGGTCGGGGTTTAGATGGAATGGGGCCCCATTCTCCTCTTCTGCTCTCCCCACCCCTCTTCAATTAAAGAAGAGAGGTGCTCAGTGTCCAGCGTCCCTCCTCCCTCCTCCATCTTCCAGGCCTAATTGCTCAAGTGTGTTGGAGGCAGGAAGGGAGGTGGCGGACCAGCTGCCTTTAGGAGGCAGGAAGCTACCTGAGTTTCCTCTACAGCTGGGGCTGGTTCTCTCAGCTGCTGGTGGTCTTCACTAATTTGTCATCTTCTACCCAGAAGGTGCACGTGGTTTACCTAGAGAATTGCTCTGCTTTATTCCCTTTTCATCAACGACTGAGAATTCCCTCAGAGAAGGGGGCAGCTGTGTTTCCATGTTGTCTCTGCCAGCAGTCCATGCCCCCAACCATCTTGCCAAACGGGGCATCTCCTAATTAGATGTCACTTAATCAGTCCCAAAACTCATGCTTCCCATTCTTCATTGTGTGCTCTTCTGTAGAGCCTTAGGAATCCCCACCCGCTCTTGTCCAGGTCTTCTGGGTGGGTTGGGGATTTCCTCTGTGTTTTAGACACCTTAGTCCCTGTTCCCTTCTCCATCAGCTTTGGTAGCCCACTGCAGCCAGGCAAGAGGCAGGCTCCAAGCTCCAAGCTCACACTTGACCGGTTCTTCAGGGACTTGTGTCAGGCTCTCTCCTTCCTTCACCACACTTGACCCCTCTCCATGTTAATGACAGCACCAAGCAAGGGCTCTGCTGCCACATCTCATCCGACATCTAGCCAACAGTGATAGCCAGTCTCTTGTGACACTGCAGGCTGTTGTCTAGCAATCCACTGTTTGTGGAGCTTTGAGGAAGGCAGAAAGGCCCAGGGGAAGAGACGGAAACACTACTGGCCATGTGATCAGCAACCCACAACTGTAACAAGGTCTTCTCTTTCCTCTCTACCCATATCTTCTTTTATCAGTTAGGAAGGGGTTGGGGAGGAGTGGGGTGATAGTTCAGAAGAGTAAGAACAGTTTGGCCGCTTCTCACTGAGCTCTGGGTGTCTGGCCCCAGTAATTTGCAGTTCATTTTAGAATAGGGAGTGCTTCAGGCCTCTTTTTCCCCATGTTGGGCCCTCATCACCAGTTCCAAGGTACATAGAAAAAGACCCACTCAGTAACTGCAACATATATTCTGTCCAATTGCTCCAGAAGTATCACGCCTTTCAAATTTTAATTGGACCTACTAAAATTTGGAAAGTTATTGGCATATAAACATGAAGGTGTGGTTATAGCTTACTTTAAAAGATGTGGAAAGCCTAGTACCTCAGTGAAAACTATATTTCAAAGTCATCAATTACTCGTGCCGTCAGTAGAATATCACTCAGTTTGAAACTGATGAAAAGAAATGTCCCCACCGTTCATCATAAGGGGCAATCTCAAATAAAAGCAGCCACCCGAAAGTCAAAGTGGCCCCATAAAAGGCTTACTCAGCCCTAATTTAACAGGAGTAGCAAAGTAGTGGCCCAGGGCCCAAAGATTGCCAACAGGCATTTCTGTTGGAGCTGCAGAACATTTGTAAAAATGGAAGTAACTGCCAATTCATCAGGTTTCACATAAAACAGATTTTGCTTGGATTTGTCTTTAGTCTGGGCACATGCTCTCCAGTTCACTATCTTACCTGCCCTCTTCATTCCTCTGTGCTATCCAGGCCCCTATCCTGTTAGTTTGTTAGCCCTTTCATGGCACTTCTTTTCCTGCTATATCTGCAAAGGTTTTTTTCTCAATTATCCTTGCATCAAAATTTCAGCAAACATAATTTTTACTAATCAATGTCACCCCAATAAACCTAACAATAGAAAAAAACTTCAACAAACAAATAAATTCAACCTATAGCTTTCCTTATTATCTTCCTAGGTCTCTGTTCTCTGCCAGAGTTTTTATCTCCCAAAAGATTAAACCTCTCCTCAGAGCACAGAAGACCCTGAGAGTCCATAGTTTGCTGATTTTAGGGATTAAGGCTCTGTTCGCCCCTTCTCTGAAATTCTTGTTCACAGAGTCACCTAATGCAGGAGAACCACCTCCAGAGGAAGAATGTTGCTCCTCCTGCCCAGTTAACTCAGCCCTATTGCACCCTTGGTCCAGATCCTGTCCACCTTCTCTGATATCATGGCCCTGCTCTCTCTTGCATCTCTAGTCCCCATCTCTAAACTGCTTCCTTCCACTCTTTCACCCAGTGGTTACAAATCTTCCCTGCCTGGTAACAGAGTTATTTGACTAGACCACCTGCTCAACATACTATTCATTACCCTTCTTGAATTCACTACCACACTTTTCAGTATGGCTCCATTGCCTCCCTACCCTCCTCTTCCTTAATTCAATGCATGCTGACTTCTAAAGCTCCACAATCAGTCACACCCACAATGCTGACATGTGTTACTAGCATAATCAGGAACTCCAAGTTACCAAAGGCCCTTCTCCTTGACATCTCTGAGTTACATGATTTTATGGGTCAAGCCATGCTTCTCAAAACTTTTTCCTACTTTAGCCACAATGACACCCATTTATGCTAGTTCTCCCACCTCTGGTGGCCCCTTCTCTATATTACTAACCAGTTCTTCTCTGTCTCCTTCCTTTCCTCAATCTACTCATTTTAACGTTGTTAAAGCCAAGTCTCACTATAGAATGAATGGTGGTCCTAACTGTGGACTGTGTAAAAACTCCCAGGCTATGGAAAGCTCACTCTTTATTAAGAACTACAACTCTACTCAGGATACTCCTTACTCCCTTACAAACAAGTATGCAATACTGCACCTCTACTGGAACCTGTAGCAGTCTAGCCAGAGACCAGATCATTCACTTAGTGTTTTAAGCTTGTCCTAGACATGTTCTTGCCTTTACCGATGTCATTCTCACCACTGGAATGCCTTTTTCTCAATCATGTTGAATCCAAGCTTCAAGATACAGCACCAGAATCATTTCCCAGAGAAAACTCAACCACCGAAAACCTGCCCTTCTCCAAGACTGTAGGACTTAGGAATAGTTTCAATGTCTTGCACTTAATCATATGTCATTGTTGTGATTTAATGACGTCCAGCTCTTTCCAAAGGAAATCCACTCAATAAATTTTCATTGTGATTTCTATGGTTGGATTGATACTTGTAAAGTAATGACAAAGGGTCACATTGCACAGAACACTGCATTTCACATGAGAAGTCGCCACTTGGCTTGCCTCTCCCTAAAAGCCACCTCCCATACCACAATCAGTGACCTGCTTGACCTTTCAGCCTTTTAAGTTCCTTCTTTCAGAAACCTGATGATCAGTCAGGCCTTGGAAGTTAACTACTATACGAGCTTATCAAAGCATCTTCTCAAGAAAGACATTTTTCCCAGCAAAGGAATTCTCATATTAGTTACCAAGATGACTCCACTTTGTTTTTTTGTCCTAACTTCATTATTGCTCAAATGCAGTTCTTGAATCCATAATTAAATTATAAACATATTGAAGAATACTAGTAATATTACTAGTAATTACTAGTAATACTAATACTAGTTATAAAAGTCAATACTCTGAAATCCCTAGAACAGTGTTATTCACAAAAGTAGTGCTGTGTAATTATCTGTTGAATATATAAAGGGAAATGACACAACAAGAAATACCAGTATATTGGGTTGAATAGTGAGCCCCAAAAAAGTTATTTACAAATTCTAACCCTAGAACCTATAAGTGGGACCCTATTTGGAAAACAGGCCTTTGTGTAATAGATATAATTAAGGATTTTGAGATGAGATCATCTTGGATTACCCAATGGTCACTACACTTAATGACAAGTGTCCTTACTTGAGACAGAAGAGGAGAAGACACAGAACAGAGGAGAAGGCCATGTGAAAACAAATGTAGAGACTGGGAGTTTTGCAGTCACAAGCCAAAGAATGCCTGCAGCCACTAGAAGCTGGGGTCTCCCCTAGAGTCTTGAGAGGAAGCACAGCCCTGCTGATAACCTTGATTTTGAACTTCTGCCCTTCAGAACTGTGAAGGAATAAATTTATTTTTTTAAAGTCACCAACTTCATGGTAATTTGTTATGGCAACCCCAGGAAACTAATACAACTAGCTTCTGTATATTTATTCTTCCATTAGGAAAATATTCCCCTAGAGATTGTGATATACGAAATAGGCTGTGCTAAGCATTTTAGACATGTAAAGATGTCCTACATATGGATCTTGCCTTGGAGAAATTATTCCCCTTGGAGAAAGCAATTCTGGTTACCTCCTAGATTTGGGGTGTCACTTGTTAGCAGAATCTTTTATTTTGTGGTTCACAAAAGACCACAGATGTATTCATATCTTTATGTCATACTGTAGCTCCAGGTGGGGAGAGGACTCTAAGTTGACATTTCCTAATTCCTACTATTATCAGGAGAGACCATAAGAATTTGAACAAGTCAACAACTACAGCATCCAAAAGAGCAGGGCACACATCATCCCCCTTGCATTAGACATGTAAGCCCTATGTCACAGCTTAAACGGAGTTAGAGGAAGATGTCAAAATAGAACACCCGTGTCTACAGACATGATAAAACCAGCAGAGGACAGTTCTCCAAAGTGTCACACCCTGATAGGAAAAACTAACCACAGGAAATAAAGTTTTTAAGTAGAAAATAAAATCTCAGCAATAGAAAATTTTAATTCTCTTTAATACATGATGGAACAGGCAGACAAAATATATCTCAGAATATAGAAAACATAAATAAATTAAAGTATTCCTTTAATTTATATACTCTGAAAATTGAGAATATAGCTTCTTTCCAAGTTCCCTAGTAAATTCACAAATTGACTATTTGAATACAAAGAAAACTTCAACAATTTCCAAAAAACAGAAAGAGGCAATATAGACAGACATCTATAATCATAATGCAATAAAACTTAAAAACTAGAAGACAAAAACTCTACCATCAGGTTATTTTAAAATTCTGTTACCTCTTTCATCAGTGATAAAATTAAAAAGTAAAATGCAGGATATCTCAAATAATAAAGAAAATCAATATATAGGTTTTTAAAAAACCACAGAAAAACAAAGTAACTATTATCTAGGGAATATGGCTAACATACTAAGAAACAAGGAAGAATGAAAGAGATTATTTTAGCACTCAACTCAAGAAGTTAAAATAAAGAATTAATAAATACTAAAATCAAAATCAATGAATTAGAAAAACAGAACATAGAAGAACTAATAAGTAAATCCAAGAGCTGTTTCTTAGCTGAAGGAAGACGGCGGGTAGAAGAGAAAACCTTTAACTTTGCTAATTAGGGGGAAAGAAAAAATAATGGGGGAAAAAAATCACAGAAACAGAAGAAATTTTAAAAATCCTAAAACACCACTTTGTTCAGTAAATGTGAGTAAATTTGACAACAAGAATGCATGAATTACCTTCTAAAAAACTTCTTTCTCATCTGTTGGTCAATATCCATAGAAAAAGTACAACAAATTCTCAAACATTTACTGTTACCAAAGTAGTTAAAAACACAGTTGGTTTCACAAGGGGAATCCTGCCAAATCCTTAATAAACAAATAATACCAATGTCATTTGAAATGTTTTAAAACATAGAAAAAAGAAAGTCTCAAAATTATGTTTATGAAGATATAAAATCCCAATAAAGATAGCAGAGAAGAAAGAAAACAACCAGAAAAGTAAAATGACCATCTCCATAGATTATAAAAAAGCTTTCAATAAAATTCAACATCTATTTTGACAAAAATTTTTATTGTATGCTAAGAATAAATGTATTCTCCCTTAACATGATAAAATATCTCTATTGTATCTCAAAAGCTAGTATACCATAAATGGCATTGGGAAAACTGGACAGATATGATACATGCAAAAAAAAAAGGAACTGATGCCATATACAAAAATACATTCAAAATGAATTAGAGATTTAAATGTTAGACCTGAAACCATAAAATTCCTAGAAGAAAACACAGGTAATAAACCTTTACACATTGGTCTTAGCAATATTTTTTGGACATATTTCTTGGTGCAAACACAGCAAAAGCAAAAATAAATAAATGGGACTATATCAAACTAAAAATATTTTGCTCCATAAAAGAAGCCATCAATGAAAAAAAAAAAAGGCAACCTACTGAATGGGAGAAAATAATTGCAAATGATATATCTGATAAGGGGTTAATATCCAACTCACTCAGCTCAACATAAAAAAATAAACCAAACATTAAAAATTGGGCAGTGACCTGAAGAGACATTTCTCCAAAGAAGACATACAGATGGACAACAGACACATAAAAAGATGCTCAATGTTACTAATCATCAGGGATTTGTAAATCAAAACCACAATGAAATATCACCTCACAATTGTCAGAATGGCTATTATCAGTAAGTCAACAAACAGTGAGTGTTGGTGAGTATGTAGAGAAAAGGGAACCCTTGTGCACTTTAGTGAGATTGTAAATTGGTGCAGCCACAATGAAAAACACTATAGAGGTTCCTCACAAATTTTGAAGTAGAACTACCACATGACCCAGCAATTCCACTTCTGGGTATTTACCCAAAAAACTCAGAAACACTAATTCAAAAAGATATATATATACCACTATGTTCATTGCAGCATTATTTACAAAAGTCAAAATAAGGAAACAACCTAACTATCCAATGAAAGATGAATGATGATACACACACACACACACACACACACACACACACACACGTATACACAATGGAATATTTCTCAGTCATAAAAAAGAATGGAAGCTTGCCACTTTTGACAACATGGATAAAACTAGAGGGTATTATGCTAAGTGAAGTAAGTCAGACAGAGAAAGACATACTGCATGATTTTCATCTACATCTGGAATCTAAAAAACAAAGTAAACGAACAAACAAAAACTCATAGAAACAAAGAACAAACTGATGGTCACCAGATGGGAGGTGGGTTAAGAAGGGTGAAAAAGGTGAAAGGTATTAAGAAGTACAAATTGCTCATTATAAAAATAATTGTGATGATACAAAGAACAACATAGGGAAGATAGCCAATAATATTGTACTAACTATGTATGGTACTAGATACATTGTGGTGATCACTTCATAAGATATATAAATACCTAACTGCTATATTGTACACCTGAAATTAATATCATATGTCAATTATAACTAAAAAATAATTTTCTCAAAAAAAAGGTCTGATAAGTAAATGGGGAAAATCATTGTTAGATCCCTACATCACAACTTATGTCAAAATAAATCTCAGATAAATAAAAAATTTAAATGTAAGAGTCATTATTTTATGATAAGAAAACATTAAGATTTTTAAAAATATCTCACTTTACAGGTTATATAAATGCCTAACCACTGTGCTGTATACCTAAAACTAATATAAAATAATAATGTATGTCAACTATAATTATATACACACACACACACACACACACACACACATAATACAAATCATGAAACACTGGACTAACTTCACAAATCCATTAAGAACTCTCACATTTCAATAAAAAAAGACAATAATGCTTTAAAAAAGAGATAAAAGATATGAACAGACAGGTCACAGAAAATACAAAAGGCTTACGAAAACACAGGAAAAAGATGCTCAACATCATTCGTGATAGGAATGCAAACTAAAAACAGGATATTATTTCTTCCCACCAGATTGCTGAAGATAGTCAGGTTTGGTACACACAGTGGTGACAAAGGAATAGAGAAATAGGCACAATTGTATTTTGCTGCTAGGAACATATAATTTCTATGGAGATCAGTCTGCATATATGCATGTGCTTTTTAACACAAAAATTTCTGTTCTAGACAGTTTTCTAAAGATAAACAAAATGATCTACATATAAGTTATTCATTGTTATATTGTTTGTAATAAGAAAAAGTTGGAAAACTAACTGGCCATGTATAGCAGACTGATGAAGTAAATTATGTTATATCCATAAGGTAGAATATGAAGCTGTTAAAAACAATGAAGTGCTCTCTATGAAAAAATATTGAACAACCTCCAAGAAGAAATTTTGGAAGAACAAAACAAGTTACCATTTAATTACACAGAAAAAAGGATATGCTCTCTCGAAAGATACAGGCAAGACACTGATAACAGGGGTACCTCCGTGGACAATAACCCAATGACTTCAGGCAAGGAGGAAGATGAAGACTTAACATTTCATTATACCCCCTTTTTGTGTGGTGGTCCATTTGTATGTATTACCTTAAAAACCATAAAAATGTTTACATTCTCTTTCATCTGACTCTCATATCTTTTCAAACTCTCAACGTATTTATTCTTCCAAAAAGGATGTTACCCTTATGTGTATTCTTGTTTTGTACCAGGGACAACCAGGATAAATGTTCTGCCTTTAAATCTATCAATGTTTCAATTTTCAGTGTGATTATGATCTCTAGGAGGAAGAAAAAAAGAAAGGTAACACTAGCTCTTCTAGCTCTTTTTAAAAAGCCCTTTAAATAATTTCTGTTCTTAAGCAAACCTGTTGCCAAACATCAAAGGGATTTTTTCCTACTTTTACATGCAAAGAAAAACTGTTTTGCAAAAACATTTATTTTATTAAAACCAAAACACAAGGATTCCCATAGTTTTGTGGGATGTAGCTACATGAAGGTACAAAGAGAATGTCTCCTTGTTCAAACAAACAAACAAAAGATTTTGTTCACATTTTATTTGACACTTTTTCTTCTTTAGAACTGCTATACCAAGTTTCAACCTAAAAATACGAGAACGTGCTTGTAACAGATGTGCTGATAGACCTTTATCTAGAGAAATGTGAATCTAATGCAATAATTCTTAGCAAGGTGTGTCAGGTTATTTTTTTTATTATTTTAAGGCGTTCACAAGCATTTCTTAAGGAAATATATACCCTTAGTAACACTACTTCAGGGTAATATAAAGGTTTACTTAGGTTATAAAGTCTTCTTACACATTAGAGACTACAAAACTATACTATTCAGCCATGTAGATTTGACTTTAATGGGATGTAAATGAATACATTTATTAAACAGTCTCAATAAACCCAATTGTTTTAAATACAACATCATTAAGGAAAGAATAAAAAGATAGAAAACACATGCATTTCAGTCCTTTCTACTTCTTAGACTCCCTTTGCCTTCTAAATCCTTTCTGCTTGCAACTGGTTTTTCCAGTGGGAAGAATCCCAGCTGAAATGCCAGCTTTGGGTATTTTGTGATGTTGAAATTTTAAGATACCATGATAATGGTTACTATATTACATTACCTACTAAAATAGATCTATGATCACTTTCATTGTTTCTAGTCCAACAATTATTTTAGAAATGTCTTTTTATTACAAGACAATGTCTCCTATTCTTCCACCTCCACTTCATTAAAAATAATAAAAACGTTTCATCAAGGTGTTTTGTTTTCTTTTTTTAATCCCCCCTTTCTAATCCCCCCTTTCTCCAGTTGCAGTCCCAAGCATTTTCTGGAATTGCTTCAATATGGTATTTGTGCCCCTTGGTAAAACTAGCGGGACAACATAATAGTGCTCATACCAAAGTTACCAGTCAAACCATGTGTTCCTCTGCCTGGAGCCCTCAAATTGTGGACCACCTCTGGCAGAGTAAGAACCCAAATCCTCAGGATGGCCCACAAGGCCCTCCTACATTCAGACTTCACCTCTACTCCGCTGTCGCTCTGGCCTCCTGGCTGAAGTGCACTGCTCCCTCTGCTTGCAACAAACACATTTACCCAGAAGGAACCTACCGCCTTCAAGGCTTTGCTCAAAATTCACTTCTTAGTCCATCATTCCTTCATCACCATATTTATGTTGTAACAACTCTACCCACTCTAGCAATCCCTTTTCTCCTCCTTTGCTTACATTTTCTGCATAGAATATGTTACTGCCAAACATACTATAAAATTAATTTACCCATTTAGCTTGTTGTCCATATTTCTAGTCTAGAATGGAAATTCCATGAGGACAGGATTTTCATCTGGTTTGTTCACTGCTGTACCCTTAATGCCTACAACAGTGTTAAGCACACAGTAGGTACCAGGGTGCTGCATAGAACTCACCCCAGGAGACACCATTCAGATGGTCTTGGAGTGATACAATGGTGCAGTTCTATCATCGTGCTCGTATTTGTGAACTACTTGCTTTGTGCTCTGTAATAGAACAGCTTTCACAAATGGTCTGAGATGTCCATGAAGCTTTATTTTTGCCTTTTTGCTTTATAGTTTCATTTTGCTTTTATGGTTTGAGTATATAGTAAGCTGGTATCGGATGCTGTGTAAAAAGATAATTATCAAATATCTGATTCTGTAAAACGAGAACTTTTCATCTATTTTACCTAAATCTGTAAGAATTCCTCTAAACCATGAGGTCTTATAAAGTCTGTATTTCTGCCAGATCCCTGAAAACTATATTAGTTAAAACTTGGGTGTGAAAATAATTCTTCAAAGAAATTCTACAGGCAAATTAATTGATAATTAGGAAAGAATCTGAAACTCAACTTATATTCTATAAACACAAACCAAGGGAAAGTTGGCAAGAATTTTATTTTGTTTTTTTCCCAACTTTTGCAAATGAGTTGCAGATTCTTCATATGATTCTTCATTCAATCCAAACAGAATGTACTCCATTAAAAGAAACCTCAAATTGATAGGTTCCTTGTTGCAGCTGCCAAACCTTAGCTAGGCCATTTGTTTTCCTTTTGTTTTGCATAATTTACATGGATTTGACAATACAATGGTTAGTACTATAGTGAAGCTACAAATCCTGAGAGAGTGTATTCTTCTTGGCAAGTTAAGAGCTGAATAAGATTATGAATGCCACTTTATACTCTAGCTCTTACAAACTCACAATGGGACATTAGAAATATTGAAAGAAGAGAGTTATGAGAGAAAGAGAGAAAAAGAAGTATACTTGCTTCTCTCTTTCTTTCTCCTCTCTCTCTCTCTCTCTCTCTCTCTCACACACACACACACACACACACACACACACACACTAGTTTGCATGTACTTTAAATTTTAAGCTTCCGTAATTGTATTCCTAAGTTTCAACTACCATAAAGCTGAGTGCAATATAAGAATTCAGAATAATTATTTGTAGACTAGTGTAGCACTGGAAAATATTTAAGATTATCAGCAACCAAACAGGAAGCTACATTAAAGCATACTAGGTTTTTTTAATTACACTTTTTATTTTGAGATACTTGTAGATTCTAATGCAGTTCTAAGAAAGAATGAAGATTCACATGTAACCCTTAGCCAGTTTTCCCCAATGTAACAGCTTGCAAAACTATAATACAATATCAAAACCAGGATACTACCATTGATACAAAGAAGATACAGAACATTTCCATCAAACACAACCATCTCTCATGTTGCTCTTTTATAGCTATACCCACACATCGTCCCATCGCTACCACTACCACCATCTCCTTAAGTCCTATCAACTACTAATCACATCTCCATTTCCAAATTGTCATTTTAAGAATGTTATATAAATAAAATCATATAGTGTGTAATTTTTAGAATTTGTTTTCATCCAGGTTACTTAACATATCAAATCTGTTCCTTTATATTGCTGTGTAGTATTCCACAGTATGGATTTACCATAAATTTTAACCATTCACCCATTAAAGGACACCTGGGTTGTTTCCAGTTTTTATCTATTACAAATAAAGCTGTACAGGATTCTGTATGAACATAACTCTTTACTTCTCTGAGATAAATGCTCAGGAATGCAATTGCTGGATTGTATGGTAGTTGCATGTTTAATTTTTAAATAAATTTCCAGACTCTCTTCCAGAGTGGCTATGACATTTTATGTTCTCACCAATAATGTATGAGTGATCCAGTTTCTCCACACCCTCGTCAGCAGTTACTGTTATCATTATCTCTTTGTATTTTAGCCACTGTGACAGCTACATAGTTATATTTCATGGCTTCAATTTGCATTTCCCAAATTGAAAATGATGCACATCTTTCCAGAAGCTTATTTGCCATCTGTATAACTTATTCAGTAAAATGTTTCTTCTTAGCTTTTGGCCAAGTTCTATAGGGTTGTTTGCATTCTCACTGTTCAGTTTGGAAAGTTTATACATTCTATATACTAGTCCTTTGTCAGATATGTGATCTGCAAATATTTTCTCTCAATCTGTATCATGTATTTTTATCCTATTAACAGGGTCTTCCAGAGAACAAAAGTTTTTAATTTTGATTTAATCTAATTTATCATTTTTCCTTTTTAAGGATCATATTCTTCATGCCAAGTATAAGTATTCTGCTTAAGTTAGTTACCTACAATGGAGCTCCCATAAGACTATAAACTGACTTCTCAACAGAAACTTTGCAGGCCAGAAGGGACTGGCACAAAATATTCGAAGTGATGAGAAGCAAGGACCTACAACCAAGATGACTCTACCCAGCAAAACTGTCATTTAGAATTGAAGGCCAGATAAGGAGCTTCCCAGACAAGGAAAAGCTAAGAGTTCATTACCACCAAACCGGTATCACAAGAAATGTTACAGGGACTTCCATATAAAGAAGAGAAAAAAAAGAGAGAGAGAGACAAAAAACATGAATAATAAAATGGCATTAACTACATATCAATAATTATTTTCAATGTAAATGGATTAAATTCTTCAATCAAAAAAATAGGTTGGCTGAATGGATAAAACAAACAAACAAACAAAAACACAAATGCTTGCATACATTGCTGGCAAGAGATTCACTTCAAATTCAAAGACATACAGACTGAAATTAAAGGGATGGAAAAACTTATTGCATTAAAATGGAAAAAAAGGTTGGGGTAGCAATACTTATACCAGACAAAATAGACTCTAAACCAAAGGCTATAATGAGAGACAAAGAAGAACTCAGCAATCCCACTTCGGGATATTTATCCAAATAAACCTAAAATACTACTTCAAGGTGATGTGTGCATCCATATATTCAGTGCAGCTTTATTGACAATAGCCAAGATGCACAGGCAGCCTGGGTGTTCAGCAACATATCCATTGCATAAAGAGGAGGTGGTACATATATATAATAGAATATTGTTTGGCCATGGAAGGGAATGGGTTCTTGCCATCTGTAGTACATAGTTGGACTTGGAGGGTATTGTGCTGAATAGCGTGTTAGACAGAGAAAGACAGATGCAATGTAAACTGCTTCTATGTGGAATATAAAGAACAAAATAAACCAAGAAACAAAACAGAAATACTCATAGATACAGAGAACATTTTGATGGTTGCCAGATGGGTGGTGAGTTGAGGGTGAGTGAAAAAGGGGAAGGAATTAAAGTAGTACAAATTGGTTGTTACACAGTAGTCATGGAGATCTAGGGGTGTAGCATAGGGAATATAATCAATAATAGTATAATAACTATGTATGGTATCATATGGGTACTAGATTTATTTGAGTGATAGATAGGAAGGGGGATGGGAGAAGGTGAAAAAGGTAAAGGGATTAAGAAATACAAATTGGTAGTTACAAAACAATCATGGGGATGTAAAGTAAAGCATAGGGAATACAGTCAATCATATGGTAATAATTATGTATAGTGCCAGGTAGATACTAAACTATTCAATAGGATCACTTCCTAAATTATATAAATGTTTAACCACTATGCTGTACACCTAAAATTAATATAAAATATACTGAAAGTCAAAATAAATTAAGTGTATAAAAATAATAAAATCAATTCAAGGTGTTTTATTTATATATATATACACGTGTATATATATGGGTATATATATATGTGTGTGTATGTGTATATACATGTGTGTGTGTGTGAGATAGATAGATAGATAGATATATATCTATCTATCTATCTATCTATCTCACACACACACACACACACACACACATATGTATATAAAAATATATAGGGTGGGGGAGTGGATAAGAAAACCAAACCTTTACATATGCTGCCGATAAGCAACTCACTTCAGATCAAAAGACACACACAGACTAAAAGTAAGGAGTGGAAAAAGGCATTTCACGAAAGTAGAAATAAACAAACAAAAAATCTGGGGTAGCAATAATTATACCAGACAAAATAGACTGTAAAACAAAGTCTGTAACCCTTGTTTTAAAATACAAATTGGTACTTTAAGAAGTACAAATTGGTAGTTACAAAATAGCCATGGGGATATAGAGTATATCATGGGTAATATAGTCAGTAATATTGTAATGACTGTGTATGGTGTCAGATGGTTATTGGGCTTATCAGGTTAAATGGTTACTGGATTTATCATATTATATAATTTCCAACCACAGTGTGTCAAAACTAACACTAATATAATATCGTATGTCAATTGTAATTGAAAAATTAAATATTTTTTTAAAAAGAACTCTGCCTAGACCTAGTTTCAAAAGAAACTATATTTTTATCTAAAAGTTGTATAGTTTGACATGTTACATTTAAGTTCACAATCTATTTTCAGTTAATTTTCACGTAAGGTATGACACTTAGGTCAATGTTCATATATTGCTGGTGGTGTTCAAATGCTCCAGAGCTATTTGTTGAAAAGGCTATCCCTTCATTGCATTGCTTTGACACCTCTGTGGAAAACCAGTGAATATATCTACATGTATCTATTTCATTGTTGTCTGTTCTGCTCAGTTAGTCTATATGCCTATTACTCTACCAACTTCACACAGTCTTGATTACTGTACCACTGTAATAAGGCTTGAAATCAAGTGAATGGATTATTCCCATTTTATTCTGGTCTTGTAGGGGAGGAAGGAACATTCAGTTTTTTACCATTAAGTAATATGTTAGCTGTAGTTTTCTTGTAGATGCTCTTTATCAAATTGAAGCAGCTCCCCTCTGCTTCTATCTTTCTAATACTTCAATCATGAAAAGATGTTGAATTTTGCAAATGCTTTGACCCATAAATTGATACAATCATGTGATTTTTCTCCTTTAGTGTGCTAATATGGTGGATTATACTGATTGATTTTCAAATAATGAACCAGCATTGCATTCCCAGAATAAAATCTCCCTGAATCATATAGCTCTTTACTATATTAAGTATATAGTTCTTTTTCTATATGGCTGAATTATATTTACTAATATTGTGTTAAGGGGTTTTTTTTGCCTATATTCATGAGACACTGGTCTGTAGTTTTCTTTTTTGGTATTGTTTTTGCCATTTGGTATCACAGTAATATTAGCTTCATAAACTGAACTGGGAAATGTTCCCCTTCTCTATTTTCTGATTAGATTATATAGAATTAGAGTAAGTTCTTCTTTAAACATTTTGTAAGATTCTCTAGTGAAACCATCTGGGCTGGAGATTTCTTTCATCTATCTTTTTAAATTATATACTCAATAGTTATTGATTATTCAAATTATTTCATATTGGATGTATTGTGGTAGTTTGTGTTTTTAAGAAATGTGTCTATATCATCTATGCTGTCTAATAATATATTAATATGTAGAGTTGTTTGTAGTAGTCATTTATTTATTAACCTCTTGGTGGCTGCAGTTGGTGATTTTCTATTTCACTCATGCTATTGGTATTTATATCTTCTCTTTATTTTTGTCAATCTTACTAGAGAATTGTCAATTAATTGTTTTAAAGAATCAACTCTTTGTTTCATTGATTTTCTGTTGTTTTCTGCTTTCAGTTCCATTGAGTTCTGATCTCTGTTATTTCCTTCTGATTGCTTTGGGTTTATTTTGGTTTTCTTTTCATAGGTTTTTGAAAAAGGAGCTTGTTTGATATTAGATTTATATTTTTTAATGTATACATTTAGTGCTATAAATCTGCCTCCTAACATTATTTTAGCTGTGTCCCACAAATTTTTAAATTTGTATTTTTATTCCCTTCAATGTAGTTTTTGTTTCCTTTGAGACTTCCTTTTTGACCCATGCATTACTTAAAAGTGTGCTGTTTAGTTTTCAGGAGTTTGTAGATTTTCTTATTATCTTTCTGCTAGTCATTTCTAGTTTCATTGTAGTCACACAACATATTCTATGAGACCAATTCTTTTAAATATGCTGAGGTTTGTTTCATGGCCTAAGTATGGTAGGCACTTAAAAAGAATGTGTACTCTGCTATTATTGGGTGTTCTATAAATCTCTATTAGATCTTTTTGGTTGGCAGTATTGTTGAGTTTTGCTATATCCTCGCTGATTACTTGTGTAGTTGTTCTATCAATTGTTGAGAGAGGGGTATTGAAGTCTCTAACTATAACTCTGAATTTGTCTTTTTCTCCTTTCATTTTTATCAGTTTTTGCTTCACAGGTTTTTAAATCTGTTTTTGGTGCCTAAACATTAAGCATTGCTATTTTTTCATGGTAAATTAACACTTTCATCATTATATAATGCCCTTATCTCTGGTAATTCTCTTTGCCCTGAAGTAGACTGACTCTGATATTAATATACCCACTCCTGCTTTTTTTCCTTTGATTGATCTTTACATGAACCTATCAATTCTCATTGTTTGTGGATCTTGTATTTGCTGATTCACCTACCTGCTAAAATTTATTTGTTATACCAAAATCAATACTTGTGGTATTTTTGTAGTCATTTGTGCACATGCACAGAGCAGCTAAAAAAAAAAAATGAGTTGTCCAACATACACATTCCTAGTAAAAGTCAAATGAGGCAATATTCTGCTTTCTTATTTCAGCTCTCAAGCTGTAAACAAATGTCCTTTTGACAGTGTATTTTGTGCCACATTTTTCTCATTTTGGTGCCCTTTTGCAGCGTGATTTCATTGCTTAAAATGGCCTTAAGCATAGTTCTGAAGTGCTGTCTAGTGTTCCTTAATGCAAGAAAGCTGTGACGTGTCTTACAGAAAAAAATGTGTGTTAGGTAAGCTTTGAATAGACATGAGTTACAAGCTGGTAGAAGTCAGTTCAAAGTTAATGAATCAAAAATACATACTCAATAAGGTGTCTTTAAACAGAAACACCCATAAAATGAGAATATATAGTGATCTGTTGATGAAAACATGAACAGAGACTCCCAGGAATCTAACCCTGCATTTCTTCTAGAATTGGCAGTTCAGTATTTGTCAATTCAGCATTCACAGTGATTACAGAACATAGCTACAATAAATAATAAGAATTGACTCCTTGTATTTTCATCTTTTTATTTTCAACCTACCCGTACTACTATTTGTATTTTCCCCCGCCTGTCTGTGGATTACTTGAACATTTTTTATAATTGCATTTTGATTCACCTATAATATTTTTGAGTATATCTCTTTGCATAGCATTTTTAGTGGTTGCAGTAGACATTATATTGTATGAGGACTGCCTAGAAAAAACCCAGCCATAAATGCCTTTATTTTTTATATTATTTGGCTGGATACTTTCTATATGTATACTCTGTGTGTGTGTGTGTGTGTGTGTGTGTGTGTGTGTGTGTGATCACAGTGTCATCATTTTAACAATTTGAGTGATGTATAGAAACATTAACTCCTATTACATCCCTTAACCCTTCTATATTTATAGTATAATTTCCTTAAGTATTTTGTCCACATACATTTAGAGTTACACTCATAGAGTATTATAATTTTCTCCACAACCATCAAACACAAGAAAACACAAAAGAAAAAAGGAAGTCAATTGTTTTTACCAATGTTTGCTTACCATGCTCTTTCTTTACTTATTAATGTTTCAAGGTTCCTTCTTTTATGATTTCCTTTATGTTCAGAGAACTTTTAGCCATCCTGTTAGGATAAGACTGCTTAATGTTGTTTTCTTTTCTCTGAGAACACCTTGATTTCCCCTTTATTCCCAAAGAATATGTTTGCTGGGTATAAGATTCTGGTTGACAGTTATTTTCTTTCAGTAATTGAAAAATATCATGCCACCACCTTCTGGCCTCCATGGTTTCTGATGAGAAAGCCACTTTAATTCTAATTGTATTTTCACCTATTAGTAACAAGTCCTTTTTCTCCGGCTACTTTCAAGATTTTTATCTGTCTTTAGTTTTCAGAAGTTTAATTATGATGTGTGTTGGCAGAGATCTCTTTGGATTCATCCTGTTGGTACTTTACTCAACTTCTTGACTATCTAGGTTTATATCTCGTCACATTTGGGTAGTTTTTAGCTGTTATTTCTTTGAGTGTTTTTTCCAACCTTAATCTCTTAGTCCTCTCCTTCTGAGACTCTGGTAACATGAATGTTAAATATTTTCTTATACTAAAAAGACTGCAAGTCTCTGTTAATTCTTTTTTCCAGTCTATTTGTTCTGGTTGGTCTGGTCGGGCAATTTTTATTGTTCTGTCATCAAGTTCACTGATTCTTTCTTCTGTCACTTCCATTCTACTGTTGAACCCATTCACTGAGATTTTTATTTTGCTTATAATTTTTTTCAATTATAAAATTTCCATTTGATTCTTCTTTATATCTTCTAGTTCTTTGCTGAGATTTTCTATTTTTTCTCTGAGGCTTTCTATTTTTTCATTTGCTTCAAGCATATTTGTAATTACTCATTAAAGCATTTTTATCTTGATGCTTTAAATTTTGTTTTGTCAGATAATTCTAAAATATGTGTCATCTTGGTATTGGGATATATTGTCTTTGTTTTTTCCATTCAATTTGAGGTCTCCCTGGTTCCTCTGTTATGATAAGTGATTTTTCAATTGAAAAACAAACTTTTTTGTATTATGACACTGAATCTTATTCAAATCTTGTATTTTAGCTGGCTTTCCTTGACACCATCATAATAAAGTGGGGGGAAGCGGGGACAGTGCCTCATCACTGCCAGTGGAGATATCAGTCCAGGTTCCCCACTTGGCCTCCACTGACACTCAAGGGAGAGGATCTCCTTATAAATTCCAAGTAAGGGTGGGAATACCAGATCTTCACTGCCACTACAGCAGGATGGTCTCATTACTGCTGGCTATGGTGAAAGTCCTGAATCTTCACTAGATCTCCTATGACACCAGGCCAGCAAGGTTGGGAGCGTGCATTATTCCCGATAAACAATTAATCAGCATTATTGCCAACTGGACCACAAGTCCAAGCTCCCCACATGGTCTCCACTGACTCAACAGGTGAGGTTGGGGTGAGGAGGATCATTAATAGCTGGTGGATATAAAAGTCCTGACTCCCTACTTGTTCTTCTCTGACACCATCCTGGTGGGGTACTGAGATACATTATTACAGACTGGTAAGGGTAGAAGTTTAGGCTACCCTACTAAGACTTTTGTTGGCATGTGTAACAGTGGGACCCCAGTTTTTCTGTAGTGTTTGACAGGAGTAGAGTTGTTAATTTCTAAAAGTTTTCTTGTTAGACTATCACTGTGCTGGTCCTTGGGCTAGAAAGAACAGGCTTTGTGGGAGGGTGGTTCTGTTTAATGTTTTTGTCTGTACTCACTAGCATTTCTAAGTTGCCAGCTTCTTTATCTCAAAATCTGAGATATATGAGGCAACAAAACAAAATAAACAGAGAACTCAGGTCTAAAAATCCCTAGCTGGTGTACCTTCTTCTTTCCACCTTTCAGTCTTCTTAGGGGGTGGGTGTGTGTGTGTGTGTGTGTGTGTGTGTGTTGAGGCTGTCCAGAAAGTCAGAAAGTACCCAAGTATCCAGCCATGTAATATGACCATCTTATATTGACAATGATTGGATTTTTTCCAGACAGCTCTCTCTCACTCACACTCATGCGCGCGTGCGCTCTTGCTCTCGCGCTCTCTCTCTCTCTCTCCACCCCCACCCCCCCACACACACACAGTAATGTTCAGACATTTTCCAAACTCATCCTAGAAAAAGTGCTATGTACCTCATTGCTAAATATCACTACAGTCATCTTTGAAGTACTCCCCTTGGGAAGCTATGCACTAACACCAGCACTTAGGCCACCCTTCAAAGCAATTTTGGAACTCTTTTTTCTGGCATGGCCATCATAGCTGTTGTTGTACCCAAAAATATGACAATTAAGTTCACGAACTTGCCACCACGGGGGCTTGCATTGACAGCACTATACACACAATTCAGTAAGGTGTCATAATGTTGCCACGGTTATACAGTGTCAAAGGTTTATAATTTTATTTACTGGGATAAATAGGAAAAGTACATCTACTCCATCTTTCCAGAAACTAAAACTCTCCAGCATATTAATTTTTAACAAACACTATGTAATGTACAAAATCTTTGTAAAGCAAACATGAATGTCAATGCTACCTTCCTGTATGTTTGTTTTTCCTGAATGTTATCTCCTCTGTATCCTTTTCTGAACTATCCAAATCAGATGAATTAATTCTTTTTTCTTTGTCCACAGTACATCATTTACTTTTATAAAATGCCTTATAATCAATCAGTGGTGTTATCATTGTTCATGTAGGATGACCAAAATATACTCAAAGATATACTTAAAAATATTGTAGGTGAATCAAAATGGAATTATAAAAAATGTTCAAGTAACCCACAGACAAGCTGGGAAAAATACAAATAATAACAGTACAGGCAGGTTGAAAATGAAAAAATAAGGAGTCGATTATTATTATTGAACATGAGGATGAGGACCATGTCATATTTATGTTTGGATTCTCAATGTCTGAATGTCTATTTAGGATATGTTTATTACAATAACTCACAGTGTGGGGAAAATAGTGTATACTCAATAAATATTTGTTAACTGAATAAGTGAACTAATGATTAGCACTTATTTTTCAGAACTCAATAAAAGTTTGTTAAATTGTACTAAATTGTTTCAGCACCTGTCAGTCTAATCAATGCACAATTATTTCTTCCTATGAGAAGAAGAAAATCTCACAAAGTATATTCAAAGTGAAATTATTTCATATTTGTACTTTTCCTTGATAAACAATTAATCAACTAGGAACTATTCATTTAAAACTATATGCCCAGAACTGTGCATAGTACAAAAAAAGTAAGTCAGAAATCTTGACTTCAGAAGTAAAAAATGTATTGTGGGACTAAAAAATATACAAAACTTAAAGAATAAAGTATCAGTAATAAAAAAGAGGTATAAAAAATTATATGGGTGGTATGGATAATTGAAAAAAAGACTTCATAAAAGATACAGGACTGATTAGACTTTGAAGGATGGTTAAGATTTAGTTGAAAGAGAGGAGAGCAAAGAGAAGGACATTTCAGGTTTGGCAACAGTATAGAAAAATACAACAATAGAAACAAACTGGGAGGAGCGAGGAATTCACTTAGATGAGACAAAGCTAAAAATCAGAGTTTGAAAAAGACTTAGAATTCACACAGCATATAATAACAAATAATCACCATCATCGAAACTATATTACCATTTATAAAGATTTTTTTCAAACATGCATTTTCTCATTTAAGCCACCAAATATCTTCAATGAAATGCAGAGAAGGAATGTGACGTGACTTAATCTAGATCTTCAGACACCAACCCTTGTTTTTATACACATCTTTCTCTGTGTAATGTTCAAATAACTGGGGAGTTTGGGGGGGTGATTTTCCCCAATGAGATAAATTTGTCAATATTAAGAAAGATGGATGTAAAAGAAAAGACTAGAAAAGTGATGAAGATCCAAACAAGAAAGGTAAGAGCAAATATGAGGAAGAAAGGAGTAAATCCAGGTGATATTGGAAGAAGATAGATGACTTGATAGAAAAGGAATGAAGTCAAAGTCAAAGTTAAGATTTCTGTTTTAAGCATTGAGAAAACTGCTGGTACCTCATCAAGGGAATCAAAAAACATAAACAATGAGTTTACTTTGGGACAATGTCAAGAACTCTGTAGGCTTATAGAAACGCAGGAGGGGCAGCTTTCTTCCCAGTGAAAATGCTGGAGGAAGCCATTGCTTCTTTGTTGAGCCCTATACCCTCTTGGCATGTAAGCTCAGGCAGCTGTCATATCTGGGTCCCCATCAACCTGGCTAAAACTGTTGGTTCACCCTTATTCCATAAGACCCTGCCCCACCCACCTTGAGGGCCTAACCACATTGTTCCCAGTGGTTTTTTCATATAAATGGCTTGTCTTGGCGCATGCTTCAAACTTTCCTAAAATCTATCAAAGGTTCACAAAACCTAAACAAGCAGCATCTGGCTTCAACATTTCCCATACTTCTTGCTGAGCAGCCCTAAGCCTGGCACTAGTGACAGCCAACCTCAATTCACGGCTTGGCCTCGCGACGTACCTCTAAGCCCAGCATGGGCAGCTGCCATCTGCAGATTGTTCTGTGGCTCATGCCAGGTGGCCCTGAGCAGGGCACAGGCTGCGGTTACACTTGGCCAGCGGTGGGTCCCCTCCCAGGAGGCTCTAGGTCTGGCACACCCGATGGCCAGCTTCAGACCCAGCCAGAGCATCATAGGCTGCCACTGGAAACTACATACCCAAAGAGCAGACAGGGCAGACACCAGAGCCCTATTAAAGTGAATCCTGCTCTATAGTGTCAGCCCCTGCAGCACAGCTCCTTGACTGTAGTCACAGCCAATCCTCACAACCAATCAGCCCAAGAATCAATCCCTCCACTGATGTACAAAGAGCAACCAAAGCTCAACTACAACAGGAGGGCATCACAACTCACACAAGGGACACACCTGGATTAGCCGGCTCACATGATCAGGGAGATTGTGCCACTGAGCTCCACAGCACACCTACTACATGAGGCTACTCTTCTAAGACTGGGGGACATAGCAGCCCTACCTGAAACATAGAAACAAATACAGGAAGACAGCCAAAATGAGGTGACAAAGAAACATGTCCCAAATAAAGAACAGAACAAATCTCCAAAAAAAGAATTAACAAAATGGAGGCAAGCAATCTACCAGACTCAAGAGTTCAAAACACTGGTTATAATTATGCTCAATGATCTCAGTGAGAACTTCAACAAAGAGAGGAAACATGAAAATGGAGATGAAAAACAAAAAATAACCAGTCAGAAATATGATGGGAGGGACACAAAAAAAACCTGGAATTATATTCTGGGGGGTGGGCCTCTTACAGTACAGGCTTCCCTCGCTAAGTGATTGTTCTAGGAAGACAGCTAGCATAATGGTGAGAGGCTGTGTTTGGCTTCAGTGAATTTCTTTTGGAGACTCTTTCAATGCGTTTTTCCATTTTATGATGGGTGATTCACACGAACAACGTAAAGCATGACAATGAATCTGCCCAACTGCACTGAGTGTTCAACAGTTTTTGACTAAAAACAGTATGACCCCCGTGCCCCACCTTCTCTATTGACCCGATCTCACCACAAACAACATTTTTTTTGTTTCCCCAGATAAAAAAGTCCTCAAAGGGGAACATTTTGACCATATGGAAGAGATGAAACAAAAAAATAGCAGAAGCATGAAAAGGCATATCGAGCAGTCCAAAAAGCATGTCGATAGGTGTATTGCATCAAACCAACGGTTCTTTGAAGGTGACTGAAGTTTAAACATGTAAGAATAAATACACAGTTTTTTATAAATAAGTTCCAGTTTTCTGGGGTCCCACCTAATGAAGAATAATAAGTGAAATGAAGAATACATTACAGGGAATCAACAGTTATTAGATGAAGCAGAGAATCTAATCAGCAATTTAGAAGATAAAGTAGCAAAAACACCCAATCAGAACAGCATAAAGAAAAAGGAATCCAAAAAATGGGGATAGTTTAAGGGGCCTCTGGGACAACATCAAGTGTACCAACATTCACATCATAGAGGTACCAGAAGGAGAAGAGAGATAGCAAAAAATTGAACACCTGTTTGAATGAATAATAATGGAAAACTTCCCTAACCTGGTGAAGGAAATAGACATACAAGCCCAGGAAGTACAGAGATTCCCAAGTAAGTTTATCCCAAAGAGGCCCACACCAAGACACATCATAATTAAAATGCCAAACATTAAAGACAAAGAAAGAATCATAAAAGCAGCAAGAGAAAAGCATTTAGTTACCTACAAGTGAGCTCCCCTAATACTATTAGCCAATTTCTCAACTTTCAGAAACTTTGCAGGCCAGAAGAGATTGGCAGAAAATATTGAAAGTGATGAAAAGGGAGGACCTATAATCAAGATTACTGTACCCAGGAAACTTACCCTTTAGAATCAAAGGACAGATAAAGACCTTTCAGACAGACCAAAAAAGAAAAAGCTAAAGGAGTTCATTACACCCAAACCAAAATTACAAGGAACCTTAAAGAAACTTCTTTAAGATGAAAAGAAAAAAAAGATAAAAAATATTAATAAAATGGCAATAACTACATATCTATCAATAATTACTTTCAATGTAAATGGATTACATACTCCAATCAAAAGACAGGGTGGGTGAATGGATAAGAAAGCAAGACCCTTACATAGGTCATCTACAAGAGACTAATTTCAGATCAAAAGGCACACAAAGACTAAAAGTAAAGGAATGAGAAAAAAGGTATTTCATGAAAATGGGGGAAAAAAAAAAACAGCTAGACTAGCAGCATTTATACCAGACAAAACAGACTTTAAAACAAAGGCTGTAACAAGAGATAAAGAAGGACCCAGTAATCCTACTTCTGGGTATTTATTAATATCTCAAGAAACCCAAAACACTACTTCAAGGTGGGTGTGCATCCCTATGTTCATTGTAGTATTGTTTACAATGGCCAAGATGTGGAGGCAGCCTCTGGGTCTATTGATGGAAGAATGGATAAAGAGGAGGAGGTACATATATACAATGGACTACTGGTTGGTGATGGAAGGGAATGGGTCTTGCCATCTGCAGCGGCACGGATGGACTTGGAGGGTACTGTGCTGAGTGGAGTATGTCAAAGACAAATGCAATGGGTTTCACTTATACATGGAATCTAAAGAAAAACAACAACAACAACAAAAATCAGAAATAAAAAAAGAAATATATGAATATATTTGACTTTTGTCCCTATTTCTGGCACAGAGCTTCTAACACCCTTGAAATCTCCTAAGTGATGAGAATAACAAAGGTGTTTTTGTTACCTTAATGAGGTGATTTTGGGATCATGCCTAAGAATGGGGGCTGGTTGTCAGAGGAACCAACCATGTGATTAGAGGGTTGGAATTTTCAGTCCTACCCTCCAACCTCCAAGTAGAGGAGTGGGGCTGAAAATTGAGTACAGTCACCAATAGCTAATGATTTAATCAATTGTGCCTCTGTAATGAAGCTCACAATAAAAACCCAAAAGGACAGGACTCCAAGAGCTTCCAGGTTGGTAAACACATGGATATGCAGGGAGAGTGATGCGCTCTGAGAAGGCACAGATGCTCCAAGACCTTTCCCCATACCTTGCCCTATACACCTCTTGGAGCTGGTTGTTCCTAAATTACATTCTTTCATAATCAACAGTAATCTAGTAAGCAAAATTTTTCTCTGAGTTCTGTGAACCACTCTAGCAAATTAATCAAATCCAAAGAGGGGATTGTTAGAATCTCTGATCTATAGGCAGTCAGTCAGAAGCACAGGTAATAATCTGCACTTGTGATTGATGGCCGAATGGAGGACTGAGCCTTCAACCTGAGGAAACTGATGCTATCTCTGGGTAGATAGTGTTAAAAACAGAGAGATCACAAGCCCAAAATGGAGTCACTTATGCTAAGCTCACATCACCAAACTGAGACTTAATACTTAACCTTATTGCAGTTCCAGCCTTTCCCAGGGATGTAATTTTAACCAGTCAGTCTAGAATTCCCTGGTCAGTGCTAGTGAGGTCATCTGCTTGACAGACCCCTGTTGTCCCTCCAGAAGAAGGTAACCTTGACTGAAACTCTTTGCTCAATAACATCCTTGTCCCAGCACCTTCTGCCTTTAAAAGCTTTCCCTTTCCCAAAGCTCCTCAGAGATCCTTTGTATTTCCTAGATGGGATGCTGCCTGATTCATGAATGGTTGAATAAAGCCAATTTGATATTTAAATTTACTTGGTTGAATTTTTGTTTTCTAACAATAGTCAGAATTGAGTTGAACTATAATACACCCATCTGGTGTCAGAACTGCTTGGAAGTGTGGGAAAACCCATGAATGTTGGAATCGGTAGTGATAATCTTACATAGCTTCTCTCTAAAATCTTTTCTTACCTTCCCTAGCCAAGTCAATCCCCTCACTATGATTTTTCCTCTCCTTTTCTGCCTTTCATTACCCCCATTCTCCTACAATTACCTGGAGTCAATTTAGGCAGTCTTTTCCAGAATAATTTTCCTGACCTGGCGCCTCTTCTCACAGGTTGTGTTGAGTGTCCTCTTCTGTTTCCTAGCACCACCTGCTTACCTCCTTCAAAGTTTACTACAATCAAAATCAAAATTATCCAAATTATGTCACTAGCCTTAAAGCTTTTCAAGGGAAAGACTGATGTCACATGAATGATCTCCCAAGTATGTAGCAGGAGCTCAAGAATTGCTTTTCAGTTTTTAAAGTAAATTGTGTTTCCTTCATCCTTATGTCCCCATCACTCAGCACATGTGTGGCACAGAGTAGCAACTACAACGATGTTGGCTAAGTGAAGAGCTTCCTGCAACAGACTGAATGTGTCCCATCAAAATGCGTATGTTGAAAGACTAACCCAAATGTGATGGTATTAGGAAGTGGGATTTTGGAAAGGTGATTAGGTCATGAGAGTGGAGCCCTCATGAATGGGGTTAGTGCCTTGTAACAGGATTAGGAGAGAGCTCTTGCATCCTCTTTATTCAGCGACATGAAGATATGAGAAGATGGCAGTCTGCAATACCAGAGAAGGATCCTCACCAAATCTGACCAAGCTGGCACCATAATCTCAGACTTCTAGCCTCCCGAACTGTGGGAAATAAATTTCTGTTGTTCATAAGCCACCCAGTCTAGGGAACTTTTTTACAGCAGCCCAAGCTGACTAACACACCTTCTCATCTCCAGTCTGTCTGTACTTCTATTCAGGCAGCTCACCATTTCAAATTAATCTAGGCTCATGACTTTACTTGGTAGTTAATGATCCAATAATGCTTTCATTGGCACATTAGGATGCCTTTGCCTTTCCTCATCACCTAGATGCCTATTCCTCAAAATTAATTTTGAGTCTTCTCTGTCCTTGCTCCAGGGTGCATAATACCACCACCAACATTTATGTAATCATCCCAAATGTCTTCACTATAAACTATGGCTGTCTGGTCTCAGCTGGGTCCTCTGCACTACTGAGCAACTCTTATTTTATCTTCAGCTGACCCATATCACATTTCCCAGAGCAGCTGCTACAAAGTTTTTTCACTCTCCTTAAGCCCCAAATTCCATCCCTATTCCCCTACTACTCACCAAAAGTTCTTCTCATCTACATTAAATGAGGAGACAATACTATGACCAAGAGATGCCTTGGCTATCTTCATCTTCCCCTCAAAACTTTCTACCCCTTTACCTATACAGTATTTCTCAGCTCATGTCTCAGTAAAAGAACTGCTCATCCACTTTTCCCAATTTCCTATCCATACTGTACCAATTATCTAATTTTCTTCCTCTCCTTGGCTCCTTTTCTTCACCACAGAGGAATGCTTAAACCTCCTGCTAACATTTGCTGAGCATTTACAACATGGCAGTGCTACTGTAAGCAGTTTACATAGATCATTTTATTTAATCTTGACAATAACCTTTGATGTTCCTATTGTTAATGCCCTATTTAATGGATTAGAAAACTCAGGCTAGCAGAATTGCATATTTTACTCAAGGTCACATAGTCTTCTACTTTCTCATACACTTGAACTTTTCTAAAGAATTAACTGAATTCTTCATTATTTTCTTCCTCTCTTCCTCTGTTTATATATCATGTCCAAAATCTTCATGGTTGTACCAGTTACACTGACTTAAAATTGAGTATTTCTGTGTCTGTCAACAGGATAGGGACACACATACTCTATACACACACACACACCACCACTATTAACACTGGCTCAGTATGTATTTGTTCAAATGTTGAAACAATTAATTCAGTCCTTACAAAATTTGTATTTTCAAAAATGTATCAGCATAGACATTTTCTTTTTCTTGGCTGCTATCACTTTTATAATATTTAAGCACTAAGGTTTGGAACAGTACAAAAGAAACTAAAGCCCTGAATAGGTTTTCTTGGGTTTGAAAAGTGCTCACAGGCTAGGTATATTTCTTTAGTTACCTAACCTAATCCCATGGTCCACAGCTTGGCACGGTCGCTGTGGCTTCCAAGAAGAATTCTTTCTGAACAAGAAGGACAAGATCAGGTCTACAAAGGAAGAGCATACAATAGTGTCAGCGGAAACTGCTCGCCCATCAGAACGGCCAGGCTGACACCAGGTCAGCTGAGGAAAGGAACATTTCTTCCATTGACAAGTGTTTAATTGGACGTTTTGAGGATCTAATGTCATGTATGCAGATGCAAATGTTTGAAGAGTTGTTTACAGTGTAGTTTGTGCCAGACAGGCTCCAATGCCAAGCCAGCACACAGCCTCCCATTATTCTGCTGGGCTCAGCTTCTAAAGATGTTTCAGGGCTCTCTGGGCCTTATAAATTTCCTCATCTAAAGGCTCATATGTGTTTTCAAAGCAGAGTCCTTCTTTACCCATGAGTAGATTATCAGTCCTTCCCCTGCCAATCTCTGGTATGCCTGCCCTGGTTCAAAAAAAGCTTTGGAGAAAGGATTTGAGAGGTAATTACTCCATCTCTAGGAAGTAGAGGGTTGAAGTTCTAGTAGTTTTTGGAAAACTCATTAAAAGAAAATGCCACATTCTAGACCCCTGCCCAGAAACTGATTCTTAGCTGATGCAATTATTTTCAGAATTGTTTCTGTTATTCACTTACCCAGGAAAATACAGCTTACTACCTCAGCTATTAAAGAAGACCACATTAACATGGCAGCTATAAGGAAGCACTTTGGGAGGATAAACAAGGATATACCACAAATGGACAATGGGGAATCCATTTAAGAATTTAATTATACTCTGCTTTGAAAAGTCCAACATTAAAAAAAAAGATATCATTATCACAAATTGGTATGATACCTTCACTATATTCTCTTCCTATTAATGTTATCAAATACTTTTTTGGGGGGCAGGGGCGGGTAGCTCCCTGGCTGGGAATCAAACCCAGGCCATGGTGTTGAGAGCACTGGAGACTAGCTGCTGCTCTACCAGGGAACTCCATCAAATACTTTCAAGAGAAATTTTTAAATATTAAAAGTCCTAAATCAGAAATACACATTAGGAACATTGTTCATGTATCATGTTAATGATATTTAATACAAGAATAAAAATTCTGCAACTCATTTATATTTGATGCTTTTTTTCCCAATGGGCTCCACTGTGTAAAAAGTCACAAGAAAATTACTAGCATCTATTAGAAAATTCATTCATTTATTCATACTACAAACACTGAATGATTACCTTCTATGCTCAGAACAACTGTAACCGTTTCAGATATACAGAAATTAAGAATATACGTATATCACCCTTTGACCTAAGGAAGCTAGTGAATAAAGCAGGCAAATGACTATCACACCAAACAGAAGGAAATAAATTTTCAAGTATTTATAATAAAATAATGATAAAGAAAGAAATAACAGAGAAAATGGCATTTCAGCTCAGCCTTGCAGTATAGATGAATTGTTATAGTTGTATAGTGTTAAGCATATTTTTAGATAAAGAACAACCATGAGCAAAGGTATAAACATTTATAAATTGTTTCCCAGAAATGGTAAAAAGTCTAGGGAAGCTGTAGTTTTATAAAGCACCAGTGAGAAATTTAGACACATACACATGCATGCAACAAGTGTATTCCCAGTCCCATTCAGACTTACTGATTCAGAACCTACAGAGCCTGGTGTGACCCAAGGATCAGAAGGGTGGGACCAGGTCAAGATGTCCATTTATGATGTAATCTAATACACACATAAGGAATACATAGGAGGATATAGCCATTGTCATGGGCTGAATTATGTCCTACACTCCAAAAATGCATATGGTGATGTCCTAACCTCCAGTACCTTAGAATGTGACTATATTTAAAGATAGGACCTTTTTTAAAGAAATGATTAAGTTAAGTGATGGTGTTAGGGTGGGTCCTAATTCATACAATCTGACTGTATCCTTATAAGAAGAGGAAATTTGAACACAGACACATCAAGGATGTGTGTGAACAGAAAAAAGACTATGTAAAAACACAGCAAAAAGATGGCCATCTGCAAGACAAGGAGAGAAGCCTCAGAAGAAACCAAGCCTGCTAACATCTTGATCTTGGACTTCCAGCCTCCAGAATTGTGAGAAAATAAATTTCTGCTATCTAAGCCACCCAGCCTGTGGTATTTTGTTATGGCAGCCCTAGCAAACAAATACAGTAAATGAATGCACCAAGAATGTTCCTAGAGATATATTTTAATCCCAGATCATTAAGAACCTTACATGCTGTATTAGGAGTTTAGACTTTATTCCACAGTTTCTCAGCCTATGATCCAACTCTTGAGTCAGTGTGGAGGATGAAGTAGTTTAAAAGATTCTGTCTAGCCAAGGATAGAGGTATGACTTAAGGCCATGATAAAATAGATGGGGGGGGGGGGCGGGGAACCAGAAATATTCAGTAGTTATCACAAGTAGACACAACAGTATTTGGTGACATTAATTTGGAGGATGAGGAAAAGGAGAGAGTTAAGGATAACCTGTAAATTTTGAGCCTGTTTTGAACCACATATTTCAGACACATCTCATTATCTAGTATCTCATAATTTGAGTGCTATTAACCAAAACAGAATACACAGAAAGACCATGTTTGGGAATTGAAATAATAAACTAAAAATCAAAGAATAGAAATCGAAAGAAGTCAAGTGTAGAAATGAACTCTTGAGAGTAGAGTCACTGCTTAAAGCCGAAGGCTAATGAGAGCATAACTCTTACTTCCAATTTCATCCCAAACATGTAAGGAGCTTGGAAATCATCACTCCTGTCCTTACAACAACAAATAAAACTGAACAAACTGAAAACCAATTTCCTTGGACTCACCAGAGAACTGAGAGTACAGAGCAGACTACCACTCTAAAATCTGGAGAGAAAGACAAATCCATAGTCACAGCACAGATCTGCTTACCTTGTGCAGAAGTCTCTGGAGCATAAACTGGTAGGAATAGTTATGTGGCTATTTTGACAAATTGCTGGAGACTGAGTATGGACTACCACGAGAGTGGGAAACTCCTGGGGCCATAGTCTTGGGGCACAATTTGGGGTAATCACAAGACAACTATGAAGGGGCAAAGACAGGAGGGAAACTAAAGCACCAATAAGGAAGAATCATGGCTACTACTGGCTGAGCACTGACCATATAGCAGGCCTACCCTAAATGTCTATATTTCTTAACCTACAAACCTATAAGACAATGCATTAGTTTTCTATTGCTGCTATAACAAATTACCCCTAATTTGGTGGCTTAAACAAACAAACTTATTATCTTACAGTTCCATAGATCAGAAGTCCCAAACTAGACTCACCAGATAAAATTAAAGTGTTGGCAGGGCTGCATTCCTTCCTGGAAGCTCTAATGGGAGGATTTTTGCCTTTTCCAGCTCCCAGTGGCCACCCACATTCCTTGTCTCATGGCTTCCTTCCTCCATCTTCAAAGCTGGCAACACTGCATTCTCCTGCCATTTTTCCCATAGTCACATCTCCCAAACTCTCTGGCTCCTCTTCTATCCCCCTCTTCCACTGCTGATTGGGCCCACCCGGATTAACCAGGATAATCTCTCTTAATATTTTAAGATCAGATAATTAGCAATATTAATTCTACCTGCAACCTTCATTCTCCTTTACCGCCTAACCTGTCATACTCACAGGTTCCAGGTATTAGGGTATGGACATCTTTGGGAGAGGACATTAGTCTGCCCATCACAGCCAGTTATGATTATCATCCTCACTTTACAGATGAAGAGACTGAGATGTAGAAAGGATATGTAATAGGTCCAAGGTTACTCAGATGTTGGTGGCAGAGCTGAGGTTTAAACTCAGGAAACTGGCTTCAAAGCCTATATTCTTAACCATTAAACTACAGGGAATAGAGAATGCTAGTGAGAAGTTTAAGTGGTAAACCCTAAAGTTTGAACTGAGTAGGTAGTGAAATAGAGTCAGCATAGTGCTGAATTCTATGGTTTGCCCTCTGCTTCTCAAAGAACTTAATTGGAGTTTGTGATTGTCCATTCATTTTCTAGTCTTCCTATGGCTCCTGGTTTTCTTTAAGCTTTAGCTTAGAAAAGCGAATGAAAAGAAAAACTGTATAAAAAACAGCCAGATGTTTGTTTGATACAGTGAATTTTGTAATAAAATACATATGGCATTAATGATTTAAAACAGTCAAATGTAACAAATGCACCTTCAGATTAGTCACAAATAACATAGGTCCAATGTATTTTAATAACAAAAAAGAATCTCAAGATGATATCTGGGCACAAAAAGGACACATGGATCTGAATGTGGGAGATGAATTACATGAGCAGCTTGAAAGCAGCATGAAAAAAAGAGGATGTTTTCTTTTTATCATTTCAATCTATCACAAAGTTAACTGAAAACATGAGCCAACCCAGAGGACTAAGCCACAAGACCAGAAGGACTCTGGAATTCAGTCAAGTTTTCATTTGATTGTTTTTTTACAATCTTTCATAAATGTTCCAAGGAATAAATAAATTTTCTACAAATAAGAGATTGTGTGTATACACATACACACATACATACACATGTACTATATATACATATATGTTATTAACATATCAGTATACATTCATACATAATAATTATATTTGATTAATATTAAATACAACAGCTGTCTGGAAATAATCCAGCCATAAATGCCTCTATTTTTCATGTTACATGCCTGAATACTTTCTGGATAGCCCTCAGATATCATATTTTTGAAACTTTCTATGTCTCTGTTCACCCTAGTTATACTATTCAAATCTTACCATTTGTCTTTTGTATATTACCATTTGGTTTTTGTCTACTTGATTTGTTACGTCAATGACACATCTTAAGGTCTCCTACAAATTGTTTTGGTCATTTTTCTCACACTTCTTACCATTTCCTTTATATACAAGGACCGTCCAGAAAAAAAATCAGCCATGAATGTCACTGTTTTTCATACCACATGTCTGGATACTTTCCGGACAGCCCTCATATTTTTAAATGCTGGACCCATAAAAAGTCACAACTATCCCTTCTTCCTTATAGATTTTACCTTTTATCAATACAAAATAACTCTGGCTCTAGTATAATACACTTTGCTTTGAATTATACTTGGTTTCATTTCAATAATAACGTGGAACTCAAGACCCATAAGAGTTTCTGGTTTCTCTACCCCAGCCTTCTATGTTGGTGAGTTTACATTCATCACTACCTCTTGTGGGTCCCACAATCACATGAAGGGTAGTACTAATCCTGGGTTTGTCTCTCCATTTCCCTGCTGGGCTTTGCTCTACCCAATGTCCTACAGAATAGAATTCAGCACTATGCTGACTTCATTTCACTACTGCTTTGTAAGCGGTAAAGTTAACTAGATGGATCTAACTACAAGTTATTATGTTTAACATGTTTTATATGGTCTCTAATGATCAGGGGATCCAACTCCAGATCCCCATCTTCATGTGTGATACTCAAGTTAGAAAACTGTTCATATAACATAATCAATGTAGATGTAGCTTACTGCAGATCTATCTTGCTTTAAGCAAACAGCATATTTGAAAATCTGAATTTATCCAGACAATATATTGAGGAATGATTAACTTTGCTTTATAAAGAGGATAAATGCCTCATAGAAGATTTAATCATAAGACTTTCATACTGCACACTGTTCTATTGTATTGAAAGTGTCATTTGATTTTCAAGATATTCTCTATATGCAGCCCTTCATGACCATTCCTACTGCATGTAGCAGTAGAGTTGGTGCTAAGGCTCCTTTCCATCACTGCGTCTCCTCCCAGAGATCTTGGCTTTGTTGGCCTTACAATATCATCTGCTTTACTTTTACATAATGTGACATGGTGGAGAGTGGAAGGGGCACACTATAAAAAGGCCAAGGTTCCAGGGCAATGCAAGACACTGATACAATGAATGAAGCAGGGGACTGAAAGCCTTGTCAGCCATGGGACCTAAGAAAAACTCGGGCTCCTTAAATACCTAAATCTTTGGTTTATAAAAGAGAGATAATAGTACCTGGATACACCTGTTGCTGAGGGTTGTGTAACATCAAATGTAAAAATTCTTTTTAGAAATAAGATGCCATGATAATAAATTCTTTTTTCCAAGCCAGTCTAGAGACATAGCACTAAGAACACTGCATCAATCTACCTTCTTCTTTGTTAGCAATTATTTGTCATAGAATCCGTTAAGTGTTCTGAAAATTCCTCCTGATCATTATCTTTTTCATTTTACGTTACTCTTCCTGTTTTTCTTTCCTTAGTTCAAAGTCTCCCAACACTTTCTCTGCAAAATAGCATCAAACCCCTCCGTCCAATATCTCTGAACAACCTCCTATTTGTCTCTTCCTGACAAGATGAATAAGATGAGACATCAAAGCTTGTGATATTCTTACTGCAAAGAAGTACACTTACTTGGAAGAGCCAGCTCAAGTTTCTTCTCTGTATTCCCAATCTGCCTACACCTGTGTCTTTAGCCATCAGTCCTGTCTGCTACACTCCTGCCATTTGCTCTTCTTTGTTTCTTTCAGCCATTCCCATTTGTGTTGCTCTATTTTGGTTTCTTTTGGTGGCTTACAACAACCCCTCATTGTTTGAGTGTCTGGCCTTTTTTTCTTCACTGAAACTTATATAACTATTAGAGAGTTCTAAGAAATGTGCCTTAAATATGATGTGATGTCATCAGTCAAATCAACTATGGTGGTTTTTCCCCTTCTTTTTAAGTGACTATGGAATTAATTTATCTTTTTAGACTGAGGATCTGTCATAACCTTTGACAGGTGTTGACTGTATGTCATCAGAGTACAGCTATAGTCAAGGCTACATATCCTGGGAATCTCCCCTAGATGTTCACAGTTACTCTACTCACCACCTTTCTCTCAAAACCTTTTCCTTATTTTATGTATTATTCTCACTAGTGGCATCTCCATTCACCCAGTCAAGCAATTCCAAAATTATTTTAAAACTTATTTCCCATATCCAGCTAGTCATTAAAGCCTACCCTCTCTATTTTCTTAATATCTCTCAAATCTATGTTAGTTTAGACCCTTATCCTACTTCATTTGGACTATAGCAGCAACATTCGCATTTTCTGCTGGCCTTCTGACTTTTCCCTCTCTGGCTCCTCCAAAACAGTATTTGTGGAGCTATTTTATGAAGAAAATCAAATCACAGTATCCTCTTTTAAAATTCAGTTTTAAAAAACTCATAAAAGTAAAGATTATGTAGGCTGCCATAAAGTCGAAATAAGGTGGCATTCAAGGACCTTCATTCTCTGGTCCTGACCTCACAAGATCTCCCTCTCTCAACACTAAAGCCCTGTCTCTTCCTGGGAGTGCCACACTAATACTCACCTTCTCTCCCTTGACCACGTAGTTCTCCTTACTTGGAGCATCCTTCTCCCTCCTCTTGCTTTTTGGCTTCAAAATCCACTTCAAAATTCACCTAGTATGTGAGGTCATCCTTGGCTCTCATCATACCTCTTTCCTGGGAGAACACATGGCCACTACTTCCACATCACTCTGTGGTGCAATTATTCAAGATGGGTCACCTTCTTTCCTATTTAAACTCAGTATCTCATTATCTTTATCTGGCACATAGTACACACTCAATAAATGGTTATTGAAATTACTATGTGCTGAATAAAATAACTAAAGAATAAGTCCAGAGACCTAGAAGCACACCAGTCTAACTTCTTCGCTGCGTTAAAGAAACAGGGTCCAGGAATAAAGAGAAAAGACTAATAATCTGACTACAGCAAGCACACGAATGGGTTGTTTGTTTTTAAAAGCTAAGTGGTTTAGGGAGGATAGGGGGAAAAGAAAGTACATTTTAAAGCTCTGGCTCTAGGGCAAGTAATAAAAATTGTTGCTTTAATGTTTTTTTCGTAATATTGTGAGCAGTGAGAAGGTCTATTCCATCACACCAGCCCTCAGGGCACAAAGTTTCAGCCTCCTGAGCTAACTCAAACTGGCATCAGCTCTTAGTTTTTTAGGCGGACATATTTGGCCTCTGCCTTTCATGAGGTTAGACTTGACAGACAAAAAGGAAACAAAATAATTTGCCACTTATTTTATGGGCCCCTCTTTCGTTCTTGTCGATTAGTTATAAGGGTCCTGGAAACTCATCTGGCCTTCTCGTCCCTGCATTACAGGATGCCGGCACTGTACCTTGTATGCATTAGGAACCATTATTCTCATAAAGAGCTTGGGAGGCAGTGCCATACCAATGACAGGAAGCTAGCCCAAGAAACAACATTGCTTGGAGCTCAGAGTTCAAAGTCCTTAAGTGCCACTCACTAATGATAGCTCTTGATGTCACCCATTTTATACTCCCTAAATTGGTAAATCTAAACACATTTAAAATTAGGATCCATGTACATCTAGGTCAAAGAATCATAGTCTACCCAAGTCCCAATGGAATTCAACAATTTTCAAAATGATATGACAATCAATTCTCTGGAATTCAATCTTAATCATTCAACCCCTGGAATCCCATCCTAAATTCACTTAACCACAATGCAGCAGAAAATATATATCCTGGAACACAAACAAAGACTACATTCTCCAACACTCCAACATCACATAGACTTTCTCTGGATTGTCTATTTCAGGAAAAAACCCTACCTCCATCTGCCTGTGTTTTGAGTACCTGACTTTCCCATTTTCCAAGCACTATTTCTATTAATATTTAGGAAGGTTAAATAGGGATTACAATATCATTTCGCTCTTGGTTTATAGTAAGGATTAAATAGGACAACATAAGTAAAAAATTAAATATAACGGTGCTTGGTGTGCAGTCAGTGCCCCATAAATTTCAACTTTGTTACATTTCATGCATGAGCAACACATGACCCCATAAGTGGCTCTGTGAGAAAAGAGTCCAAGAAAATTGTTTTTCTTTCACCAAGTACCAAGTTTGGCTCCACGTATCCCAATAGACTTGATACAACTGAAGTAACAATTTTATTTTACTTAAACATTTAGAACTTTGTGTTAAATGTAGCATGCAAAATATATTTTAATACATATGTAAAATGATTTTTTAAGTGCTTTAAAAAAATCTCTAAGGTCCTTCTAGCTCCAAAATGTTATGATCTGTGATAACTAATCTCAAATGCATACAAATCAACAGTGATATAATTCCCTAGATATAAGGGAAATATATGGTATGTCAGGCTAGTTTGCATCAGAAACAAGTTAGACCTAGTACCCAGGAGCCTGTGGCAATGCAGAATAAAATCTTCCCCTCCTTTGTCCTCTGAGTCCAGAATCTATTATTCTCATCTTGAGCTTCCAGGCTCTTCTGTAGCAGGTGAGGAGAGAAAGAGAAATAAGCTGCAATTTGCAGAGAAGAAAGGAGGGCCAAGCAGAGTAACTGAAGTAAGCAAATCCATTAAATCGCCTGCAATTTCACCTTTTACTCCTGATAAAAGAGAATCCTAAAGTCTAATTCAGGAAGAGACCCAAGCTAACCTCTCTCATCTTGGAGATCAAGAAACTGAGAACTAGAGATCAAGTGACAAGTCCAAAGTCATCCAGCTTTTCTGAAAGCTGGGTCTGGAAACCTAGAACTGATGCAATGATCAACCATATTAAAGCATTCTCAACCTATGTAACCTCCAAAGTGTCCCCACACAAATGTCTCTCTTTTCCTCTCTGTACTATAGTCAGCCTTCAGTCCGTCACCCACAAATCAGCCAGTACCTGTCTCAGGAGTACAGACAAGATTCTCCACAATCCTGAATTCAACAGAAATGACTGATTTTACAAACAAGTTACTTAAAGCAGAGTCAAGTGGTTCTACCTGTAAATTCACAATCTTTCAGAAATACCTTAAGTAATAGCATGGCAACAATGATTCTCCAAAAGTCCAAAATAGAAAATAAAACATAAGCAAGTAAAAGCCTAGGCATATTTTAAGAAACACATAAGAAAACCTACTTAGGTGCATATATGCGGGCGTGCTTCTGTGATTATTTTCTTTAAAAACAGCATAGACTAGAACTCCTTTCAAGTAGCCACCATAGAATGACTCCACTTACAAAAGTCCATGTACAACTTTTTGGAAAATCATTTACCAGGAGATAAAAGTTGTAAGCCTGTGTCTCCACTGCCCCCATTTCGTGTGTATTTACATACATGAGGTAGTCCTTCATTCGGCTCTCCTTCATGTGGACTGCCTCACGGCCTCACGCCTTAATTCACCAGCTCCACTTCTCAGGTACTCACTTCTTACTCGCTAGTTCCTTAATGAGCACTGCTGACTACCTGAGTCTGAGTGGAGCCTAGACGTGCACACTCAAAGTGAAAGTACAAGCTAAAAAACGAAGGAGCCCCGAGAAAGCACCCCGGAGGGTGGAAAGAACCAGGCATTTGTTAAAGATGCAGTGAGAGGGAAGCTCCTTGGCGGCCTGGAGCTGGACGGGGGAGACGAGAGGGCAGCGGAGGCGGCGTGGGGAAGGGGCGATCCAGGCCCCGCTCGCTGCGGTTCTGCATCGCCGCCGCCGCCGCCGCCGCCTCCACCCCGACGCCCGCACGCGGCTTTCTCCGTTCCGGGCCCGGTGCCTCCCTGTCACGGAAGACGCAAGCCCAGTTGCTGCCCCCCCGCCCCCGTCAGTCATTCCCAAGGATGAGCGACTCAGGCGGTCCATCCCTGGGCCCGGCACCCGCCTCAGCCCGCCCGCCAGGAGGAGCCAGGATCTCGGCCCAGCTGCCCGCGGGCACAGCCCGGCCGGCGGCGAACGCACCTGGTCCGGCCGCTCGGGCTGCAGCGGAGGTAGCGGCTGCGCCCAGGGCCAGGATCTCGGCCCAGCCTTCAGGTGGCGGCCACACCCCCAACGTGTCTGGGATCCTTCACGCAGGCTCCCGACCGCGGCCCTGCCCCCTGCGCCGCGGGCCGGAAGGCGGAACGCGGGACGCCGGGCGGGGCAGGCCTGGGGGCGGGGCGGGGGTGTAGAGGGGACGCCCAGTCCGCCGGGCGCGGGGGCGCCACCTGCGGCACTCCCGTGGGTCCTCGCGGGACTCAGGGGGCCGGACAACTAGCGCCTCACCTTCTGGGTTCTGGCTACCACTGTAAAATTGAGTGTCACCTCTGGGGCCTGGCCCCTTGACCTTGCTTGTTTATATACCCTGTGGGCCCGCCTGGCCTGGGCCTGCGCTGTGTTCCAGAAGTCGTAGACTCAGGGCGGGCGAGGCCCTCGGCCGGGGGTATTGCGTGCTTTAGGAGTAGTCGTGCAGGTAGGGAAGCAAGGGGTAGTGAAGCTGAAAGGAAAAGGGGAGGTTTTGGTCGTGTCTCAGCCCGGCTAACGGTGACTGGAAACTAACTCCAAGCTGTGTGAGCTGTCAAACGCCGCCCACGGGAAAGCGATTATTAAACCGTTATTTTCCCGTCCTGCCAGTGCAGGATTGTTGGGCAGCGATGATGAAAGGCGGAGGAGATGACCCAATGTAGGAGATCAGGAAGACTTACTCCTCTTTAGTTTATGCATTAATTACATGAGGGTGCCCAAGAAGAAATGATTTCCCAGTGTAGCTTATCTCAACGAGTCACACACATTGCTGATCACAAAGAGTGTGCTCACGTATTTTCAATGTTTTATGTTTTGATAAGTTTGAATTCCTTTGTTTAACCACACTCTTATCAAATACAAACAGTTATCTTTGTGAAACATGGAGCAATTCGGGTCTCTTCTCTTAACTAGGAAAATAAAAAACCTTTTAATTAAAAAAAAAAACACCCATATGCTGGGGGGGGCGGGGAAGGAGCACAAAACGCGCAATGTCCATTTATTTACATACACATAACTTACTGTTAACAATCTCTCTAAACTTTTATTAACCCTGTTGCCCATTGAGTAAAGTATGAACTGTGAGACATTCAAGATTCCTAAATTCATCACAACGTGATTCTCGCTCACCATTCCAGGATCACGCTCTAAGGTGCTATATCTAGCTCCACTGAATTACTTTTTTCTCAAACTATCTGGGCTAAAGGACAAGTGTTTATTATTTCCCAATCTGTCACAGCCTGTTATTTTTTTAAGCTACAATTAAAAATTTGCTTTACAAAGTGAATAAAAAAGACATAAAAATCTAGAAGCCCCAGTTTTCATTACTGTATGATCCAAGTGCATGAGTATAAACTTACTCTGTCCGTTTATTTTTGTTTTTCTTTTCCTTTCTGAAATTTTACTCTCAATTTCAATATTTATCTCATCACAGACCAGTAAAAACAGTTCATGGATTGGCACTGATAACCATACTTAAAGTGTCACTGACTTGCTGTTCTTTAAATGTGTCTGATGCTTTTTGACTTTTGTGGGTTTTCTCATGTTATTCCTTTAGTGCTGATTAAAGTTCTTCTCGTTCAACTCTTCATGTACTAAAACTAATACCTTAACATTTATTGAGTGCTTTATGCTAAGACTACATGCTTTAACTGAATTCTTATCAGTATCAACCCTATGAACTAGGTATTATTATCATTATTATTATTATTATTATTATTAATTATTATTCCCACTTTACAGCAGAGGACAATGAGGATTAGAGAGGTCAAATCACCTAACTAGTGAAGTACAAAGTTAGCATTCTTAACTGGCCTGTTTCCGGAGCTAATGCAGTCAACCATGAGGCTTGCCAATCCTCCATGGAGCCTCCCCATTTGCTTTCTAGTGGAAGTTAATCACCCTTTACTTGGACCTCTACCACATGATCTTTTCCCCATGTCTGTTTCCTACACTAGACTTTAAGCTTCTGAGTACAGTAGCATTTGTGTATCTCCACAGCTCTTAGTGCCAATCTCTCTACCTGGAACTTCCTTTATGCCCTTAACCCTGCTCATAATAACCGCTGGAAACCAAGCTCACCCTCATCTTTGTGTTACCACTATCTTTTGTTCTTACTTCACGTTGTTATAATTATTTGTGTATGTCTGCATTCCCTATTAGACCACAGGCCACTTGCTACATTCGGTAAGTTTACCAAAGATGTTTTTATTTATTTAATTAAACAAGCACTTCCATAGTATTTATGATGTGCCAAGTGCTGTTCTAAGAGCTTTGCAACCTCATAAACAGCCCTTTAGAGTTGGTATTATTTATAACCATTTAACCCATGAGTAAAATGAGGCACAGAGAAGTTACTAGTAAGATGCTAGGAAGTGGCAGATGCAGCATTCCAAGTCAGGCAACCTGGCTCCAGAGTAGATTTCTGAACCACCATGCTGTGCTGATTTCCCCTTATAGCATGTGCTCTTCCTGCTGAGAACACTTCAGTGACTTTCTTCGGATAAAGGTGGAACTCCTTGGCAGAGCTTACAAAACTCCATGTGGCCTTAATTCTGCAGCTTCATCTCCCATCAAGCTTCCTGGCTCCCTTCTAGCCACTCTTGTCTCCCTTCCCTTGCTCATGAAGGTCATGCTCTCTCTGACCACACTACATTGTATTTCTTTGGCCTACAATGCTATTCCCTCACCTTTTTCCTTCTTCAACCCAAAATTATTCTTCAGATTTTAGCTCAGGAAAACCTTCCAAGACTAGGACAAATATCCTATTAAAAGGATTTTTAGTTCTTAACATAATTATAATTTTATTTTATTTATGTATTTGACTAAGGAACGCCTTCTCCTTTAAACATCATAAGCTCCATAATGGCATGGACTCTTTATTTGCTCACCTTTATATCCTCAGCAACTACAACAGCATCTGACATGTAGTAGGCAGTGAGTAAACGTTCAGTAAATGAATGAAGAAATAAATGGTGTTCAGAGTGTTATGAAAATATCGAAGGGGCACAGTGTTATGCTGGTTCATGTTTACCAACCAGTTCTTTTTTTTTAAGCCCTCATTTGTACCATTTGCCAGTTTTTGTCACGTAAATACTTGCATCATGACCAGGTGAGATGCCAGCACAAAGTCACACAAGTTGGGAAGTGATGTGAGCAATCAGCTTTGAAAACTTACACAGCTGGCTCCAGCACACTACGAGGGTAGAGAGCGGCACACCAAGCCCAGGCAAGCAGCCCAGAGATCTCAGTTGAGATCTGAAGTTCGAATAGAAGACAGATTTAGGAGGTGGAAACATGCGTGCAACCAACAATTGCTGAGGCCAGTGGGGCTGGAAAAGGAAGAGGAGAAAGTCAATAGAACTGATGTGTACATTTGAAAAGAAGAGCCTTGTAAATCTTGGTGAAAGGTTCAGACTTTATCCTGTGGGAAGCACTGGACTGGCTTAAGCAGTTGAGGGGCATGATGAAGTTAGCATTTTGGAGAGGTTAGTCCGGCTGTCTTTGCTCAATGAATTGAACACTGCAGCTACCTGGAGAGGAGATGCCCATGAACAGAACCAGGATAAAGATGAAGGGAAAGTACAAGCATCTGTGAAAGGAACCAGGTGGGATATGTCTCACAGGGAGATTTGATTAAAAGGGCAGTGTGACAGTGAGCGGGCCTTGAACTATGACCCTGAATTGTGAAGTGGGACCTCACAATTCAGGGAATGAAACCAACACAAGGCAGTGCCCTGCCCTGGAGACCCAGGGGCCAGTCTTGATGGTAAGCACAGACTTTAGAAACAGGGAGACATGAGTTCTGGTTTAGCCACTTTCTGGCTGTGACTTGTCAGTTAAATTCTCTGGGTTTTCAGTTTTCTGATCTGTTAAAAGAAAAGCGTGGGGGGGCTATGATAAAAATATCTCACATGATAATTCTGATGATAAAATGAGATAATACATGTCAAAGTAACTTACAGTGTGTGACTCATATAAATATACAATACACATTTTTAAAATTTAACAGGCAAAAAATGAAAATAGGCAATAGATCAGGCACCGTTTGTTTTACAAGAGTGGTCTTCAAATCTGCATATGTGTTCCCTTGAGGAATCAGAAGGGTTACCTGATGGGGTGACTAATAAGATCTTCCAAATTGAGATACTTAAAGAGTGATAAGGGTGCTGTTAATGGTCACACCAGGACAACAGGCGTAAACTGCAGCGTGGTCATCTTCATGCTCAAGGACTTTCCAAGAGGCATACAGACATAAAGAATTTTAAGGCACCAGGTTCAATATCCAAGACCTCAAAGGTCATACTGCCTCCTTCCAAAAATTGATTTGCTTGAAAGGTGTCTTTTATAATTAATTGCCTTTATTCCACTTTCCAAATGAAAGAATTCCAGCTCTCACACATTCCACACCTCTCTAAAATGCAATGCCCTGAAGGTAAATATGACCCAGAAGCCAAGCCAAAGGACATTTTGATAATCTTTTTAATCAGCATTCCATAACTGTGACCCCCATTTATCTAGTGAAAATTTATATCCAATACCTTACATTTATGTTCAATAAATGAGTAATATATTTATGTGTTAATAAATTATGTACTACTAGTAAATAATTCAGAGAAAAAAATTTTAACACAGGAAATTTTTTAAAATTAAATTTATATATGTATATCATGGAGAAAGAAATATGATAGGACAATAAACAAAATATTTTGAAGCCTAAAAACCAGAAGGATAGAATCCTGGATAAAGAATATTGGGATAAAAGAACAACTTTGTGGAAGGAAAGGAACACTGTAATATTTCTGACTACTATGAGTTTTTTCAAGTATTTTTTAAACACATGAAGGTGAGTATCCATTTTGGAATATAAAATTCCATTGGATACATTGGGAAGAGTAATAAAACAATTTTATTTTGATATGCCAGTATTTGCAACATGCTTGAATTCCTTTGCAACAAACTCTTAAGCTTACATTGAAAATTATAGAAGTGAATGTATTTTTTATGCTCCAGGCAGTATACTATCAAAAACATTTGAAGACCATGGATTTACATGATCTGCTAGTTAAAGTCTTGCTCTGTCATTTATTAGCTGTGTAGACATGGGCTGGTCATTTGATCTATCTAAGAATTAATTTTCTTATTTGTAAAATGGGAAATAATAAAACCTACTTAAGAATTAGATTAAATAAACTTTATAAAAATTCCTAGCAAGCCTGACACTTAAGCTTGATACTCAATAAGTGTTATTCACTGGTACTCAATAACATTTCTTGATACTATGTGGTAAAAGCACTGAGTCAGTGCAATTTAATTCTCACGTGACTCTATAAAGTAGGTTTCTATGAATTAAAGATGAAAAAGCACATATGTCATAGTACTTAAAAGCAATATAGGGTCAATGGATTTTGATCATCTCTATTTCTATGCAACAGTTTTCAATTAAAATTATTTTAAGTAGTATTAAGGTTATGATAACATGAATGCTAAAGATCTGTGTAACTCAAAGTGAACACACCTGTATAACAAGCACACAGATCAGGAAACAGTATTACCAGTACCACCAAACCCCGTCTCATATCCCTTCCAGTCACCCATACCCACAAGGTTATCCCCTAGCCTAACATTACATAATAGTTTTAATCATTTTTTAAAATGTATAAATGGGATCATACATTTTATATAACTTTGTGTCTGGCTTCTTTCATTTAAAAATATGTTTGATTGCATAAAAACAGATGTATAGACCAATGAAATAGAATAGAGATCCCAGAAATAAACTCTGATGCATATGATCAAGCAATCTATAACAAGAGTGCCAAGACAATTCAGTGAAAAAATTTTTTCTTCAAGAAATTACATTGGTAAAACTGGACATCCACATGCAAAAAAAAAAAAAAATTGGAACTTTACCTTATACCGTATACAAAAATTAATTCCAAATGGGTTAAAGACCTAAATGCAAGGCTAAAAAAATAATAAACCTTCAGAAGAAAACATAGGGAAAAGCCTTCATGATACTAGGTTTGGCAGTGATTTCTTGGATATGAAACCAAAAGTACAGGCAACAAAAGCAAAAATAGATAAATTAGACTTCAAAATTAAAAACTTCTGTGCATCAAAAGACACAATCAACAGAGTAAAAATTTCTTCCTTTAGAATGGGAGAAAAAAAGAAAATTATATACAAGCTGATATGGAATAATATCTAGAATATATGAGGCTGCCCAGAAATTGTCCTGCCCTGTAATATGAAAAATAGAGGCATTTATGACTGGAATTTCTCCAGATGGCCCTTGTACACTAAATTTTGTTACATGGTATTTTCCCCCACACTTAAAAATAAAAAAATTAAATGTGTTAGATAGATTCTTTCATATTATTGTGCACAGCTATGATTCATTTATTGTCATTGCTATATAGTAGTCCTTTATATGCATATACCACAATATATTTATCCTTTTTACTGTTGATAGACATTTAGGAAGTATCTACTTTGTGGCTATACATAGCATTTTTAAAAAAGGAAAATAAAAATTTATCAAATTTTTAGAGCATAGAAGGCATTCTTTGAGCACTCAGAATGTATTTTAAATGGGTTAAAATATCCTCCATCCTCACTCCCAGCCTGTGTATCCAATGCTAACTTCTCGATCTAATAGACATCTCAAACTTATTATGTCTAAATCTACTTTACTTGCTGCTTCTCTTCTCTACATTGCTACTTGATCAACTCTTCTCTCTCACTTCCTTCAACTTTTTACCCAAATCTCATCTTTTCCATGAGACCAACCCTGACCACCTATTTAATACTAAAACCATCCCCAGAACTCTTAATCACCTTTACCCTGCCCTAATTTTTTTCCATAGCACTTAACATTTTCCAACACACTATACAATAGTACTTATTTATTATATTTATTGTATATTGTCTGAAAGTTCCTCAAGGGCAGGGATTTTTTCCTTTCCTCCTTTTTCACTTATTGTATTCCCAGCATCTAGGACAGTGTCTGACACATAACAGGCACTCAGTAAATATTTGTATTTTAAGTCCTAATAATAGCTGAGACAGACCTGCCAAGATAAGCATGAGGGTAGGTAAAGGTGACTTGCAGAGCCACGAAAGAATAGAGAGGTCAAAGTAAGTATGGGGAGTGGGTTATACTTCCAGAATCCTAGTCACCACCCATTCACTCACTCCCTCCAGAGAGCAACTTTGTTCCAAATATGGAGAACTTATTTGGAATAAAGCATTCAGCTCATGAAAGAAGTGCAAGATGCTAACATGTTATGTTAAGTCAAAGCCAGTGTATGACTTGACATTAAGTCCATTATAATACTGTTCCTAATTATAGTGAGTCACAGCCAACTTACACTCTCCAAGAACAAATAAATATAGAATATACCAGGTGGCCTTGTTTTCCAACACCAAAATTTCAAAGGAATTGCTTGATATTTGTTTTAAATGTGTGATTCTATAATTATCTGATTAACAAATTATTTTTTTCAGAATTGCTGGACCAAATCTAGTTCCTTTTTTTCCTTGGTTTCATTTGTCATGTGATATTACTATAATTTTAAAATATAGTGATAGTTTGGGATCCTCCAAAATATTAGCCAAAAAAATTAAACCTTCCTCTTCAGATCAATAAAGTATTAATTTCAAATTGTGTATAAACATGTATATTAAAACAATGAAATGTATCACAGAAGGAAAGATATATTTTATTGTTTTTAAACAATTACACTTTTATATTTGAAAAACATTATGAAATTCAAATGATTAAAAGTAGAAAAATATTCAACTTTACTGGTAATCAAAAAAGGCAAAATTAGGGATGATAAATCCTTTAATGCAAGGTGGCAAATATATTTTTAATGCTCATAATAGTGTGAGCTTTTGCATATATTGCAGTTGAGAATATAAATTTCTAGAGAGTAGTTTAAAAATAACTACAAAAATAACAAAATTTATGAAAGTAGTTTAAATGTGCATGATTTTTATTAGTAAAGATAACACTAACTGCTGAAACATTGACCTCAAAATAATTATAATGGCTCAAACAAAATAGAAGTGTACTTCTTGTTCATAAGATATTCTTGTTTCAGGTCTCAGATGTGTGTGTATGAGAGAGGAGAGAAGAGAGAGGAGAGGGAGAGAAGGAGAGAGGAAATGAGAGAGATGCTCTAGTCATTCAGATACCATAAGAAATTAATCGATCTTTAGCTAGATTCAATGGTGACATCCAGGGACATTCTATGGAAGTAGAAAGAGTATAGGGGAGCATGTATGTGATTTCTTATGGATAGGACTGGAAGTAGCTCACATTCCTCTGACTAGAACTCAGTTATCTGGGCACACTTCACTGTACATGGGGCTGGGAAATGTAGTCTAGTTGTGTGCCCAGGAAGAAGGGACAATAGGTTTGTAGTCTTTCTCATACTCTTGTACCCAGTGATATAATTCCTGACATCTAAGAAAATCAAGGATATATACAGCAGATTAATTTAATGGAGCAAAACACTGACAGTATATCAGATGACAAATAATACTACAGTCATTCATAAGTTTTGTTACATTCACAATGTAAAATATTATGCAGTTAAAATTTATGTAACTAAGTAGCATGCAATTAAAAATTAGGTTTACAAATAATTTTTCATGACATGGGAAACATTAACATATAATTTTAAATTAAAAAGCTTAATACAGGGCCATATTTACAGTGTTTTAATTATACAAATATAGCAGGTCCTCGAATGAGGAAAAATGGATTCCCACCTGGAGCCTCTACCTGTGGAGTTTGCACATTCTCTCCATGTCTTAGAAATCAGAAAAGGAGTATACATAGCTTTCCCTCCGTGTGAGCGGGGAATCTAGCTGCCTTACTTGACTTCACAGAGATTGCTTGTTACACTAGAATAATAACTAGACTAACTCTCAGAAGACATGGGTTCTGACGCTAATACTATTAACTTTGTGGTTCCAGATCTAACTCCAATTCTAAACTGCTTGTAGTTCTCCATCATACTACAGTGCTTAATGCCTCTGTGCCTTCATTTCCCTAACTTCTAGGAGTACTTCTGGCAGACAGTCAGCTCTCAGCCGTTAACCCTTTTCCAGAACCTACTTTATAGCAGGTTGCCTTACTCATTGAGTTCTTCCCTAATTTTTAGCACAAAAAGAGGATATGATGCATTAGAGAAATGTAGAAGAAATTACAAAAACACTGGAAACAAGCAGCTGTGCTAAGGCAATAAACAGTGGCTGAGAAAGATTAATGAACAATCAAAAGTTAAATGTGAAAGCCAGAGAGCTCCTTCGGTGGCATACAAGGAGGCTTTCATCTACTACACATTAGAGTGGAGAAAGCTGATGACACTCCTTAATCATTTTATAAATCTTCTAAAAAGGTAAAATTCTCAATCTGAGAAGGTCTGCTATGCTAATGTCAGGACTCTGTTTGGGACTGTGCTTGGTCTTTTAGTGGAAAAAAGGATTGTAACCTAACATTGGTGCAAGAGTTGGCTAATATATACCAGCATGAGATCAAATAATACTATGGGACTGCCGCTAAAGATGTAGGATCAAAGATGGTGGAATGTAGGGATGAATAAAGGAGAGTTTGTCAACATGGTAGCACTATCCCTAGTATAGGACTTTACACCTGGCAAAAATCTTAAGAGATGATGCTAATATGTACTAAGTTAGCTCTTTGGGAATCTTAAAAAAAGTGCTGCCATTCACTAAAAGAAAAACAAATGCCAGAATTGTCAAGGCAGAAATTTGAGGAAGGGATCAAGGACTCAGAGAGGTGTGCATCCAAGATAGATTACCTAAAGCTAGAAAGCCTTACCAACTAACCATTTACCAAAGTAATCAGGATACACTTATTAGAGAGGCACTCTCACAACAAGCTCAGAAGTAGCTACATTCTTCTGGGCTAATGGTAAGAGGTACTGTTGGAGAATTGAGCTTCCTAAGAAAAATGATAAAATTCCAAGATAATAATAAATACCAGACACATTTAAAGTCATTAAATGTGGGTAAAATTATCATAATACAAAAATTATGGCTGTAAGGTCAGATGACACTCAAAGAGTTATCGGACACAGGGGTGGTAGTCTCTATCATATCTCCATTTAACTTACCAGCCTGGTCCCCTCAAAAATCAAATATAGTTAGAGTATAGAAGTGTACTATTTTAAATTCAACCAAACAGTAGCCCCAACTGATGTTGCTGTTCCATGTGGTACCCTGGTTAGAGCAAAGTAAAATGACTTCAGGCACATGGTACACTGACATTAATCTGATAAAAATATTCTCTTCCATCCCCATTACAAAGCAGGATCACAAATAAGTCACATTCAGGACTACTGGTCAAGATGGTAGAGTAGGTAAACACTGATTTCGCCTCCTTCCAGACAATAAAACTATAACTAAATTATAGAAAAACCATCATTGAGAATCATCTAAAGTCTAGCTGAACAGAAGTCCTACAACTAAGGACATACAGAAGGAGCCCACTCAGGAATGGTAAGAGGGGCAGAGACGTGGTAAAGGCTGGTCCCACATCCACATGTGGTGATTAAAAACCAAAGGAAATATCTAGGCTGCAGAGGTCTCTCCTGAAAAACAGGGAGTCCCAACTCCACACCAGGCTCCCAGCCCACGGTTCCAGTGCCAGGAAGAGAAGTCCCTGTAACTCCTGGCTGTGAAAAACAGTGGACACTGTGGTTGAGGGTGATGGAAGGAATAGAATTGTCTGGCTTCAGAGTGAAGACTGGTTGGACAGTTTTCTCTCAGAGAGAAGCGCTAGCAAAAGCCAATGTTTCTTTGTTCAGTCCTCCCTTCAGTCAGCCTTCAGGCAAAGGCTGATGCCATATCCAGGCCACATTGACCTAACTAACACCATTTGCCCTGCTCTGGTGATTCCCTGTGACCCCACCCCAACCATATTGCTGATCCACCCAAGCTACTTCCAGTGGCTTTTCCATCCAAATGGCCTACTTTGGCTCATGCTGTAGACCAGGGATGTCCAATTTTTTGGCTCCTCTGGACAACATTGGAAGAAGAATTGTCTTCGTCCACACACAAAATACACTAACAGTAACAATTAGCTGATGAGCTAAAAAAAAAAAAAAAATTGAAATAAAATTGAAAAAAAAATTGAGGAAATCTCATAATGTTTTAAGAAAGTTTACAAATTTGTGTTGGGCCACATTCAAAGCCATCCTGGGTTGCCTGTGGCCCACAGGAGGACTCAGTAATCTTAGTTCTGGGTATTTATCCAAAAAAATTCAGAATGTTGCTTCAAAAGGATGAAAGCATCCGTATGTTCATTGTAGCATTCTTTACAATGGCCAAGATATGGAGGCAACCTGGGTGTCCATCGATAGATGAATGGATAAAGAGTAGATGGTACCTATGGACAGCTGTCATATATAAAATGGAATATTGCTTGGTCATAGAAGGGAATGGGTTCTTGCCATCTGTGGTTGTATGGACCCTGGAGAGTACTGTGCTGAATGGAGTATGTCAGACAGAGAAAGACAGATGCAACATCAGTTTGCTTATATGTGGAATCTAAATAATTAAATTAATGAAGAAAATGAAAAGAAACCCCTAGATACAGAAAACATTTTGATGGTTGCCAGATGGGAGAAGGGTGGAGTAAGTGAAAAAGGGGAAAGAATTAAGAAGTACAAATTGGTTGTTACACAGTAATCATAGATATAAGAGGTAGCATAAAGAATATAATTAATAATATTGCAATAACTGTGTATGATGTCAGATGGGTACTAGATTTATGGGAATGATAGATGGGAGGGGGTTGGGAGAAGTGTGAAAAAAGTGAAGGAATTAAGAAGTACAAATTGGTAGTTACAAAATAGTCATGGGGATATAAACTAAAGCATTGAAAATATAGTCAATAATATGGTAATAACTATGTCTAGTGCCAAGTTGGTACTAGACTAGTCAGGGGGATCACTTCTTAAATTATATAAATGTCTAGCCACTATGCTGTACACCTGAAATTAATATTAAATAATATTAAATGCCAAAATAAATACATAAAATGTAAAAAAGTAATAAAAGCTGTATTTGGGGGGAAAAACAGTAGTAACCACCTGACACCCATTAGTATGACTACTATTTAAAAACAACAGAAAATAACTAGTTTTAATAAGAATGCAGAAAAATGGAAACTTCTATGTACTGTTGTGGGAAGATAAAATGGTGTGGCCTTTATGTAAAACAGTATAGAGTATCCTTTAAAAATTAAAGGAAGAATTACAGTGTGATCCAGTAATTCCACTTCTGGGTATTACAGGGGATTATAATATGCCACCCCAAAATATTCCACTTTGGTATGAGGATTGTTCTGAGCTGAAGGCAATTAGAACAGCAGATACAGGAAAAATACTCTCTACCCTTGCCCTTTCTGACTCAAGGTAAGGTATAGATTTCCCTTTGTGAAGGTGCCCCAACTCCTCTCCTGTACCAGGAGAATAACCTTCATCACCAGAGGTGGACATGGTGCTGACGTGAACCTGCACAAACTAATCCTATATATATATAACCCTATATATATATCCTCCATACCTTCCCACAATTTACTGCCCCTAAACATTCTAAACTTCTCCTTCACTGTCTTATCAATTTTTAAATGTATTGCTGTGTTAAAATGGCATACAAATCCCAAGTCTACCAACTCTTTTGGGTCTTTACTTCTTTTCTATGAAATATTCTGTATGCATACATAATACACTATTTCTCCTATTAACCCGTCTCTTCTCAGTTTAATTTCCAGGGCCTCAGTAACCTAAGAGGGTAGAGGAAAAGTTTTTCTCTCCTGCAGTTTTTATCCAAAATGATTGAAAGCAGATATTTGGGCGCGCATGTTCATGGTGGCAATATTTACATAGCCAAAAGGTAGAAGCAACCACCTTTCTGGTAACAGCACTTTGCTGCCCTTCTGGGGCTCCTGTGCTCTTCCTTTCCACATGTTCTAGTACAGTTGTGCTCACCTCTCACCAGACACAGAATATGCCAGCTTCCTGACCATGTGCATGGTTTATGAATGGATATAGCTTTAAAATATCGAGTCTTATCTTAAAATGTAACATGGACACTGGAAGAGAAAGGGTTGATCCTTCTGGACAGATGAAATAAAGTGAAAGTTGCCCTATTTGAAAACATCATTTCTAGCCCTAGAAAGGTTATATGGGGTGAAAAAATGTAGCCAAACCAAAAAGGGAAGCAGAGTGGAGCAGACCCCAGATGGAAAGTACTGATACCATTTGCCCCCAAGATCCAGTTGTGCCTGAAGCTAGATTTGCCCCTTTCAGCCACCTACACCAATAAATTCCTTTTTTATTTAAGTCTGTTTGAGTTAGAGCATCTATGATGTGCTTCCAAGAGAGTTCTGATAGACAGAGTGCCTGACTTGGTTTGGCTACCCTTATAGCTCCTTCATCACCGTGGCTAAGATTGTTGAGGACCTAGAAACAGCTCTTACATTTATGTTCCAGTGGTTCAGAAAATTGTTCCAGGTTCCACTTCGTACTTTCTACTCTAAACTCTCTTTCTCTGGTTTCTTATCTCTACTTCTGTCCTTTGGCCCGGTACTTAGATCTTTGTGGACTGTCACTTCATGGTACATTAAGCCTAGCTTTCTATTTCAGATATCACACTGAATGTAGTTCCTCCAAAAACCCTAGACTGAACCCTTTTCATCTCATAGGCCAATGTGTCCAACCTCTGCATCCAGCTCAGGACCTTTAAGGCAGACATCTCTCCATAAGCCGGAACCACTGAGTCAGTTTTGTCTCCTTCAGTGGGCCCTGGAAGATCTCCCAGATCCCTCTGATAAATGTTACTTTCTTTTGATGTTGTTACTGTGGGTTTTAATTTATGTTATTTGGTAAACCTAAAGGTCAAAACCTCCTCTATAGTCCACCAAAATATTCAGACTATTTAACCCAGATTTGGTAATAGAAATTTTTGATGGGAAAAGATAGGAAAGAATAAGGTTTTATTAAAAGTTAGTCATTCAAATAAGGAAGTATTAAAAATCTGCATTGCATAAGGCACTGTGATCACTTAAAGAAGAATATAAGACTCTCACCCTTATAGAGTATGGCCCTATTATGGCTCAGTTGTGTTTCCTCAAAATTCACATGCTGGAGTCCTAAGCCCCAGTAACTTAGAACGTGACAATACTTTAAAGAAGTATTATAATTAAGTTAAAAAGAGGTCATTAGGGTGGGCTCTAATCCAGTACGACTGATGTCCTTATTGGAAGAAATTGGGACACAAATACACAGAAGGAAGATACTGTGAACACAAAGGGAGATGACAGCCATCTACAACCACGAAGAGAGGCCTCAGAAGAAACCAGCTCTGCAGACACCTTGATCTTGAATGCCTAGCCTCCAGGAAATGTGAGAAAATAAATACCTGTTCTTTAAGCCACCCTGTCCCTGGTATTTTGGTATGGTACCCTTGGAAACTAATATAGTCCCCTGCTCTGTATTAGTAAACTAGCGTTTCTCCTCACCAAGTCCTTTGAAAAAGAACAATAGGGATCTCTTCCTGGCTCTCTCTCTCAAAATAACCACAGAAAAGAAACCCATGGTATTTGTGGAATTACCACTAAACACTTTCTTATTCAGCCAGTAACTAAAGAGTGAATCCGGGGTCTCAATCACTGGTGGGAAAGCAGGTTAGTGGTGAAGAAACAGTATTCTTTTCCTTCAGAGTCAGGTATGACCCCTCTTCTTTCTCTTTTCTCCCTTCCTCTCTCTTTCCTGAACAACTGGTGCAAAGTCATTAGATGGAGCTAACTAAGCAAGTGGGGTGTCTATGTGTGTGTGTGTATGGGGAGGGGGTAAGTTGTGGTGGCCCACAACGGGGTGCTGAGGCCTGAGTGGGAGGAGGTAGGTATCCACACAAGGGCAGAACCTTGCACAGGGAAGCCTGGGCCTAGAAGGGCGAGGAGGGCATTTATGTAGATGGACGGCCTGGTGTGAGGAGTTGAAAGCCGAGCAGAATGAGCTGAATCTCCATGTAGAAAGGTGACCCTGTGTGGGATGTCATAGCAGGAGCAGGAAGAAGAGGATGTCTTCTCCTCATAGGGGTATAATCCAGTATAAGACTTTGATATCTGAGCAGAATGAGGGAGATGTCCACATGGCAGGTGGCTCAGTGTGGTGTCAGGAGATGAGACATGTGAGGAAGGCATCTACATTGGGGGGTGGCCTGGCATGGTGTGAAAGATCCCCAGTGGGGTGAGGAGGGTACCCACACAGAGGAGGGTGTGTGAGGTGGTAGAGCTTGAATGGGTGGATAGGGTATCCACATGGTAGGTCTATCCAGTGGGGGCTGCTGAAGCCCAAGTGGTGTAAAGAGGGCAGATGGGGGATTGGTTACCCAGTGGTAGGTTGATTAGATAAGCACTGTATTCAGGACAATGAGGGCTAGCTGTTTCCATGTTGGAGAAGGAAATTACAAAATGGAAAAAGGAAAACCAGACTGAACCCTGTGGTGTTGGATAAGAATTGCAGATAACAGTTTGAACATATAGTTTTTATGATAGTTAGAGGGTGGGTGGGTAGATAAATGATAGATGATAGATAATAGGTGATACATAAATACGTAGATATTAACAGATAGATAATAGATGATAGAAAGGTAAAGGAAAATAAACATAGAAGTGTACACACACACACATGCACATTTCCTGCCTCTGTGCGCAGGAACTGAGAGCAGTTACGTTCCAGTAGCAGTGAGCATACTGACTGCCTAAATTTTAGATTCCAAACACTATTCTCCACTAACAGACTCCAGGGACCCTTGGATAAATGGCTAATTCCAGAGCAGTGGCTAGGGAAAGTACAAGATAAGCCTGAGACCTCTTTTTGTTCCAGAAAGTCAAAAAGTGATCAAAGAATTTAGAGACATGTCACATCAACAGAACACAGAAGCCAGTTTGAAGGGGCTCTCACTAGCCAAATATGGAACAATATAAGCATGAAGATAAATACAGTAACATATTATGACCCATTAATTAAAATAGAAATCTATGATTCTCTACTGATATAAATAAATAAATAAATAAATAAATAAATAAATAAATTGGAAGTGTGATATTTTTACATAGTCTTCAAGTACCTCCCCATCAGATTCTTACTAATTACAAAGGGAAAGATGCCCGGGTGGTTAGTCAACGGTCAGTGTTATCATCAGTAATAGGACAAATCTAATCTTATGCCATCTGATGGGACGCCAGGAAAACAATAAGCATCAGTTCTGTGATATTTCTGACAAAGATGCATGGCCTGACTCTAACACTGAAAACACATCAGACAAATCAAACTGGGGGAACATTCTACAAAATAACTATTCTGTGATCTCCACAAATGTCAAGGTCATGAAAGTCAAGGAAAGATTGAAAAATATTCCATGTCAAAAGAGACATGACAACAAAACTCAACACATTGTCCCAGAGTGGATCTTCCATCTAAAGGACATTATTGGGGCAATTGGAGAAATTTGGGGGGTGGTGATGAGAGTTAGGTGATAACGATGTATCAGTGTTAATTTTCTGACTGTAGTAACAAAAGAGAGTTGTCTTTTTTTGTAAGAAATACATGCTTAAATGTCTGGATGTGATGGGGCATCATGTCAGCAACTTACTCTCACCTGCTTCAGAGAAGAAAAACCAATTACTTACATGGCAACTTCTCTGTAAATTTGGGAGCATTTGCAAATTAAAAACAAAAGTCGGGGACACAGGACAACTGGCCCAGTCACTTCAAAAAAACTGTGTCGTGAAAAAAAAAAAAAAAACAAGGCTCCTGAGCCACTTTCTTTGCTCGAGCCCGCTCCTACCTCTTTGGAGTGTAATTTCTCCTCAATAAACTATCTCTTTGTTTCACCACTTTAAAAAAAGAAAGAAAGAAAGAAAGAAAAGGATGGATTATAAGAGGCTTATGGGGCACACAACCAGATGCGAACATGGTCCTGGATGAATTCCAGTTTAGATAAACAGTGTATGAGTTGCTCTCCAAAAGCACGTTTTGGAGACAATTGGGTAATGTAAATATGGTTTATTGTTAGATGAGATAAAATGTGTTGAAATGGAAAAGTGGAGATCACTGACCAAAAAAAAAAAAGTAGGTAATAGAACAGTAAGTACTAGGTGTCATGTGAGCTCATTCTGTGGGGAAAAAAAGAAACATACAAGTAAAGTTCTAACTTTATTTATTAGTGGGGGAATACCCACCACTCAGCGAGTACCAGTGTTAAGGTTAGAACTTTATTTGTCTTTCTTTTTATTTTTTCCACCGAATGAGATCACATGACAGGTACTACTTACTGTTCTCTTACCTACTTCATTTTTTATTTTTTATATTTTTTGGTCAGTAAGCTCCACTTTTCCATTTTAACACAATCTATCTCATCTAACAATAAACCATAATTATGTTACCTAATTGTCTCTAAAATGTGCTTTATCACTGTTTATGTAAACTGGAATTCATCCAGGACCATGTTCACATCTGCTTGTATGTCCCATAAGCCTCTTTTAATCCATCCTTTTTTTTTTTCATAACACAGATTTGTTGAAGAGACTGGGCCAGTTGTTCTGTGTCCCTGACCTTTGTTTTTAATTTGCAAATGCTCCCAAATTTACAGAAAAGTTGCCATGTAAGTAATTGGTTTTTCTTCTCTGAAGCAGGTGAGAGTAAGTTGCTGACATGATGCTCTTCACATCCAGACATTTAAGCATTATGCATTCCTTACAAAAAAAGACATTCTCTTATGTTACCACAGTCAGGAAATTAGCACTGATACATCGTTATTACCTGTCCCTGAAACGGTGGCAAGTTTGCAAACGTAATTGTCAGATTTGGGAGACAACAGCTCTGATGGCCATTCCAGAAAAAAAGCTTCCAACATTGCTTCAGAAGGTGGACTGGGGCCTGGCGTCAGTGCCTAGCTTCCCAAGGAGAGTCCTTGAAAGGTGACCATAGTGATATTCAGCAATGAGGTGTGTATTTTATTCTCTATTTTTGCTTGTCTTTACTTTCTAATATACAATAATGTATATGCCCTGTAGTAGTAAAAGATAATTTTCAAGTACAATTGAAGTAACAGAGTCGGCAAAAGGAGTCAATGGAGTCAGTATTCAGAACCTTGAATAACTCAGGTTTTTATTGGCTGTGATATGATATTACAGAAGACATTTGTCCAAAGTCCCTGAAGCTTCTCTTTGTCTTTGGCATAAGGTCACTAACTTGCTACATGTATTGGAGTGGTGCCAAAGGGTGTGTATGGCTATATTAGTTTATTTTAACACCATACAGAAATGTCTGTTATCTGACCTATAAAATGGGGACTAATACCCTGCCTCAGGAAGGTTATTGGGACTATTAAACAAGTTAATGTATTTGTAGAATGTTGAATAAATTAATAAATACCAATAGTGCCTCAGTTACACAAATACAAAATTTGTGATTAACTCTGTTTTTTGTTTCATGAAGGGAGTAAAGGAAACATACAGCCTTCCAGTTCAGATTTGAACTTGGGATTTTATTTTAATTTATGAACCCTCATATTGTACGTTCTGTATGTTAGACTATCCTAAGTGCTTTACAAAAAATAAAATTTTAATCATCCTAATAAACCTATGAGGAGGGTATCCTATTACCTTCCCGTTCAGAGAAGTTCTAGTCACTGATTTCCGCAGACCCTCCCACACTCTTTAGGAAACCTCGAACAGGGCAGTTTTGGCTTCTCCTCTTTGTGTTAGCATCCTTGCTCTGCCCCCTTCCCCTACTCCCTGGGCTCCTTGGGGCTCAGGACAGAAGGTTTCAGAGACAAGGTCACAAACCTTAGCTTACAGCTCAGTGTCCAGGTTTTCCACGGGTCTGGAGAAGAGATGGCAAATGCCTGGCTTTGGGGCTTTTCTTCTTACTCCATTAGGGTAGACATCATTAGTAATTGACCCTACTTTCCTACTAAGGCCAACCTTAGCATTCTTCTCCAGACAGCACTCTGTGCGGCCACTAGTACTTGATTGGAATTGGGTAGGAAGATGAAAGCTCTTCACCATCCTCTGCCCAGAGGGACACTGTTCTGGAGATCATAGTGGTTCTGAATCAGCAATGTTGTGAGTTAATAACCTGTTTAAATTGATTGGCCTAGGAACCAAACCTACTTTTCAATATTGTGTTGGTGGGAAATGCATCAGACCTTGAAACAAGAGCTTACAAGTGAACTTTTGGAAAGCAACTGCTACATAAGTTGGAGTTCTCGCCTGTATTTGGTTATGTGGCATTGAGAGTAATACGATGGGTTGAGCTTGTAAGTTTGGACTCCCCGGTTCTAATCCTGTCCCTGCCTCTTACTGGCTCTGCGACTTTACACTAGTTTATTAACTTCTCTGTGGCTCATTTCCTTCATCTAAAAAATGGGGAAGGTAATAGGATACCCTCCTCATGTCAACAGTGCTGGCCAAACTCTTCCTCAAATGCTCAATCATCGTGCCAGCAAACATAGGGGAGGCGAGGTTTTGACATCATCTACTCTCATGGCATTTCAAGAAGTTGTCAGAATGGTTAAATGACTCATTCCAGGTCACACAGTAAGATTAGAACAGTACTCATGAGTTATATATAAAGGCAATGACACAGTAACGAAAATGAGTACATATAACCCAGCATGATGATCCCACAAACCACCAGCTTACGTAAGATTTGGGATGGGTGGTTCCTCACTTACTCTGCTGAGATTTTCAGAGAGTGAGATTAGGATGAGAAATAGATTTTGCATAGGATTTACTGTGGACTTACTTCTCAAGCTAAACTAGAAGAAATAATTATATAAAGCTAAAAGTGAGCCCGAAGCTTGGTTACATTTGTGAGTACTGTAGCCCAGCGGGCCCCCAAAATGTCATGTCATCTTCGAAGGCATTTCACAGTTGCTGCAACAGCACTGTTGGAATAAAGCCAAGTGGCTTTAGAAGCAGCCCAGTCCCTTAGACATAGATGACACTGCCAAGAGCAAAATAAAAAAGGGCCATTGCCTAGCTTGGCATCTGGGTCCTGCAGCTGCCAAATCATATCCATTAGCCATGCCAAAGTAATCCTTAGAGAAATTCCCAATGAGAGGCCCAGTGGTTCAGCAAAGCTAGAAAATTGCCTGTAATCTAGGCAAGCAATGGGTTCTCGTTCTCCAGTGTCTGCTGTGACTGCCAGGCAACAGGAGGCAAGTCAGGAGAAAGATTTCAGTTCCTGTCTTCTTGTTCATAAAATAGATACTCCACTTGTGTGTGTGTGTGTGTGTGTGTGTGTGTGTGCGCACGCACGTGTATGAGAGAGAGAGAGAGAGAGAGAGAGAGAGAGAGAGAGAAATTAGAGACAGAGAAGGAACTGAAAGACAATGATAAAATGAATAATGGAGTGTTTTCCATGTTGTCCAAAAGACAGGGTTAACATGATTAAATGAACTAAAAAGATGGGTGAGAGGAAAAGAAAATACTCTGGCCATTTCCTAATCACTTCCCTCAGTACAACAGGAAATTGTGACACAAGGACTGAAATTCCACCTTGAAAAAAGAAAAGGCATGCCTGGTTTGTTAGGAGGGAAGGAGTAAGCAAAGCAAACGCTCAGAAAAGTTGGCGAAGCCCGCAGGAGCTCTTTCCCCAACTGCATATCTGCCTTAGGCTTTTCTTCTTTTCAGATCGTTGCAAGAAAACAGATGGCTGCAGAAGTCTGAATTTTAAATTTATGAATGGAAATGTGAACAGATGTTAGCAATCAAGATGGCATGTAAGAATTTTTTTTATACCCTGTTTATAGCCCAGCCTCCTTCACATAAATGGGCGAGAGGGTCATAAAAAGGGTAGTTTTTGATCCCAGGACAGCATGGATCCAGCATGGTGATTATGTGGCACAGTAATGGAAACATTGAAAGAACAATGGAAGAAAACACTAATAAGTTTGCTGTATAAATACTAAATATTTATCTACATAATGATAAAATGTGTCTGTAAGAAAATCTTGAAACTATCAGAGTACTTACTGTGTTTTAAGGAGGTGAAGTTCAAGCCTAAGTTTTTAACAAATATCTGGGAAGACCTACTTGTTTGAATTCTGTTTATACTTTTGACATGATATAGATTTCTTGTTTTGTTTTGTTTGGCTGGAGGTTCCAGGCATATGGGGCCTTACTAAATTTCAGAGATGAATTGAGCAAGAGGCTAGCAAGAGAGATCTGGTGGTGCATGCAGGCAATCCATCATGCAGTGCTGGGAACTGGGCTAGGTACTAAGGGCAGCTGGAGAGTGGCAAAATGAATTCAAGTTGATCTGGGTCATCAACACACTTAGAACTGAAGGCAAAAGCAGGTACATGTAACAAGACTGGAACAAGGTGTATGGTGAAGGTTATAGGGGTGAGGAAAAAGGAGTGAGGTTGATGGGGACCTGATAATGACAGTGGTTCCTGATAGCCTAAGAAGAGAAGGGTCTAGAGCTTGTGCTCTGGGAGAGGAGTGTCACCTAGAATTTGTCAGCAAATCCTGTTGGCCACACCTTCATATTATGGGGTGGCCATAAGGTCTGAAATCATAGATCCCATTATGTTATCAAATAGTAGAATGTAATGTCAATAAACCATTTATTATGTTTTCACTGGTGTTTCCAGACTTTGTGGCCACCTTTGTGTCTTCAGAATTTGATCACTTCTCATCGCTTCCATCCACCACAATTGTCTTTCTCCTTGAGTACTGCAATAGCCTCACCAGTCTTCCTGTGCATGTTTTTGTTCACTTCCACCACCCACAATCAATTACGCAACAATCAAAGCAATCCCTTTGAAGCAGTGGCTCTCCAAGTGGGGTCCCTGGACTAGCACCAGCAGTGGTGCCTGGAAAGGTTGTGAGAAATGCCAATTAACAGGTTCTACCCATCTATAGAATCAGAAACTCTGGAGGTGGGGCCCAGATATCTGGGTTTTTAGCAAGTGCTCCCAGTGGTTCTGATGCCTTACTAAAGTTTGAGAATGAATTTTAAGCATACTTGTAGGTCAAGTAATGTCACCCCTCAGCTCAAATTCCTGCAATAGCTCTCCAAAGTCATTATTATACAATGGTTATGAGGACATACATGTACCCTCTGGCCCAGGGATCTTTCATTTACTGCCCACCACTCTAGTCTGTAGCTCGCTTGCAACTCGGCCACACTTAAGGCCTTGGGATTTGCTGTTCCTTCTGCCTGGCATGTTCCCCAGCAGCCCAGCCCATACGATTTAATCCCTCATCACCTTCAAGCCTCCACTCAGATATCACCTTCTCATGGATATATGATGTATTGATTGTCTTTTCCCACTAGAATGTAAGTTCCTTAGAGCAGGGACTGTATTCCCAGGGCCTGGAGCTGTGCCTGTTACACAGTGAGCGCCTGGGAGATGCTCCGAGGAGGAACGAATAAATGATCCTGTACTGAGGTTCTGTCCGATGCCAGATGTCATGCTAAGTGCATCACCTCATTATACGTGTCTTACTGAACTCCCACAAGCCAATGCAGTGGATGTTATTATCCTTACTTTACACATTAAAAAAAAAAGTAACCCAATTAAAAAAAAAAAAAGGGAAGGTCTGCAATACAGTGTTATCAGAAAAGGAAATCTTCCATGATTCCCAAGTTCTGGGTCTGACCTGGACCAAAGTTCATCTGCATTTTGTACTATTTTTACCGCTTTTCCTTGCAGTTTGTCTGGACAGAGGAAGAAATGCAAGATTACTCTGGTCTTTACCTAAGCAGAGTGTAACTAAGGAGGCAAAAATTCTGCTTGCTTTCAATGATCTCAAGACAAAGCTACCAGTGGGAGAATTCCTGTTGTTTTTTGTTTTGTTTTTGCTTTTGGTTTTTGCTGATATTTTCCAATTATAAACACGGATAAGAGATATGAGGTTGGACAATTCATTTCATGAACTTCTTCTAGAAAAAGTGTGACATACCTCATTGTTGAATATCACTACGTTCACCTTCGAAGTACTCCCCTTGGGAAGCTATGCACCAATGCCAGCGCCTAGTCCACCCTTCAAAGCAATTTTGGGACTCTTTTTTCTGGAATGGCCATAACACCTGTCATTGTCCCCAAAATCTGACAATTAAGTTCACGAACTTGCCACCAAGCACTTACATTGGTGACACTGTACAAACTACTTGGTAAGGTGCCATAACCTTGCCAAGGCCATTCTGAAAAGAGCTCCAAAATTGCTTTGAAGGGTGGAGTAGGCACTGGCATCAGTGCATAGCTTCCCAAGGGGAGTACTTTGAAGGTGACCATAGTGATACTCAGCAATGAGGTGTGTAGCACTTTCTCTAGGATGAGTTTGTGAAATTAATTGTCCAACCTCGTATTTTCTGAATAGTCAAATAGTTTTTACTCCTCTTGCCATTTATTTAAAAAAATACAGTTTACACTGTATGCTATTAATGATTTGGTAGAAGTGGATACTTTAACATGTTTATTCATCTGCTCAAAAATGAGCTCTCTGGTACATCATGGGAATTTTTCCTCCTTGCAGTTAAAGATTGTTTCCCTGCTAAGCATCTGCCAAAATAAAATCCAGTCCTGTGACCAGTGCTAAAAAGTGAATCTGATAGTGGTTCATCTAAAAACATGGGCTGTGTTAGAAGGCAGACCCATGGCCATCCTCCTTGTCTATGTACTTACCTCTGCAGGTGATCTCACCTGGTCCCATGGCTTTTAATACCATCGATGTGTTGTTCACTCCTAAGTCATCAGCCAGGGTCCAGAAAGGAAAATAAAACCCATGCTGGTAATGGAGGGAATTTAATCCAGGGAATTATTTACAAATACATTGGAAAAGTCGTAAGAGCAAACTGGGGAGGGTGAGGTCAACCAGAGAACAGCAACAGCAGGAAGCTGCTACCCTCCCTAAGGCTGGAGAGACCAAGGGAGAAAGAGTTTGGAACAGTGGGAGCTAAGAACTTGGAGGAGAGTTGGCCCAGTGGGAATTCAAATATAGAGGGGATTCATTAATGCTAGAGTTGCTGCCCAAAGCCAGGAGAAGAAAAAGTAGTCTGGCTTTTCCCTTCTTGACTTTTCATCATCTTCTGCCTTTTGTTGGCCAAACCTAACTAATAGCTGTTGACTTAGAGGCTTGGGAAATGAGTTTGCATGGGTCATCCCTCTCCCTACTCCAACTTCTATATGGAGCAGGTCAGGAAAGAGGAGGAAATAACTCAGTGTACCAACTACTCCTAAATTACTATCTCCAGCTCAGACCTCTTCTCTGAGCTCCAGATTCTTTCAGTTGTTCACCTGGGTGTTCACTTGTGTGTTTAATAGTCTCAATGTGGCCCAAATGGAACTCATTTCACCAGTCACTCCCTGATAGTCCTCAATGTGACTCAAACAGCTCAGCCAAAAATATGGGTGTCATCTTTGTTTCCTTGCTTTCTTTACTTCCTACTTCTTCCAACCATTTATTAAGATTTATTGATTCTACCTCCCCCCAAAATTCTTCTCGCCAGTCTTCTCCATCTTTAGCCAAGTCATCATCATTTCTCTCCTAACAATAATGATCTCCTAACTGGCCATGCTACCCTCCCTCACTGTGTCATATGTACTGTCCGTGGTCAGTTTTTGAAGATCTTGAGGATAAATGTAAAGAGTTAGGACTTTATTCTAAGTGCTATAGGAGCCAATGAAGGGAGTGACGTAATTTATACCATAGAAATTAGCCTAGCTTCCTTGAGGGGAATAAAATATAAGGGACCAAAAACGGAAGAAGGAAGACCAGCTAGGAGGCAATCACCCTTCTGAGCCCTCTTATTAAACATCTTGGACCACTGTCCCCTTGGTCAGCAGCCACTGGCCTTCACATTATTCCTCCAACACCCCAAGCTCCTTCCCTCTTTAGAGCTTCCCACAGCCTGGAATGCTTGTCCTGATTTTAGCACAACTGGCTCTGTACCATTCAGGACCGCCTCCCCTCTGTCCCCGCCCCCACCCGCCCCAGATACCTCTCCTGACCAGTCTAGTAATTATAGCTGTTCAAAAAATATCCTATCTGTCTCCTATGGGCACAAAGTAGGCACTTCACTGCATCCTAGAAGTTAGGTATGCTCATATGACTTGCTTTGACCAATGAAATGTGGGTGCAAGTGACATAAGTCACTATTGAGTAAAAGCCCTAAGAGCTAATGCACACTTCATAATTTTTCTGGCAACTCCATTGGCCTGAGACCTAGACTGAGGATGACCTTTATTCAGAACAGAATTCTCTGCCAACCCACAGGCATGTGCATGAGCAAGAAATAAATCTTTGCTGTTTTATTTCAAAGACTTTGAGATTGTCACCATAGCATACCCAGCCTCTCTGGGTTGATACAGTCCTTCAGTCCCTTACATCAGTCTGCACTATGTGCTCCACAGAAATTACCACCAACTGATAATTTCTTCTCGTTTCATTTGTCTCCATTGTACATCCTTCTGCAAACCCATGAGAGCAGGGTGTCTGTCTACCAAGTTCACTACCATACCCCAGCTTCTAGAAGAGTGCCCAGTGCATAGTCAGTACGTAAATACCTGTTGATTAAGCCTCTGATGTCTTGCACATACAAGCATTTGTTGCTTGAACATTATTTTGCCAAGGCAACTGGACTGAATGAGTCTGTGCTCAGTACATCTAAAGAACCAAAGCTTCAGTCCTCTATTTGTTCATTAGAAGTACCACTTGGGTTACACCCTTCCAGATAATTTCCAGGACACCAAGTTGCTCCCAAGTGACCACAATTCTGCGGTCAGAAAAGGTCTTGCTAGAGACCACATGCAACAGATAAAATGAAATGAACTCTTAGAACCAAAAATTATAAACGCAAAGTCACCCAGAGTTAGAAGAGTGGGAAAAAATCATTTTAATATTGTTTTTACCACTAAATGGCACACAGTTTTTCCATCCTTTTTAAAGTTTTGTATGCCAGCTAAATCTAATTCCCCAGAAATGGCCAAATCACAAATTTCACTACTGTCATAAAATATTAGCACTGAAAAAAACCTTAGTGATTACTCAATACAGACTACTTCATTTATTATCTGGCTTGATGAATTTTAATTGAAAACCCCTTAGGGTCTCACTGTGTCTGCCAGAAGCTTAGAATTTCAAGTTACAGGTTGTGATGCTTAACACCATTGCCTTTTTAAACCAAATGTATTAAAAAATATATTCTTCTATCATCCCATTATATACTTGTAATGAACCTGTAAAGAAGATCCTGCTTATAAAAATAATCCTGCAATTTTTTAGGTTTTATATCTTTGCTCTTAACTTAAAATTTTTCCTTAAGGTTTCAAAATGTCTAAGGTAGTAAAGAAACAAGCTACTTAAATCTGTAAGCTATTATGTACCTGTTCCTGCAGTAACCAGCTCAAATTGTAGGACATTTTAGTTCTTTAGGGCAACCAGAGCAAGGTAATTATGTTCTACATATTTGGCTTAGTCTTCTAAACTCTACATAAAAAGACTATATCCTCAATGAGCAAGAGTATTTTATCTAATTTGAAAAACAAACAAACCAAAAAAAGTGCATTACCATAATACCAATTCACTAAACATTTGACCTGAAATTGTCAACTTCTAACAATTAATGGATGGCAATTTCTGCAACTTTGTCCAACCTAAATTCAATTTTATTAACTAGGTCCTAATCTTGAAGTTCAGGTACTATGCACCGGCAGTTGAAACTTTTCAAAAAGCACAAGCTCATCCCTTCTCCCCCCCACAAATGCTAAAAACGGGACAGTTTAAATATTGCAGATCTCTCAAACACAAAGCCATCTTCAGAGAAAGGAAACCATTTACATGTGGTTAAGGAAACAGGAAATTTTCACATTGGCTTTAATATTTATAGTTGACCAAAATTTTCCTGAACTCGGTAATCATAACACTTTTATAGTACTATACTGCATCTTAAAAGTCAAAAATAAAATAAAACTAGGCAGAAAAGATAGAGTTGAAGAAAACGATGTCAGTCTATACAATGACTTTTTTTTTTTTTTTTTTTTTTTTTTTACTTTCAGCATGACAAGACTTTATTTTGGCACTTTAACAAATATTTTGCTTTACAGCAGTGACAAAATATTTGCCAGAAATTTTCTTTTCCTGGCATGGATATTCCAAGCAGTTGTTATTCTATGAACTGAACTTCACTATGTTTTCCACTGTTAGAGGTATGCCCACTACTTTTTTCACCTCTGGAATAGAGAGACATCGTTCAGCTTTAGAAGGTGCTATCACTTTCTTTTAATCAATCCAAAGTAGGTTGATTCTATAAGTGATAGGGCAGGAATTTCAGAATTAAGGCCATTAAGAATTTAAATAAACACTCTTCCAAGTGTTGCTTTAAATATTTTTGTTTAAATGAGTTCTGTGGCAATTCCAGGGACTGTTTTCTAAATGAAGTAGTCATGCTTTTATTAAAAGTAAAGTATACGTTGGGAAGGTTGCTGTTTTTGCTGTCTTCTTCCTACTTTGGCAGTTCATAATTTAAAACAAAATTAATGGTAGAATAGAAAAAAGGAAATATTCAGTTAGAAAGAAGTACCCAGGAAGGGTACCCTCAGAGTTGCCAGCAATTTCAATCCTAAGCAGAGAGGCCTTCCTTTTCATGCACGACCTCCTTGCGCCTCCCATCTGGTTAGTTCTTCAGTCAAGCGTCAGGAGAGATTTGGAGAACAGTTCAAAGGTGAATCAATCCATACAACTGAACCTTAGATACCAATGTCAAGAAAGCTTCCTCCAGTCTTTTGGAATTTATAGCCCTAAACGTTGTTTGCGAAAGCAAACATTTGTCTCAATATTGCCATCAGCTTTCCTATAAAGGTTGCAAATGTCACAATTCCCACCCTGGCAGCCTTCAAATATCTCCACCCCAACACACACAGGATGATACACTCAGATTTCCTCTGGCTGATTCGGAAGCAAATTTGTAACAGCCTCAATGGAACACTCAGATAAACTCATGTCATCCTTGAGAGCAGACCATCATTAGCAACAGGGAGATGTACATTTGATCGAAATGTACAAAATTTATAAAAGTGACATTTCCAATATTAGGCCACATGATTTATTCAGTAGTTTTATGTTCCCAAATTACAATTTATGTCTATTCATAAGACTACAAAAGTTACCATTAGAATTGTCTGTGCTTATAAAATACCAACTTTTTTTTTTTATCTGTTATATATACTCATTAACACCAGTCTGTGACGAGTTACATAGAATCATAGGCACTTCAAAGGCTTAAAAAGACGTTTACAACTTAAATGCATTTTAAGAACAAAAACTGATTTTTCCTTAAACCCCTACTTGTACCTTCAAATTGCAAGAAATTAACAAATACAGTGGCCAAAGGAATTTGCAGCAACTTCTCAAAATACTGTTAGCATCTTTGGGTTTGCTGAGGCTTGTCAGTAACTCACATCAAATCCTCCCAAAAGAAGATTTGATTAGATAGGTATGATTAAACAGTTTTCTGGTAATAATCCAATTTTACACATTAATTTGCTGTTGCAAATCTGCCTGAAGCTACAGGTAATGAAAAACAAAGCAAGTGTAAAATGGATAGTCTGACACTTAAAAATTTATACAAAGTGGAGGTTAGAGTTTACACATTTGAAAATCACATATACACTAAATTACCATTATCTGAATTATCCAAAAACAAATTGCACCATAACAGCTACAAAAGGCAGAGAGTTTTGTTTTGTTTTCCAGGGAGCAAAAGGGGAGAGCAGAGGAAAAGAGGGAAACCACAGATAAATTAACAAAGTAAGACCAACGTGATAAAGTCCATTGAAGACATGCTGACACAAATTAAACAGCTTTCACCTTCGAATCATTGAACAAAAACAATCACTTCGTATCTGCGCATAAAAGTTTAAACTGATTCCATGAACATTGAGAATTTTCATAACATAATATTTTGCCACTGCTATTCACAGAACACTGAAGATGTTATTAAGTTTTCGTTTTATGTTGTTCTAAAGAAATACATGAAGAGTTTTAAATACAATGGGATTTTATCATTAAAGTGCCAGAATGGCTCTTTAATGAAAAAAACAAAAACAAAGATCTTCATTAATTCTATGCAAAAGCTTTATTTTTAAAAGTTCAGTGATCTCATAAATAGAGACACTAAGTGGGAGTTTCACGCATAAAACTCCTTAGTAGGTGCCTTCTGATAAGCAGCACTGGATGGCTTGCGCTCTCCAAGGTCGTAACTTCCTTCATCCTTCTTTCTCATGCGATACACTAACAGCAGGATAAGGAAAATTGCAAAGAGAAAGCCGATAACTCCACCTGCGATGACAGCTGAAAGGCACCAAAAGGGAGATGACTTTTAGAAGAGATTCAAGGGCTGCAGAAATACCTTTGTTAAGCCCAATCTATTTACAACGCTTTTAAAAGGCTTAATTAGAAAACCCCCCAAATTTAAAAAAACGGGATTCAATGAAGCAACTGGGCAATTGTGCAAATCTGACACTCCTCAGGAAGGTACAATCCTTTCTTTGATTAGTATTAATAATATCACGCAAAAGCCTCAATAAGAAAAATCCGGCTGTGAGCTCAACAAATTCCCTACTTTAGGATTCTTTATAGTCCTTTCAGTACTCACATTTCTCATCTTCTAATTGCCTTTTCAATGAAAACACAATACATGGTATAATTGACTTAAATTGTGTAAGACTAAATAGGAAAAAAACATGTAATTTTTTCCCCTAGACTTGGATTGGGGACTACTCTTTCAATGATTAAGTGTCGTAAATCTTGCAAATCTTCCTCTTTAAAATCAAATGTTGATACTCTCATCAGATAAGTTACAATTAGAGAAATATCCTTAACACTCTGGGTGTTATTTGTGTCAACTGCCTTCCCTCTGAAGAACTTTTCCTTCTCTTAAATTTATTTTGAAATCAGAATGACTTGGAATAAGACTGATCTTCACATCTTGCTACCCTCTGCACTTGGTTGTTCTGGACCAATTCAGATTTTTATTTTATTTTATTTTTTTATTATTATTATTTTTTATTGGGGTGACATCTGTTAGCAAGGATTACATAGGTTTCAGGCATACAATTCTACAGTGCATTGTCAACTTGATGTATAATCAGTTCACCACCTAATGTGACTTCTCTTTCCATCACCTTATATTTAGATCTTAACTTTCCTTTTCCTCCAACCCAATGGCGGGCCAAGGGATAGGCGGAGGAAGCTGACAGGATATGGAGACATTTGTTGAACTCTTGCCTGTCATTATGGAAGGAGACCCCCATGCTTTCAGTAGAAAAGTGACATTCAGCAAGCTCTGACTACACCTCCAAATCTCACTTAGAGAAACAGAGAGGACTATTAAGTACCCTCTCATCTGACCTCTATCAGACTACTCACCTGCCAGGACTTCTGTTCTTTTAAACAGATTGTCTGGGTGTTTCTCAGTATACACATTTGTATCATCTTCAGCTGAGTCCATTTTTCTTTCTGAGTCAGAGAGGTGAACTTTCTCATCAATTTCTTCAGGTGACTGGTATGGAAAAAGGGAAAGATTGTAAAGATTTTTTTAATATGCTAAAAAGAATAATAGGTAACTATATTTCAAAGTTGGTTTTCTTTTTCAAACAATGAATTTAGGAAATAATTGGAATAATCAGTCTATGTGATGTTTATGCCAAGAGTAATGTTATGACAAAACCATGGAGTTTATGATTTTATAAAATACCCACCCCATGTACAGGCAAGATGGATAGTTAGTGAGTTCATAATAATCACAATGACATGGTTAGGTTGTTTTAGTTGACATTTCATAGGATCTTACTTTCCCACCACTCTTCTGACTTCAGGCCACCATCTTTCTCTCTCCCTCTCTCTCTCTGGCTGCTCCACCCAATTAACGCTGTCCCAATTCTCCTTCTTCCTTCATCTCTTTGCTCCCCTGGGCACTGTGATGACAGCATCCTTTCAGGTATTCCAGATGTTCTCCAAGTGTTCTTCTGATCCTACTGTGTCAGGAGTAGCCCTCCAAGCTTATTCTGCAATCCTCCTCTCTACTCATGCACTCGTACACTTTCAGCAAACCCTAAACTAGAACTTCAGAGGATCTGGGTTCTACAAGTGTGACCCTGACCAAGTCATACCACTTTTTTGGACCTCAATTTCTTCACTGATGAAGGGCATTGTCAAGCTCTTGGGTATTCCACAATTATAAAGTATAAATCTGAGATAGTAACTCCCACAACCTCACCTCCAGTCAGCATTATTACCATCTACCCAGCAGCCTATAGGACACTAACCTTGGTTGCAGCACCAAATCATATCAACCCTCTTTTCTATTTCCATTAATGGTACTAACTATTCTTTTGCCCCCCCCCCCCTATTTATTATTTTTGCACATTTCAAACAGTATCACAGTTCTGTCAATATGTCTTTCACCATGCTCTCCTTGGATTCTCATTTCCACAGCCTTGTTCAGGTCTTCATCACAACACACCTAAATTCTTTTCTTCCAGCAACCTCATAACTGCATGTGTTGGGCAGCTTCCAGTCTTGCCCCCAGCTTAATCCCCAATAGGAAACCCTGAACAGCCATCTTTGTTGCCACTTACCACAACTGATCTTAACATCTATGCTTTGATTCATGCATTTCTCCTAACTTCAATCCAAAGTTTTCATTTCTCTCATTGTCCATCTCTTCCTTATGGAAGCTCTACTTCATCTTTCACCTCTCTAAGACCCCTGAACATATTATAGTCTACCGCACCAACATATAAATGATCTGTTGGCCTTCTAACACTCAGCACCAACAACGGCCATCTTGTGGAATGACCCACAGCTACAATGAAATTTGAAAAGTTAAAATAAAAAATTTAAAAAAAAGCAAGCCCTACCACTAAAGATTCTGTTTCAATTAGTCTGGAGTGGGGAAGCTACTATTGATTTTTGTTGTTGTTTTTAAAGATCTCTAGACACTTCTATGGATTGAGACCCCCTGGGTTAGAGAAGCTCAGTTCAAAGGAGTTCCCTATTGTCTATGAGCCTGAAGTTCTTGTTGGTCAATACTATTGATGAAAAACACTTTTTACCTCTAATCCTCTTCCTAAGAACAGCCAACCATCTTCATGAGGACTCTAGGCTATGGCCCAGGAAATGATCGACTATTTTCTGAAGGCCAGTGTTCATCCAAAATGGCAGCCTGCTACTTAAGTCTAGATCTTCGGTTCCCATGTAGTGGTATGCATACCCCTGGGGGTATGTGCTGGGACATTCAGGGGTACACAAAAAAATAATCAGTAATGGCAAAAAAATAAGCAAAGTAAAAAAATGCAAAATGTTAGTTTGGGAACAATAAATGTTAAGTTTGAATCGCTGTTAATGGAAACACTTCAAAATTAGATCACATTAGTGAATGATGATTGGTGAAGGTGTGTCTATGAACCTTTCCCCCAAATTGTTCTTCTATAATAGCAATCACTATGCACAGTTTCAGAACAATCCATTTGCAACACTTCTAGAACTTCCCTAAATATATAAATACATCCACAGCCAGACTGTTGGATCAGTTTAGTTATTGACTGAGTAAAAAGTAAGTGCATTGTTTTTAATCATGATCCTTTTCAAGTAGTTTTTTAAATTTCATGTTTAAATACTTGATCATCATTCAATTTTTAACTGTTACAAATGTTGTAAAATTAAATCTGCGGTTTGTGTTTTTAGTGTAATAATTTTTCTTTCCTAACTTATTACCTCATTTCCATTACATTTTACATTAAGATAGGCACTGAACAAAGTGTCAGTATTTAAAAACAGCTGTTTTAAAAACAAGAAGTACAATTTATAGACATGGTTTTAAAAGGGCTATACAAGTGAAAAGAGGTTGGGAACCACTGATGGTTAAATAAAGTAAGAAGAAAAGATCTCACCTTCCTGGGGTGCCTTAAGATCACTGGCATTTCTAGGAAGGACCACAAGCTAGGCCAGGTGGCTCCATTTGAACTCCAGAGTATGTGAGGTCAGTGGGTCCCTGCCTCAATGAATAGAGCACAAGGCTTCCACTGAAGATGGAGTATAATAAAGTGTAATAAAGTGTCTTACTTTACCAAGCTGCAGGAAACTCTGTACTGACTAAAACCTCAACATGCTGTGACTTACAAAAAGCAGAGGCCAAGGAGAAATGATCATTTCACAATGGCACAAAATGCACCCCAAATTCCACTATTTTTTCACATCACTGTGAGATAAGAAACTATGAAGTCTTCCCAGGCCTTCACGTACCAAAGTAAAGCAGAAGAGGGAAGCTCACTAGCACTACTCTCCTTGAGTTGTCTCCAGTCTTCTCATGGAAATCCTGTCTCTAACTGTCTGCCTGACTGAAGAACAGACAATGATGTACTAGATAAGAGAATGGATTATCTGGGTTCTAATCTCAGAATCTTTCCACTGCTCATTAGCACTGGTTATTGGAGATTAGGAAGAGAAAGCTCAAAGAGGTGAATACACAGGTTTGTGACTAGGGAAGGAGGTAAGTCAGTTCTGGTGGCAAATGAGATGGACACAAGTAGCTACTACGGTATTAGAGACTGAGTTTAATTAATCCACATACTCTTTGTCCCACTGCTATGAGAAATTAACATAATTTACCCTCAAGTTTTTCAAGTCAATAAAATCATTTTAGAGAGTGGACACTTTAATTTCCCCTGACTTAGCTTCCAATCCCCAGCCAGGAGGCAGCTCTCATTCCAGGGACCTGCAAGTGTTGGGACAGAAAGCCTCCAAGAACTGGGTCTGTGCACTTAGACCAGAGATTCCCAACCATTTTCCTCTTGTGTACCCCTTTTAAACCCATTTCTATAAATTGTACTCCTTGTTTTTAAAACAGCTGTTTTTAAATACTGACCCTTTTGTTCAGTGCCTAGCTTAATGCAAAGTAGTGGAAATGAGGGCATAAACCAGAAAAGACAAATCACTACACCAAACATACAAACCACAGATTTAATTACAACATTCATAACAAAGTTAAATATTGATAAGGATCAAGTATGTAAACATTAAATTTAAAAAACTACTTGAAAAGAATCATGATTAAAAACAATGCACTTACTTTTACTCAGTCAATAAACTGATCAAACAGTCTGGCTATGGAAGTATTTATATGTTTGGGAAAGTTCTAGAAATGTTGCAAATGGATTGTTCTGAAATTGTGCATAATGGTTGGTATTATAGAAGAGCAGTTTGGGGGAAGGGTCCATAGCCACGCCCTCACCAATCATCGTTCACTAATGTGATCTAATTTTGAAGTGTTTTCATTAACGGTGATTCAAATTTAACATTTATTGTTCTATAACTAATGATTTGCATTGTTTACTTATTTTTTTGTCATTATTGATTATTTTTCATGTACCACCCTTTGGGAACCGATGACTTAGAGAAATAGTCCATTGGTACACCCTCTCTGAATAGAACATTATTCTTTCAATTAAAGTTTTAATGTATGAAAGCAAGACATTGACTAAGAATTCTTTCTATGAGGCGGGACCCTCACGAAAAAAAAAACCACAATGAAATTATCTTCTAGAGAATGCGCCCCTTGTAGTACAGGCTTCCCTGCTAGAGTGTTCTAGGAACCCATCTGCATCAGTGTACCAGTTGGTGTTGTGAGAGGCTGTTTTGGGCTTCAGTTAATTTTTTTTTTGAGACCCTTTCCACACATTTGTCCATTTCATGATTGGAGATTTCCATGAACAACGTGCAGCATGACAATGCACTGGCCTCACAATGCTGAGTGTTCAGCTGTTTTTGACTAAAAACTGGCTTGATCCCTGTGCCCCACCCTTCCTATTCACACAATCTCGACCTAAGCAACTTTTTTTCCCCCTGAAAAAAGTCCTCAAAGGGATATGTTTTGCCAATGTGGAAGAGATGAAACAAAAAATGGCAGAAGCACTAAAAGGTATCAAAATTGACAAGTTCAATTCTACTGTTTTGAGCAGTGGAAAAAGTGTTCCAATAGGCGTGTCACATCAAATGAAGAGTACTCTGAAGGTGACTAAAGTTTAAACATGTAAGAATAAATACACAATTTTTTATAAATAAATTCTGTTTTGGGGGGTTCCCCCCTCCTACAGTACATAACTAATCTGAAATACCTTAATTCTTGCATATGTGTGCAAAATGACAGTACAAAAAGCAACATAGATAATTAAACGAAGCCAATTAAAGATCTGTCACATCCATGCCTGGTTGTATTTAAATGCCATGGAAATGTAGTAGAAGTAAAAGATTAAGAGCAGTGTTCTTCTTGAACAAAAAAGTGTGTTCTTTTTAATTTTTGTCATATAAATTTACAACAGACTAGGTAGAATATCTATAATGATGACATTAATGCCACTCTGAAACGCCCTCAAAAGCAAAATCTACATTAATGGTATCCTAGAGGAAATCTTTAATTTAGCTATGCCATGTAACTGCAAAATAAAGAATTTAATAACTATTATTAATATTCATTATCATATTATCAATTATAAGTACCTAGAACAATATTTGACACATAATGAGTAGTCTTCAATAAATCTCCAATGAATGAATGAAATATTACTATTACTACAGTGAACACAAATGATACTCAGAATATAAATATATTAAAATGTTTGGAGAGCCTTAATTTCTGAGTTCATCTGCCAAACACCTATCTTCTTTATCTTCATCTGACACAATTACTTCCTTAAAGACAATTTTAAAAAACTTAAATCAATTTTCAGTCTATTGTTGTCAGCGGACCACAACTCTATGTAAAATTAGGTTTGGCTTAGAATACTACTTTTTATCACTGAAAGCCAAAAGTAAGTTTCTTGCCTCAAGCTCCTGAGTCCAAATGGTCACTGCCTTCAAGATACTCAGTTGTGACAAGCAGTCAAATAAAAATGTGGTGAAGCCAAGTGCACCTACAGCAGCCACACTGGATAATAGTGCCATGTGCTCTGAGGTGTTCGACCATTCTACACTCAATTGTATCTGTTACTTTTCATTTCTCGCCTTTTCCCTTATTTCTTTCATTCATTCAACATGCACGGTATTTGCTACATTTATAGAGCTGCTACCATGCATAGACTAGCTATACCAGGTGTGTCTGCCTCAGTGCTCACAAACTTCTCCTTTCTTTCCTATCACCTGGCCTGTGAGGTCAGTCAGCTAACAGAAACTGACTTTTCTCAATCCTTACAGAGAGCACTCCAGCCCAGAAAGGTTTGACTTCTCCATATCTGCAGACACCCATACAGCGTGTCATTCACCATGGTCTTCACAGGCACTGGAAGGACAGAGGATGGAGGATGGGGGATAGGGGGAGAGTAGGACAGAGGCACTCTAGTAAAGGTAGGAAATGAAAGGGCAGGAAGCCCACTTGCGTCCCCACCTGCAGAGGGGTGTGTCTTACTCCAGAGAATGCCCATCACTACCTTCATGATGCAGCTTTCCACATCCTTCCTGCTGTAAAGTTTGACAGTATTTTATTTCTAATCAACAGATGGGTGAATTCCAAAAGTGGACACTTTTGTTTCTTAGGTTCTATAAGCAGCATGCTACCCCTAGACTGTCTACAAAGTCTACCGCTGCAATTATTTATTACACACGCTCATTTGGAGAACTGATTTGGTCTCTACTGCTCTAACCAAATTCAGTTAAGGCTTACAGAATGTCTATCAGATCTCAGGGGCCCTCTTAACCTCCCCTCACATGTAATCTCAATGACAAATGAGGAATGGGCTCAGACAAGCTCAGAAACTTGACCAGACGCAGGATTTGAAACTTAGGCCTTCTTCAGACTTCAATAGGCCTTTTCCAACTTAAACAGCGTACCTAGGAGTAGGTGATCAGCTGATTATCATGTAACGTTAAAATGGCCAAAATCATGAGTCTCATAATTTTCATTAGCTAGTAGCTCTGCTGTGTTCTAAGGCCAAAAACCTTATTTCTTAATAAGTCAGCTCTCACAATGAATAGACAGGGATGTACTCTGATTCATCATTATCATTGAAAGAGGTCAAAGTTTACACACCACTGATGGTGAGAGGTGGAGACTTTGAGAAAACAGTGTTTTTAACTCAGAACAAATTCTTTATGAAATGAAAACAAATATTCTTGACTTGAACCAAAAAAACAAAAAGCTTTTGCTTCTTAACTAGTCTGACAGTTCATTAAGAAGGAGCATCCTATAAAAATATTCATATCTAAGTGAGGCCTGGGTAATAAAAGTAGTATGTAGAATGAGCTGCCAAGCCATGAAAAGACATGGAGAAGCCTTAAATGCACATCACTAAGTGAAAGATGCCAATGTAAAAGGCTACATACTGCATGATTCCAATTATATGATATTCTGGAAAAGGCAAAACTTGGAGACAGGAAAAATATCAGTGGTTTCCCCAGGAGCTCAGGGGAAAGGTGGGAAGGATGAGTAGGCAGAGCATAGACGACTTCTAGGACAGTAAAACTATCCAGTGGGTACATGTCATGCTACATTTGCCAGAATTAGTCTTACCAGACGTCCCATTTTAAATGGGACAGAAAAAAATGGTACTGTCCCATTTCAAACAGTAGGTATGGTCAGTCTAGTCTCATTGGGATAAATTCAAAGTGTCAGTAGGCTGACCACACATATTATTTGAAAGAGGACAGTACCATTGTTTTCTGCCCCATTTAAAATGGGATGTCTGGTCAACCTGGTCATAACCCATAGAATGACAACACCGTGAGTGAGCCCTAAGGTAAACTGTGGACTTTGGGTGATAATGACATGTCAATATAGGTGTTTTAATTATAACAAATATACCACTCTGGTGCAGGGTGCTGATGATGAGGGAGGCTGTGCATGTGTGGGGACAGACGGTATATGAGAACTCTGTACTTCCCACTCAATTTTGCTAAAACTGCTTTAAATAACAGTCTATTTAATATACAAAAAAGTAGTTGGTGGGTAAATGTCGAAACCATCATAAAAGAGTAAGTAAGAGCCATTTACAACAATATAATGAAAAGACCATTTGTCCCTACAGATTTTTAAATGGGACCTCTTAAAAGAACCATTCTGAATAACTAAATGAAGGAGCATTTACAGCAACCGGACAATGTAATGCAAAACAAATTGCACCTTCGTCTGAACAGGCATCTTGTTCTGTGCCTTCAGTGTGGTGGTTTCCACTTTTGGAGCAGCACTTGTGAACGGTATCTTTGGAAGTGGTCGAGACGTTGTCGGCTCGGGACTTTCTACATCCTCATCAGCTCCTGGGAAAAAAAGCAAAGATGACCTGAGTATGTGAATCACGATGCAGATTTCCACATTTTCAGCCAATACTGTCAAAGGCTGATACAGAGCCAAATTCTTTCCAAATATCTGCTCATCAAGAATCCAACACTCTTCACTGTGATTAAGAAAGAATTTCAAAGTGGATCTGTGGGGAGCCTGGAAATTTTTAAAATAATGTTATTATCCTGAACACTCTCAAGTAGCTCTTCTTTCACTTGTAATGTTCAATCTCTCTTGCTTAATGAGATTTCTTCCTTTCTACATTTTAAAGCATAATAAAACAACAAGCAACAAAAGGAAGACTCCCATAACTGACCCCTTATTTGAGGGACCTGCTGTCCTTGCTCCCCTTTTTCAGTGCTATTGGGGATTCACATGAGCTCATTTCCTCACCATCTACACCACTCTCTGCTCTACCCTCTCTAGTCAGATTTTCCCTGTCACTACACTACTCTACTGTTTTGTTAAAGTCATCAATGTCCTCCATGTTACTAAATCAAATCCATTTTCTAGAGTGGTCCGCATCTAATTGAAGCTCCTAGCACCACTGGATACTTGTCAATCATCATCTCCTTCTTCATACACTGTCTTTGGGTTTCTGTGACTCTGACTTCCTGGCTTTCCCCACATTTCTGGCTATTTCTGTCTCCTTTGCAGTTCATTCTCTTTTACCTGGACACAAAATATCAAGAATTCCTTATGATTCACTCCTAGGCTTCCTCTTAACTCAATGTCTCATATCTTATCCACCTGCAAAACTTCAATTACCATCTAAATAACTTCAGTGTTACCAAATACAGTAACTCTCAGTTAACTGGCACCCATGGGAATTGGTTGACACCAGGATAAATGTAAATAGACTCTTCCATTAACTGGAACTCAAGTACCTGGCATTCTCAAGCAACCAGCAAAAAAATTTTCCAGTTGCTTGAGACTGCCAGTTGCTTAAGTTCTGGTTAATGGAGAGTCTACTGTATAAATGAAAACTAAGTTTACATATTAGTTTATGAAGTCTGACAATTAAGTTCATGAACTCATCCTAGAAAAAGTGCTATATACCTCATTGCTGAATATCACTATGGTCACCTTTGAAGTTCTCCCCTTGGAAAGCAATGCACCAATGCCAGCAATTTTGGAACTCTTTTTCTGAAATGGCCATCAAAGCTGTTGTATTAACTTTGATGTCCTGAATGTCATCAAAATATCTTTCTTTCAATACTTCCTTCACCTTCAGGTAAAGAAAAAAGTCATTGGGGGCCAGATCAGATCAGTAGGGAGGGTGTTCCAATACAGTTATTTGTGTACTGGCTAAAAACTCCCTCACAGACAGTGCCCTGTGAGCTTGTGCATTGTCATGATGCAAGAGCTATGAGTTGTTGGCAAAAAGTTCAGGTTGTTTTTGTCTAATTTTTGCATGCAGCTTTTTCAGCACTCCCAAACTGGAAACTGGTTTGACTGTTTGCCCAGTTGGTACAGATTCATAATGAGCAATCCTTCTGATATAAAAAATGGTTAGCAACATCATTTTGACTCTTGATTTGGACTGACAGAATTTTTTCAGTTATGGAGAATTGGCTGACTTTCATTGTGCCCTTTGACACCTTGTTTCAGAGTTTTATTGGTACAGCCATGTTTTATCACCAGTGATAACACGGCCCAAAATACTGTCTTGCTTCTCCAAAAGGTCTTGGCAAACTTGGAATCTCCTTTGCTTTTCTTCATCAGTGAGCTCCTTTGGGACCATTTTTGCACACACCTTTCTCATGCCAAAATTTTCAGTTAAGATTTTCCTGTTTTTCTACTGATGTTTATTTGGTCTGTAAGGAGTCCCACAGCCCATGATTTTGACGCACAATACAATGAATTTTTGCAATGTTTTCTTCAGTTCTGCTCATTACTGGCTGCCCTGACCTCTCTTCATCAGGGACACTTTCTCTCCCTTCAGAAAAAAACATTTAATCCATTTGTACACTGCCGTTTTCTTCACGGCATTATCCCTATAAACTTGGACTAATACGTCCCTGATTTTACTTTCACTCTTGCCAATTAAAAGAAACTTAATGTTTGTTTGGTGCTCTAATTCAAGCTCTGACATTCTCGCACCATCACACAAAAACACGCAACGACAATAATGAACGCTATTCAGCAAGACACCACTACATGTTGACATGAACACAGCTGTGAGACACAGATAGACCAAGTTATGAAGCCTTACTGAATTGCTTGTACAGTGCTGCCAACTTAAGCACACAGTGGCAAGTTCACAAACTTAATTGTCAGACCTCGTGTATCACTCCTCTGAAATTCAAACCTATATATCCACTGGCCTACTTGACATTTTCACTCAAATGACTCACAAGTACTATATACTTTTAACAGGTCCAAACCAGAAGTCATCATGTCCCTCCTGCTCCCACCATAAACCTGGTACTACGCTGCAGTGAATGGAACCCTCCATTTAATATAAACCACAGCTCTGACTACTTCTTCCTTACCATCACGCAGTTCTATCAATATTACCTTCTTAATATCTTTCCACTCAAATACCATTCTACAGTTCCAGGGCTACCACCCTCACCTAAGTCTCTGTAATATGTCCATGAACCACCCTACCGGCCTTCTTCTTAACCTATTTCCCGTTTAGAAAAAAACTAGTGCAGCTCGACGTTGAGTTCATTATATTTTACATGAACATGTTCTTTGAGGCTGAAGCAAATCTGACTGGTTTTCAATGTGGAAACAAAAATATAAATATTGTTCTTGGAGTTATTTCTAAACAGAACTTGTTGCTAATCCTCATGTAACAGAAATGTATAGAATTTCGATCAGTATTTAACTTTTGGGGGTAAGGACTGTAATTTGTTAGCTATCTTGGGGTAAATGCTGCAGCTGCAAGCCCCACTGATGGGTATTCTCGGGGCAAACAGGAAAAGGGCTAATAGCCCCCTGTCAGTCCACTGTGCACAAACTGGCTGTGACCCCCATCGTCCTCCCATTTAAAACTATGACAATGGCCGTCCACTGCTTTTGACATGAATACAAAGTGCCTCAAGCCCAGCTCTGCCTCAGCTTCCTTGAGCACTATTTTCCCTGCTATCCCTTCGGGTCCAGCTGTAGTCACCTCACCTGCTGACAGAAGGTGAGCCTAGCTAATTCATTAACTCACATCTGGACCTCAGCACAAAAGTCAATCCTTGGAGAAGGCCTCCCTTCCATATTAGGTGTGAGTCTTCTGTCAAAGGATTTTTGCAACACTTATCTTACCTTGCTTGAATACAAGTTCATTGTTACACATTTATCTGTATAACTATTGATGGAAGTCTCCCCTACTGACCTGGAAGCTCCATAAGGCCAAGGGATGCATCTAGATTGTTCCCTGAGTGCCTAACAGAGCCCCTAACACAGCGGTTCTCAACCTGTGGGTTGCGACCCCTTTGGGGGTCGAACAACCCTTTCACAAGGGTCACCTAAGGCCATGGGAAAACCCATATTTCTGATGGTCTTAGGAACCGAGACACCACTCCTTCATCCGTCTCTAGGCGGGTCTGCCCACATACGAACCCGGCGTGATGACATCATTGCGCCAACCCCGTCACATACACCCCGTACAAACACAGGTGTATGTGACGGGGTTGGCGCCATAATGTACTTATGCAGACCAGTCACACATGTGTAGACAGCAGCTACCAATAATTTTATGGTTGGGGGTCACCACAACAGGAGGAGCTGTATTAAAGGGTCACGGCATTAGGAAGGTTGAGAACCACTGCCCTAGCACATACGGTTTTTCATCCAGTATTTGCCCAAGTGACTAACCACTGACTGCCATCTGGGCACTATTTTTTCCTTTTTTTTTTTTATCTCTTTACTAGAATAACATTTAAGAATTTCTGACATTCAAATACAATATTCTTTTTAAGCTGATCATTTGTCAAATTTGTAACAACTCAAATAAACTCAAACTAACATGCTTCCTCAGATAGAAAAGAATGATCAGTACTTCCAAACCTCTCACAGAATTATGTTAATTTAATAAGCAGCTTGGAAAGTAATATATAACATGCTGGAAACAGTACAATGGCTATGACTATGATTCATTTTTAATATTTTATTATTTCAACTGTCTCCTTTAATTTCATCATTATACTCATTATATAGAGAAGAAATGGTAGGGTATATTGGAACAAATGTAAGATTTGCCATTAAACAAACAAACTAACCAACAAACCTAGTACTGTTTCTGGCATTTATTAGCTCTGTGACCTTGAGCAAGTAATGCTTGACTCTCAGTTTCTTCATCTGCAAAATGGAGAAAATAATAACTAACTGTCAGAGGTGAAATGAGATATATATTTGAAAGCATTTTGTACACAAAAAATGTTACATTAATATAAGTCATTAGTAGTAATGATGGCTCCAGAAATACATTGCTCTTTGATATACTCGGTTTTCCCTCCAAGTTTTACATGTAATGTGATTTATTTGCTCCTACAAGGAATCATTCTCTTATAAAAACTTTTAATAATAAATAAAACATTTTTAATTAAGGTCTTTCGGACACCTTCGGTTCACAGTAGTGACAAATATGAATTACCAAACTAGGAGGGTGGAGAATCTGTTGTGAGAGAGAAGAGGTTTTGTAAAGTAGAAAACTCCCTCAAGCTAGCACTTCTAGCTAAGAGGCAGATGAGTGATCTGCCTCAGGTCACTACTGTTTTTACTATCTTCATCAAAATGATGGGCCACACAGGACACCTGGCCCATCACCCCTGCCTTTCAGCTCTCACTGTTCTCTCTGCCCAAGACGTCTTACCCTAGCCCAGAGCTGGTTTCCCCCAGCGATGCTCCTACTTACACTATCCTGCCCAGGACCAACGTTATCCCCTCTCTCCAGTTTAGAACAGCTTCTTCTCTATGTTGCCACTGTTCACTGAATCTCTTCTTTTTTTAAAAAATAGCATTTTCATCTACTTATAAAAAGAATCCATGTTTTTTAAAAAATACATTTTCATAGATGAAATTTCAAAACATGGAAATACAGAAAGGAATAAATAAAATTATTCCACCACCAGAGAAAGCATTATTATTTACTGATGTGTTTCTAGCATCTAGAATGGTTATCTGTTTTCCCATGTGGTAGGTAGTTCATAAATACTTGCTGAATAAGTAAATAAATATCCTCTGTACCTTCTCATCTTCTAGTGAATTTTTCATTTCTGACACAATACTTGCACTCTCCAAGGTCTCTTTCGAGCATACAGAATGTTCCTTATTCTTATAGTATCCTCTTCTAGTCCCACCATTAAAGCATCTTCCTGTCTCTCCAAATGTAATACATTTTTCTGTAAGTTCTCTTTTCCCTGTGAGTGTCTGTCCTTTTCCCATTTTGGGGTGGGGGGAGGTCTTTTTCATATTACAAAATTTTCCATAAACATCCAGGGAGCCTTGGCTGTCTTTTTACATCTAAGAGGGACACAGTGAAAAGCTCTGACCATGCAGAGCAGGGCTGTCAAATGTGGACATCATCTGCTAAGACAAAAGCTGTGTGTGTGGTAGTGTGCTCCCAGTGCCAGCATCACGGAATAGTTTCCTTTGAGTTGATCCAATTCCCTCGAGAGGGTAAAGGCCAGACAGTCAGTGTTCCAGAACCAATCAGAAGAAGACAACTGGGAACGGGTCAACATTAAATAACTCTTAGTCTAAGAACATGTGCTCCCTGTTTTCTATATGGTGCCCCCGCCTCATCTGAGCCTGGTACACTCCCACTCCAAGACCCTGTGTTTTATCCTCTCCTGTAATAAATCTCCAGTTTTCTCCTGAGGTGGAGAGCAGGAATCATGCTGCATTATGATGGGAAGAACGCAGGGAATATACTTGGCTTCTTAAACAGACTTTCAACCAATCATCCTGAGTTTAGTCTCATTTCCACCCTTTATCTAGTGCCACCAATTCCTGGGCCCCGAGGGGACTCCGCTGTGTTAAGTGGGCTGTTTCTTGGTTCCCTGCCCCCACCCCTACTGCTGACTAACACAGCTTTCTCAGATCTGCCAAGACTGTTACTAGCACCCCATCCACTTCCCAGCTTTAAAATCACGGTGGCTTGTGTCTCCTCAACTGGTTTGCTCGTCCTTGCGAGTTCAGGCCTAATGCCTTTCACTATTGGTGGTACTGAATGGTATGTGTATTCAACCCAGCATTTTTAACAGAGCTCTACATTTAACTACATTTTCTATGTTATGTCACCCATGACATGGTGCTGTAATTATTTTTTCTCATTTCTATATTTCTGTCATCAGACTCTCGGTTCCTTGAGGACAGCAACCACAAAGTCATTCTCATCCCTGTGTCTCAAGAAAATGGTATGGTGTCCAGCACACAGCAAATGCCTATAAAATGTTTAAGTGAATAGCTGAAATTTTTGTATTTGCTAGTACCTATACTTAAGATCACATATACAAGGTAAGATAAAAGATATGATGAATGTTTAAATTAAAAGAATTTATTAAAATACTCTGGTTTCTCTTCATATTGTATAAATCTTTAAAGAATTTATTACAGTAAAAGATACATTGTATTAATCGCCCTCAGTCTTGGAATATACTTATCCCATCATTCTTGCCACTTTCTGAAGCAGTTCTGGAAGTCTTTTGTGAGTGCCTTTAGTTGCACTGTTGTGGCTGCCTTGATGTCTTGAATTGATTGAAAACATTTGCCTTTTGTGATCATTTTGACTTTGGGGAAGAGCCAGAAGTCACATGGTGCCAGATCCAGTGAATAACGTGGATGAGGACATATCATAATGTTTTTACTTGACAGAAATTGCTGGACCAGAAGCAATGTGTGACCTGAATGGATTTAGGATGTCAAGATAGCCATGACAGTGCAGCTGAAGACACTCATGGAAGAGGACTTCCAGAACTGCCTCAGAGAGCAGCAAGGACAAGTGTTTTTGAAGTGAGAAGAAGTATTTTGAGGGGGATTGATGGAATGTGTCTTTTGCTGTAATAAATTTTGTTTCATTTAAACATTCACCCCATTTTTTATCACACCTCACATAGCATGGCCCCATCTCCTCACCTAAGAGCTACCCATTAGGTCTTTAGTCATTTTCTTCTAGTCCATTTGCTTTCACACTAGATAGCTTGATAGCAGTGAATATAGAAATAATATTGGCCAAAACCCTGGGGGAGTCCAGTTTCCAGCTGGGACTGGCCATCATCTAGGCAGGATCTCCTAATTCTAGAGTGGGGATTTATGACACAAGGCAGTCCAGCAAAGGAGTGAAAGAGAACACACTCTTAGGCCCAAATCTCTGGTCCCTATCCCAGCTCCATTACTTTCCAACAGTGTGACCTGAGGAAAGTCACTTAGTCTCTCTGTGCCTCGGGTTTTCTCATGTTAAAAATGGAAACCGGAATAGATTCTGTCCTCACAGAGATGTTACAAGAACAGGAACAGTGCTTGACACACAATATGTGCTTTACAAACTTCAGTTAAAATGTCTCCTACCTTTAAGCTGAAAATTGACATCCTCAGGGCAGTGCAAGGGCCATTCCAACATCAAGAATGATGTACTTCTTTGCAGCAATGGTCTGCCCAAGGCTGGAGCCAAGGCAGAAGCAATGCTGGTCCACATTTAGTCTCAGCTTGATCTATCTGCTTAGTGGGTTTAGGATTTTGAATGACCCACTCCTAACTCCTTTCATCTGATGCAGGGGAGTGGGGTCAGTAGAGAAGCAGGACTGTGTACTTTCTTCCTTCTTTTAAACTTAAGGACAATCTTGGCAGAAATCAGCAAAATGACTTGGACGACAGCTACAAATTACTAACAACCCTTGGATTCTAAGATCTGTGAAATGGGGACAAAAAAGCTTCCATATTTATTATTTCCTGGAACATTTTGAAGATAACAGTTACAAAGCACTTTTGAAGTGCTAAAGAAAAAAAAGAGGTGCCATGAATGAAAGACATTAATAGAGTCGTGGGCTATGGAGAACCAGTCTTTTCACACTCAATCTGCATGTGTGATATATATCACTCTCCCAAGAATAAGTAGGGCTATTTTTACATTAGGAGTGCGTTGTGAGCTCATTGTTACTAGGTCAGCCACCAAATCTCTTGTCTTTCTCAGACTTGCCATTTTCCAACTTAAAACACTCACTCTTATATAGTCAGATTTCTACAAAGATACAGTTGATCTTAATTTGTTCTGAGTCACTCTGAAGTCCAGGCTACCCTGACTGTCAGACATCTATGTTGAGCATAACATTCTTTCCAAGAAAGGTCCTGGATAAGACTTTCCTAGCACGCTGCTGACCAAAATCCTGACTTGATATTAAGTAAATATATACACAAACTCTTCCTCTTTCTCAGCTCCTTGGTGGCTATCCCTGACACAGGTGAAACATTTACCAGGTACGGTAGATTGCAAAAATGGTCAGAATCATTTATTCCCCCTTGCATCCACTTTCTGCACAACGTAACTTTGTAGCTCCTTTCATTAAAGGTGCAGTCTGGGCTAGCCTTATGACTTGCTTTGACCAATAATATGTGGCAATGATGCTGTCCTAGCTTGAAATCTAGGCTTTAAGAGGCTTTGTACAATTCTGTGCTCTGGGGATCTCTGCCTCTTCCCTATGAACAAATGGCTGGTCTACTGGAGGATGAGAGACTGTGTGGACCAGAGCCAAGTCTGCCTAGCTGCCCCAGAGATATGACAGAGTCCAGCTAAGATCAGCAAAGCTGCATACCCAGCCTGCTGCTGACCACTGACATGTGTAGGAGCCCAGTTAGCCCAGCCTAAATTGCCAACCCACAGACTAATGAGCTAAATAAACACTTGTGGCTTTTATCCACTACATTCTGGGGTGGCTTGTTACACAGCATTAGCGAGGTAACAGATAACTGATATACCAAGGAGTTGAGGATATCCTATACAATCATTTTACTTGGTTGCAACATTCTCCGTTACTTTAGAGCAATACACTAGGCATAGGAAGGTATATACCTCTTTTTGGTTTCATCCATAATCATTAATAGAGGGTTGGCAGTTTTATAAAACTAGTGGTTGGGGGATTTATTTACGGGTGATTTCCATGACATCACTCTGAAAGCCTTAATAATAAAATTAAAAGCTAATGTTGACAGAACACTGACTATACGCCAATCAGTAAACTCTAAGAGCTATAGACGTGTCAACCCCTTTAATCATCCCAACAAGCCTATGTGGTAGAGACCTTCCATTCTATAAATGAAAAAACTGAGGTTCAGCCAAGTTAAATACACTCCTAAGATCTGACAGCTGAGGTGATGAAGAGCCAGAATTCATACCCAGGCACTTTGACTCCACAGAGCATGCTCTTAACCACTGTACACCTTGCCTATGTCTCTGAAGTAAGTTCCAGGAAGGGTGGGGGGGAAGCGTGAAGAAGGGAGGTAAGTGTGAAGCAGTCTTCAGCCTTACCTGAGCCTGATGCAGAAGCATAGTCATCGTCATCAATAGGATACACTCCTGAAGCATCTTCAATGGAGCTGTTGTCAAGGTACATGTCTTTATCAGATGTCAGCTCTGCCCTCTGAGAAAGGAAAGAAGGAATTTAGGATGGTGAGAAATTAAGAAACATGCTTGTTTATTATACTGTTTAGGTTCACACTGTGGTGACCACCCCTCTCTCTCTTCCATTCCTCTGAACCCCCCATCTCTGGCCCCACCCTTATTCAGGATACTCTGACCACCTGCAGGAAAGGCTGACCACAGACAAATGCCATGAGGGAAGCCTATGTAGCCTAATCCAATAGAATGGAGATGGTTCAGAGACCTAAGCACCTATCATGTGCTTATTTTGTTACATTCCACTAAGCTTGTCGGAGTATCAGTGGTCCCTGGGCTAGTTCTAAGCCACCTAAGGCATTCACTTTGTCACAAAGTCATTGTGAAGCTCACTTACAGGGAAAGCTACAAAACACTTGGGGCTGTAGACAAAGATATGATGGCACTTAGGCTAAATCATCATGTAGGGGTCTCTCAAGGCTCACCATAGCCATGATCAGAGCTTTGGCTATTTATCACTACAGCCAAGAGCTCCCCCATCACCTGGGCAGCCCAGAGTTTTTTGCCACAGCCCAGATCCATGCAAATGCTAAGCATGGCACGCCTGTGAGGCTCAGCTGACAAGGCCGAAAGCCCACCACGAGCCCGCTTCTAGGGCTCATTGGCTTAGCAGAGCCTTAATGACAGATGCAGATAAACCCATGCAAGCACATTCTTCTATTACTGGTAACAGCAAATCACACGCTGACTACGGAGAGGAATCATTCACTAAGTATACCAGTTCCACAGCTTCTTAGCTCTTCAATAAGAGTTTTAATATTAAAATCCAACCTAATCCTGCCAGAAGAGTAACATGCATGAACTGAAGACAGAGTAGACATATAATTTTCTTCAAATGGTTTTGTAAATTGATATTTTACCACCAATATCTCATGAAAGCCCAGAAACAAACACAGCAGACGCTCAGCTTCTAAAGAATATTTATGTTTGGAAACAAGCAAAGCTCATTATTGTCTTATTTTTTAAATTCAAATTGAATGTTTGTTCCTAACAAGAATTAGCAAAAATATTTCCCTTACTACATTGGCTTTCATTAGATTTCCTCTTAAAATAAAACTTTCTATTCCAGTAGTCACTGTGGCTGGAACCTTCCTAGGAGGACTGGGGTCTCCAGTCTTCCATAACAGTACCACTTTATTCTCTCAGGTTTCAGCTGCTGGCTAGAGAGGCTGAAGTATTTTAAACCTGAGCCCATATTCTGCACCAGGCTTCAGTGCCAATGGACAGAAAAGCATGAGAACTCATTTTGTTTCAGCTACCACACTGGCACATTCTGAGAACAGAACCCTTACGGATTGAATTTCCAGTGGGCCGGCTTGTAGGCACTGAATGACCACCCTGAGCCAAGAGTGTGCTGGAATTTTTCTGCTAGAATGGTCAGAGCTTAACTCTACGATCTGAGACCATCCTGCATTATACCGGTTTCCAAGGCTATCACCATGCCAGGCCGTTATTCCTAAAGCCTGTGAACCGTACCAAGAGCCCTGCATTCCACAACTCTGTAATCAACTTAGCTGACCCCTAATTAGGCTCATGGCAAGGATTGTACCTCGGTTCAGCACTAATCCACCCTAACTCCCTGCAGCCACAATGCCTGGCACACAGTAGGTGCTCTTTGAATGCTGCTTGTGTGGCTGTATGTGCTCCCCCTTGAAAGTTGCTTGTATTAACCTTTGCCCTACAAACTTCAGCGGGAGAACTCTCTTGTTCTCTTTCTAAAATCCTGTCTACTCCCAAACAGGCTCTGATTTCTTCAGTCCTTATATGTTCCCTAGTGATAAACTACTACTTTGGATTCTGGAGCATATGAACAGTTTAGGACATAAATTGTCACTGTTATTTTTAACTGCTTCATGTGTATTTCTCTTGCTCCTTGGCTGAGTACAACTCACTGAAGGCAGGTCAATAACCTGTGTGTACTCTTTGCCCCTTTCAAAGTGCACAGATATTCAATAAATAAATATTTGTTGATTGAGATTACTTAAAACAAATTGGCCTTTAACTCAGCTTTCAGGGTTAATACATATCACCAACGGGATTCCCATTCTAAATCTCTCATTCTAAGCCTGGGAGATCATGTGTCCCATACATGTTACATTAAATAACCTAGAGTTTTAAAAGTAAGTTAAAAACTCCATTTACATATTAGAAAGATGTTTTCCTTTTCTTAACATTGAATGACTTTCATTTTCCTCTTGGCTCTGTTAGAGAAGTCTAATGTGGCATGGGTAACACTAAGATATTTAATCCCTGTGTGTAAAGTAAATTTCTATTCATTGGGTGACCCAGTTGTCTGCACTGACACAACTGTCAAACTAACAGGCAGATGGGCCAGAAACATCTCCCAGAGGTTCTGGCCAACTCACAGTTCAACCCAAGCACACTGGGTAGATGGACAAGCAACTGACATCCCCAGGATAACTGGCTCCTTATAAGGAGCTGTCAGGCCCGAATTACTACAAGGCTTGGGGTGGAGGTCAGGGCATATCTAGAAAAGCTGGCTTGTCATTGGCCACTCGGGGCTCCAAGGTGATCCAGGGGTTGATGGGACGCTTAACGTGCTCCAAGGCAGCTAAAAGTATTTGTTCCTCCACCATCCAGTGTGGAGCAAATAATTTCACATCAAACAAATGCTCCTCTCCTGTTCTCATGTCAGAGGCAACAAGCGTATAGGAGGAATTACCAAAATCCTTCCAGAGAGTCCAATTTAATAATAAGCAGTCCATTTTCACTCTGTAGCACACAATGTTCAAAGAATACCTCCATTGTCTTTCCTTTAAGCAAAAATTACCTTTTCCAAACATGACAAATTCCTTTTGTGAGGACTCCACACTGTGCTGAAAGGAGTGTAGCAGTTAACACGCGGGGAGAGAGAAATGAATTATGCACCAACACTCCCTTGGGACAAGAAGGTGTTCATCTCCCAAAAGCCATGAAAAGGGGTGATTCAAGACAACTGCTTTTACACCTAGCCAAATGCGGTCTGCCTCGGGAAGCAGGACACTCCAGGACACACTCTGAACACTCTCTTGGTCAATGAGATAAGACCCACTTTGGTCAATGAGAAAGTGACCCAGAGGAAATGCTCTGGGGCACAGCCCAGAAGTACAGAGCTGCAGCCTGACTGTAGAATTTCATAACGAGGTTGTTTAATTTGGAACTGACCCTTCCACGAGGCAGCTAACGGGGCTCAGAGTACAAGCTGGAAGAAAAACAAAGCTGATCTTTCAGACCTTTTCCCCCTTGACTGACGCAAATGTGTATACAGGAAAGCAAAGAGAAGTTCTAGAAAACAAGTAGGTACAATGAGAAGGAAAATAGACCACAGACCAAGATCGAGGTTCCTGTTTTACGCCATGTTCAGCTGTGGAAATGAAGCACTAAATTGCCCCCATATATGAGGCAGTTCTTTCCAGAGAAGAACTCATATCTGACTCAGTTTTGTATCCCCGCAGTGCATAGAAGGAAGGCAAGATATGTATTTGTCTCCTGACCCCATCCCTCCTTCTCTAGGTCCCAAACAGCAGCAACTCCACCATATCAGGTATGGACCATCACTAAGGCCTCCTTGCTTAGCCACTGCTCAAGTCTTTGTCTTGGAATCCATTCTGTGCTGAGGAATCATTCCTAAACACGACCACATTGCTCCCCTGCTGAAAACCTTTTTTTGGCTCCCCATTACCCGCAAGATTAAATAAAAGCTCCTTAGCCTCAAAAGAAGTTCTTTATGGCCTCACCTGCAATTCCAGGGTCAGTTGCTGCTATTTCTACCCAAACCCCAGGCTCCATGATCAAACATGGAGCTGAGATGTGGTGACACCAATTTCCTTTATATAAGACACCTAAGAGGATATACACTCCTTTAAGAATGGAAAGCTGAGGAAAACAATGGTGATCTATGTCTTACATACTTGAGGATGACGAAAACCAGTATTTTGATAAAATGATTCAGCCTAAATGCACATGGTGTTTGTAATGAATAGGAAGAGAAAATGTTAATTCAATGCATAAAAGACCATCAAGCTCACCAATCTTGGTTTTAGTTAAGAAATATCACAGGCCCGTTCATTCTTTCAGCAAAGAAAAGCTGTGAGACAGCAACTGAACATATCAAACCATTACATTTTTCCCATGTAGGTAAAGCCTACATTTAACAACTATCATGTTTCCACCTGCCATTGTGGAAATCTGTTATTTAGAAATCCGAGGGCCTCCTTGAAAGATACATGGTTTTATCTACTATATGAATGTCCTCTACTTGCCTCAAACTAGTGCAACTGATGAGATAATTAAAGCTCAAAGCAGTAGGTGTTCAATTCACTTTACAGTTTAAACTTAGGTTAATAACAAAGTCAGAGAGTAGAAAAATCTATTCATTACCACTACCCATCCCTGGACCCAACCTTCAGAAAACTAGCCTTTGGGTGTAAAAGTAAAATATTCCTGTGGCCTGATATTACATTCTGTATCACATCATAAAAACAACACCCAGATGATAACTCTTAATTTTAGGATAAAGGCATATCGAGTTCTGATTTAGACTCAAATGTGTAATAACTTCTATGGTAATTACAAAGTGCCAAACTGGTGTAACTTTAGCTTATCTTTAGAGGTGACTTAATAAACTATTTCATTACTAGCTAACACACATTAAATGAAATAAAAATTTCTCCCACACAATCACTCAGAGATAGGCTGACTAGGCGTACCATTTTAAACTAGACAGAAAACAATGGTACTATCACATTTCAAATGGATGATGGTCAGCCTACTGACACCTTGAATTTAGTCCAGTGAGACTAGGCTGACCATACGTACTGTTTGAAATGGGACAGTACCGTTGTTTTCTGTCCTATTTCAAACAGTATGTCTGGACAACATACTTAGAGATTATATACTTGCCCTTAAGATGAACTTACCAATTTTGGCCAAGGTATAACCCAAAGGAACATATGGCCTTTGAGCTTGACTAGATATTATAGGCATCAAGAACACCGATTTTTTTTTCTTTCTTTTTTTTTCTTTCTTTCTTTTTTTTTTTTTTTTTTTTCAAAAGTAAAGAGAAAGAACACCATAGTAGCAAATTAGCTTAAAACCATCCAGCCCAGGTGGTGGCTAAAATGGAGCTCAAAATTTTTGACACCTAATTCTGTGCTTTTTCTGTTGTATTTTAATGTCTTACAACGTGAAGCTGTCAGAGCCATTTAGCCTGGAGTTCAAAAGGATTAGCTATTGCTAACTTAAATGTTTCTTATGTGCCAGGCATTTTGTGCTAAGTGTTCAATAAGCAATGACACATTTAATCATTTCGATGATCTCCACTGCAGACCAAGGAATCGAGGCTTCCCCAAAGTCACACAGCTCAGAAGTGGGAGTAGGGGTTCCCCCCAAAGTCTAGACTTCAACACATGTGCTGAGAGTGTTGGCCATGTTGTGACTACTTCCCCCTCCTTTTGCTTGTAGCTCAGGCAGAATCATAACAAAGGCCCTAAAAATTCTCTCCTCAGAATATCTATTTAATGCCTTATAGAACTAGCATTCTTGGCATTATAGATTAAAAAAAAAATCTGCATTAAGAGTTCTAGTGTAACAGTATCCTCTATGCCTAATGTCCTGTAAAGTTCCCACATGGAGGAGGCCTAGGACTAGGTCCATGTACAGCAAATGCTATTCATTCAATCTTAGTAATACTTTCATCTCTACCAAGTATCACGTCCAGTCCAAAGATGTAACAAAAGGAAAGAGCTCTATGTTTATTATTGGGAAAATATACTGTTGTCCATTAGATGACTGAGTTATATTAGTTTATAAGCAAATATTGTATTTATTGTACTGGTACAATACTTATCTTAAGGGTTTGTTTACAGACAACTTCTTGGTACCTAATAATGTCCCGGGTTTATGCTACCATCCTGTATATATAATATATACAAAAGCCAAGGTCAAAGATGAGGTCATCCATGCAAGAAAATTCTTCCATTCCTACTTAAGAAAGGTCTTTGGCTCAGAACTGCTTCAAATATCTGCACTAGTGCTTCATTAATTACATAGAAAGCTAAGGTGTTTTACTTTAAGAAACACTTCACACTTTCCATTGAGTGGGGACTGGTACATATTAGAAAAATAAACACAATTCTGAAAAAAAAATCAGGTTATATGAAGGTAGAATCATATTTGGTTTATAAAGTGTGAGGCCAAAGGATGACTGGGCTACTCATAAAAAGGTAAAATTTTTTAAAAATCAAAATATAAAAGGTCAAATCATAGGCAACAGTAGGGAAATTCTACTGGTTCCACACACCTTTTGAAACAAACCAAGACAACACAATGACAGAATTCCTATGGTGTCTATTTACTGTCCTTCACATCTGAACCAGGCATTTGGAAGCTGGTACTCAGGTTGGATTTTCCCAGTGGGAATCTTTCTCACCACTGAGAATGTACATTCCTAAAAGAGGTCCCAGAACCAAGAGCAGGTCTGATGTTTTTTGCATCCCTACCAGGCCGACTACCGTACTCTGAAAGCCAGCATATTGTAAAGGCTCAACAAAAAGCAGAGAAGTCACATTTTTCTGAAAGGCTGAACCCAAGTGTTAAGCCATCTGGTGAAAGTAAATAACCATACTTTTTAAAGAAGTTACCTGGTTACCTCACATCTGGGAAAACAAAGTCAGTGTTCTCTTGGTCTCTTGAAAAGGGGCCACCTGGAATTCAGCCTTGTAACTGTGAGAAAGACTACCAGAAAGATAAGTATGACTTTGGAAGAAACAGGCAACTTATTAAGAACCCCCCAGTGAGCCAGGCACAGCGCTAGTCTTTGCGGAATATTTACATGTCTGAAAAGCATTTTAAAAAACAGCACTGAGTTAGTGTACTTATTTGTACTTATTTTCCTTTGTAGTGTACTTATTTTCCTTTGTTAAAAATAAAAAATAAAAAAATCCCAAACTGAATGTGGTTCAAAGCAGTTAGATTTCCTAGTCAACAAAGCTCAAATAAAATCTTTCTTCAATAAAATGCTTGGCATAATAATCAACATGTTAACAAAAATAACAAAAAATCTTGCCAAAGGATTACTTGGCTCTTTTAACTTTCTATTTATGATTAAATAGGATCAATATTTTCAGAAAAGGTGCTTCACCTTTTCTGAAAGGTGTAGCTTCAAAATTATTTTTCTTCCTATAGTGTTTGTCTGCTGAGTCTACAGAACAGTAGCTGGGTTTAATAAGTGTTTTATTGGGTAGATTGAAAAGAATATCTCAGATACGAGGTTGGACCATTAATTTCATGGACTCATCCTAGAAAAGGTGCTACATACCTCATTGCTGAGTATCACTACCTCACCTTCAAAGTACTCCCCTTGGGAGTACTTTGCATTGACACCAGTGCCTAGTCCACCCTTCAAAGAAATTTAAAGAAATCTGGAATGGCCTTGGCAAGGTCATGACACCTTACTGAGTTGTTTGTACAGTGCTGTCAACATAAGCGCAGCGTGGCAAGTTTGTGAACTTAATTTGTCAGATTTTGGGTATGACGACAACTCTGATGGCCACTCCAGAAAAAGAGTTCCAAAATTGCTTTGAAGGGTGAACTAGGTGCTGGCATTGGTGCATAGCTTCCTCAGGGGAGTACTTTGAAGATGACTGAAGTGATATTCAGCAATGAGGTATGGAGCACTTTTTCTAGATGAGTTCACAAAATTAATCATCTGACCTGGTATGAGAACCCAGAAGATCTTGTATGCTCATTGAACTGAATGATGTACCCCTCATCCACTCCAAGCATCATGACACACAAAACAGGCATGGCACAAGACCCCAGTTCCATTTCTCTTTAACCTGGAACTTGGTAACAATGAATAGCCCTAATCACGGATATTCATTGAGAATATCTCATCTACCAATAATCCTATCACTGGCATATCACCTGCAAACTCCTGTGATCCAAATACCTCATTTTTTAAAGTACCATTTCATGAAAAAGAATGCTTAGCTAAATAAAACAAGCAGAAAAAATATCTAAACTCTGCATCCAAATTTTTGACATACTTCATACTTTGTAACCTAGAGAAGTGACAGAGACAACTAATTAAAAGAAAACTCACTTGGAGGGAATTTTTATTTTATGTCCTATAACTTTTGAATTTTGAATTTTGAAACATTTGAATGATAAAATTCAATCAATAGATTTTAAAAAAAATACTCCTCCTGAAATTTGTTTATTGCTAATATTAAAAACAAAACAAACAAAAAAAACAAAAAATAGTGCTCCTACTCCATGGGTAAGAAAACAAAACAAAAACAGAATACACCTAGAACTCACACTGGGTGGTGAACTTATTATACAAGTTGACAATGCACTGTAGAACTGTACACCCGGAACCTATGTAATTCTTGCTAATAAATGTCACTCCAATAAGTCTAACAATAAAAAATAAATTTAAAAAAGAAACTTAAAAAATCAAAAATAAAATAAAATAAAATGTACCATCACAACCAAAGCAAAAAAACCCCCCAAAAACAGAATACACCAACAATTCTCACTTCTGTTTGTGGTGGAGGGTTATGATTCCTGATCAAGAGAGAGAAGGGAAACAACTTTTGTCTTGAATTAAATTTGTTGGCAACAAAAATAGGGCTCTCCAAAGCGATGTATATGAAAGCAACGCCCAGGACTTCGAGCGGGATTATGTTGAACATGCATGACACACAAAAGGAAAATGTTCATTACTTACAGATGTGCTCCAAGTTGTGCTTTCTTCCTTTTTTGGAATATCAAACAGAGAGAAGAAGTATGTAGACATGTTATTATAAGCAACGCTGCCTCTCCCCCTTCTCCAACTAGAATATGCTGGTATTTATTTTGTTATCCATATGACCACAGTTTAGACTAGAGTAAAAATAGAAGCCATGTGAGCCTAACCTGAAAAGTCCCAAGTGCTGGAGAGGGTCAGTACTAATATATTCTAACTGAAATAATGAGATTCTGTTTCCTGATGGAGTTTGGCAGGAAAGGGGGGAAAAAGATTTGGAATTTATTTCTTATTCAGAAGTGTTTTGTAAAAACTACCATAATGGAACAGGCTCCAAGTCAAGCACAGGAAGCCAACAAGCTCTGGTTTAGATTTAATAATTCACTCGAAGGGTTTTTCAACTGCTATAATTTTAGGCCCCAAGCATAGCCACCTATATTCTCCACCCTTTATGGGGGCTGACAGAATGCCACAGGAAGCCTATGAAACAGGAAATGGGAAAGACCTTGGTCCAAAGGGCAGATCTCGCCCTTCCAGGCTCTGGCTGATGCAGGAGAAAACATGTGCGCTCCACAGCAGATGATGGATAGAATTTCCAACTGGGCCTGTGCTGCAGAGGTCTAAGCTAGCACAGAGTTTGAATGTTAATAGGAATATGGGATACTCTACTAGTGGCCAGGAAAGAGAAGCTTTGAATATTTAATAGATGCCAACCAGCAGAAATCGGCACAAGTACTTTCGGAAGCATGCTGGTAATGTGTTTTAAGAAAATTTGAAATCTTTTGTCCCATCTGACCAGATATTTCTACTCTCAGAAACTACCTTTAGGAAGTATTCTAAAAACAAGAAAAGTTGGGGTGTTTACTGTTGCACTAAAGCAAAATCACCAACTATGTCAATTATACCTCAATTTAAAAAAAGAGCACTGACAATGTTAAGTGACAACTACAGAGGGTTAGCTATGTAAATTATATATGATACATGAATTTTCTCAATATGGACATTAAAAAAATCACATACCACAGAGGAAAAAGAAAAATGTTTAAACTACACCTTAAATTTTAAAAGTATATATTGTTTTATTTATTTATTTTATTTTTATTTTTATTTTTTTTTTTGCTTTTTGGTATGTGGGTAGCTCCCTGGCTGGGAATCAAACCCAGGTCACAGCGCTGACAGTGCCAGCGCCGAAGCCTTAAGCCACTACACCATCAGGGATATTGTTTTAATATTTTCTAACATTACAACTTTATTAAAATTTCATATACATTTGACCAACCATTGAAATGAGAGTAGAAAATGATGACAGTGAGGGTGAGGTGGGCTTGCAAATGATTTCTTTCCTAATTGATATTACTGATACATTTTAAAACAACATATACCTGGTGCTAAATGCATACAAAGCATCAACGAGTCATGGTCACAAATGACCAAGGACCAGCTTCCAAACAGTACAAATAACCTTCTGAAAATAAACTTACTAATTAATTATTTAGAAGTTAATACATGCAAACACAGACAGATGCATTATATAAAGAATCTAAAGAAAGTTTCCATGTCTGGCCACCTTATCATGGAAGTATATCGGTGTGTAGGTGGCAAGCATAAAAAACAAAACAAAACAAAACAAAAAACTTCATACTGCAGACAAGTGCCACAGAATGACACAAGAGTGCTTGGGCCACTCCTGATCCATTTTATCTGAAGTCACAAAAACAAAGGTCTAGTAAAATGGATATTCAATCACAAGATTCTTGGTACTGAATTTACTGAGTCTAAACATCATCAGCGATTCTTTCCTCCTGGGTTATTTAAAGCAAGGAAGCCACTCCATGTCACGGTGAGGCCATCTGGTTTCCCTGGGAAAAAGTTCCCTTCTAGCTTCGCTCCGGCCTGCAGAGGCGAATACCTGAACTCAGAGCACGTCTTCCCAACACACCCACAGGGCTGACAAGCCAGCTACCCCCGCACTTGTCCACACTGCTCCTGGTCTTCAGGGTCCTTCTACTACTTACCTCGTCTGTCTATAAGGGGAGCCTCTCATTCTGCCCCTCCTTTTGATGATACCAACTTTGGGTTGACACAGGGACGACCTGACCTAAAGCTCTGAGAGTACTTTTCCAAAGAAGGTATCTGCAGCTGGTTCCTTATACTGAAGACTCACAATGTGTCAGCACTTACCTGAATAAGAGAAACAAAGCTAGGCAGAAGGGGATGAGTAGAAAGGTGATGAGACCACTAACTCCAAAGCTAGAGCCAAGCTGTTCTGGACTTTTAATACCTCATACCAAGTCACAGTGGCGGCTGCACCATGTGCCCAAAGGATTAGGGCCCTGATGCTGCCCAAGACCCACAGCCCCAGGCCTTATATTTCTTTGGTTTATATTATAAGGGAACTGTTCCTAACCACACTTTTTACCCAAGGAAAATAAACAATGAGGCCCAAGCAGCTTTTAAAGAAATGATTTTCTTGATAGAAGAACCAGGAAAATATTTAAAGGTATTACACAGTCCATTATGAAATCCATCATAAACCCTGCATGACATTCCCCAAGAAATGGAGCCTCCCCAGGCTGTACCCTGATACTTGAGGCAAGAACATGAGCTCCCGGCTAACAGAACAGGCTTCATGGGGAGTGTGTACCCTCACAGGACTGTGCCATCTCTAAGCAAATGCAGTTTAGAAAGCACTCCTGTTGGTGTGCTCAAGTGCTGTCTATGAGTAATTTACCTGAAGATAACATTCATGATCTTGCCAAATGAAGGGAAAAAGAGACTTGTGAACACTAATATTTTTTCCAGCAGTGATAACTAATATATTGGCTGTGCAAACCAACATGTGGGCCAAAGCCTTCAAAAATCCAAAAGGTGACCTAATTCCTAATCCATCCCAGCACTGCCTTCTGTTTTTCTGCTCTAAACACATTCTGACATTCTTCTGATGGCATTATGTGCTCTTATTCTTATGAGGATGGGGAGCATGAGGGGAAAGAGGAATCTGCAAGATGGTAAAATTACATGCTCAATTAAAAAAATACTTCAAAAGCTCTTTTGAGAAAATATTTTAAAAGAACATACTATTATTTGTTGCTCACAAATGAGGGTGAGTCATGGTAATTCACCAGTGATAATTAAGTCTCAGTTGGAACACACATTCAAAAGCACCATTTCATAAGAGACATAGCATTTGTTTTCCAAAAATATGGGAGATAAAGAGAAGTCAATAGTTGCGAGTTAAACACATTATCCAACCATCTCCAGGAATTTTTTTCCCCTCCAAGTGAATCCAGTAATAAAAGCAGCTGATTCTACCAGTTCTGATGGAAGCCATACCAAAGGCCTCTGTGGTGATTCGTCTCCCCAAGGTACTAAATAAAAAGCGATGTCAATAAACCTAACACTGTTTTGTGAAAATTCCTACATTCCCCAGGATCTTCAATTCTTCCCAAATTCATGGATCACTCTATTCCTGCAAATGTCTTCTGAAAAGCAACCAATGGCAAGCTCTATATAAAAAGCCCCCACTTTTAGGAGGAGAGCCACCTGGGCTACCTGTTACATCTTTATTTCCCAGAGAGCAGAGCCTTACTGAAAAATGGTGGGAGCCCAGTCCACACTAATGGTCTTTCACTCGGGTCCTGTCACTTGCTTTGCAAGATGGGACCTGTTTCTAATAGAGTTAACTGCTCCAGGCACCCCGCCTCCAGACGGTGCCTCTGCCCACAGAGTCAAGTTTATTATTTAATTGGTACAAGATCAGCATGCCACTTGAGAATAACTGGGTCACGGTGCTCATACGTTAGGTGTCCAGTGAAGACGTTCCTCTCCTCACTGCTCTCTGGGTATGGAGGCTGGAAAGCTATCAGCTTCTATTACTCCTAACTTTAACTGAACACACCTGCCTTTAGGCAGGACTCTGAAACAAAGACATACTTCCGACTCTCTCTCTTCCTGCTGCTTAACCTTACACACTACTCTGAGAAAAATAACTCACTTCTTGCCCCTCCTGCTTTGAAGGCTGACAAATGTGGCTGAATGACTGCAGCTGCCTGGGTAACCTCTTTGTCATGCAAGCCAGCAGGTCCTCACCTAATACCCTTTCCTCTGCCTCGCTGCCCTGGCCCACCCTGGCCCACCGGTGATGGCCACAATCCCTTCACGTGGTCACATTGCAGCACAGCCCCCATGGAAACCCATTTGGAACTATTCAAGCTCATATCCAGGATAATGTTTTTAATACAGAGTGTTCTTTTTAAATCCCTTACAAAAGTAGCTGTAATCAATCGTGCTGGAGGGGGAGGGGTCTGTAAGAAGCTGCCACTCAGAAAGCACTAATATTGATTATTTTTCCCTTCCACTGCTTTTAGGAAAATAATCCCATGCTAAGAAACCATAATCAATTACTCTAGACTTTGCTCACATAAAACAATATCTACATTAAAATAATTTACTTAAATTAAAACCACAGCAGATATAAGAAATCCACCCGTTATCCTGCCTTTCATTCAAGTAACACGTTTATTTTTACGAGTCAGTTGAACAAATGCAATACTTGTCAATATACTGATTAAACCTCAGCAACTCTTGTAAGAGTTGTTTAGCAAGTGACACTAGCTGAAAGATTAAAGGGAAATATGTCTTCATTTGAGATCTGGCATTTCCCATTCTCTATTTGCAAGGTAACATACTACTTTAAACTCTTATGCTTATTCTTAGAGAAAACTATCAATCCTGAGCTTGTGTTTATAGATAGTCATGATTCCAGGTGGTCACATCCTGACAGAATTCCTAAATACCAGAATATTTTAAATCTTTTCACAGGAATTATGGTAGCTGTATTATTCTGTCAAATTTGCCTTTCTACATTAAGCATCAAGCATTTTAAAAGGTGAAAAGTCAATATTTAAAGCTACAAGGTGCAGACAGTGCAATTTGGCATTTATATTTAAAAATTATATTAAAAATCTTCAACATCAAGAGGCAATTTTCAGATTAGACATTAAGGAAAAGCACAATTTAATGTAACATCTGTTATCTGTACTTGAGCTTAGAAGAAAAAAAACTGAAGACTATGAAAAAATTGAAGACTATGAAAATGCTATACATAAAATGAATACAGAGTTGAAATCTAGACTGACAGCCCATAATACTTCGTATCAGCATAGCACTTACCACGTGAATGAAATTAGATCTGATCAAATCCAAAGAGCTGTTAAAAATAAAAAAAGGCAAAAAAACAAGAAAACTTAACTGCCATCTGCTTTGCTCCCAAATAAGAGTAATTGCAATTTCAAGGCAGGGAGCTATAATTTCTGTGGCAAGTTATCTGATATTTGTTCAAGGTTTCACATTCCTGGCATCCAACAACCACAGAAGTTTACATAAGGGGTGGGTATACAATTTGCAAATTTATTAGCTGAGAAGTTTAACTCCCTCTCCACACCCGCCCCAACCCCTCAAATTAGAGGAGGCCCCTGCCTTTTCACCAAACCAAAGAAGCCAAGAGCTGAGAGTTCTGTAAGACTCCTTAACACTGGCTGATCAAGGGCCCAAACCTTTGTCAAGCCCTACCTCCTGGGGCTGTCACACAAGAAAGATTTCACAGCTTCAGTGGCCTAGGCAGCCTTTTTATCCCCAGCAAGTTATTTTAAGCAATTTTTCTCTAGCAAACAAATCTCTGGCCTTCCTCTCTTCCATTGTAAAATGGTTGTTGCAGCACAAAACAATTAAGCACTGAAACCAGAATCAACCTGGCCAACTAATTTCAAACCCATCCTTCTATTTGAATGCTTTAGGTCAGTGGTGTCCAAACTTTTTGTTTCCCTGGGTCACATTAGAGGAGGAATTGTCTCAGGCCACACATTAATAAAATACACTAAGACTAGCTGATGAGCTAATAAAAAGTTGCAAAAAAATCTCAAAATGTTTTAAGAATTTGTGTTGGGCTGTATTCAAAGCCGCAGGTTGGATGTTCCTGCTCTAACTAGATCAGGACTGTCCCACAGACGTGACTATGATGACAGAAATGTTCCGTATGTTCCTACTCCATGGTAGCCAGTAGCCACATATAGATGGCTGTTGAGCAGTTGAAATGTGGCTAGTACAACATTGAATTTTTTATTTTATTTACTTGTAATCAATTTAAATTCAAATAGCCATATGTGACTAGTGCTTACTGTCTTAGTATATAATTCTGAAGGGAATTTTTAAACAGCTGGTGGAAGCCTAGATCAAAGCCCCCTAACTGATGCTGGGCTAAGCTGCTACAGGGTTAAATGCTCTCTCCTTAAACAATAACCTCACAGTAGTAAAAATCAGTGCCTGACAACATAATTGCTTTTTCCATCATAACTCTCTCTTGGCACCGTATACCTGTCAGAAAAATTAAGGATTCAACCTAACTAGGTCATTTAATAACTATTTATCAAATACCTACTGTATGCTGAAATGTCCTATCATTTGTTCAAAAATAAGACAGCAAGACTTGTGAATGGATAACCAAAATGTGGGACAGCCAACAGTGGAATACTATTCAGGGATGAAATGAAATAAGCTTTCAAGCCACCAAAAGATGTGAAGGGAACTTAAATACATATTACTAAGTAAAAGAAGTCAGTCTGAAAAGTCTTCATAATGTATGATTCCAACTATATGACATTCTGGAAAAGGCAAAACTATGGAGACAGTAAAAAGATCAGTGGTGCCAGGGGCTCAGAGGGAAGGAGGGAGGGATGAATAGATGAAGAACAAGAGAATTTTAGGACAATGAAACTATCCGGTATGAAGGTGTAATGACAGATACATGACGTTACGTGCTTGTCAAAGCCCACAGAACTGTGCAACATAAAATGTGACCCTTAATGCAAACTATGAACCATAGCTAATAATAATGTACCAATATTGATTTGTTAATTGCAGTATATACAAATGTACACAATAATAACAAATGTACATACACAGTAAGGGAAACAGGGACACTAGAGGAGTATATGCAACTCCATGTACTATCTGTTCAATTATTCTATAAATCTTAAAGTGTACCTAGTAATGGTAATAATAATAACAATAATAATAATAATAGCCTATTAACTATCATGAACTCCAGATGCCTGGAGAACTCCTAAGTCCTGCCCAAATATTCTGCCCTGAGCTATTCTCCCTGCTTGAGTGACAAGACTGTTTTGGCAAACTAACACAAAGGAGATGGTTCCTAGTTGCTAACAAGGTAGGTACCTGGCTGCCTCAGCCTAATGGCAGCAGGCTCAATTAGCTTCACCAAATAAGGAATTTGCAGATTCCTAGAAGTAATAAGCAGTCCATTCACAGCGGGGATGGTGTTATGAATTCTCGTTTATTCATTCTTGCCTACAGTGTGGGATTCAGCAAAGAAGGAAACCGCCAATAGCAGATAGGCAAATGCAATCTTCTCCTGGGAAAATGGCTCATTTGCCTATGTGCATGAAATAAAATTTCACCGTTGTTCCCCAACTTGGCTGTCACAATCATTTAGGTATTCTCTGATACATGAATAAATGGCAGGGGATAAAAACTCTAGCACATTCTTGGAACTGGGAAATCTAAATATGGATTGGATATTAGAAAATATTATAGAATCATCATTAACTTTATTACATAAGGTAACATCCTTGCTCAGAGGGAATGAATGCTGAAGTATTCAGGGAGGAAGTGTCCTAATGACCAAAATTTACTATCAATAGTACAACCCTCCCCCGAATCCATATATAGGAGAGAATAAAGCCAATATGTATAGAGGAATACTACCAATTATTGAATTCAGGTGGAAGAGACTGTCCTACCTAACACACAGAGACAGGAGCAGATCATTTTTATGTATGAAGCTTTAATGGAATTCATGTATATGCAAAAGACCAAAGAAAAAGAATTGGAGGTAAACATTACAGGCTATCAGGGGCTTAAATATTACCACCAGGAAAACAAAACTGGAGTCGTGGGAAGGTTGTTAAACAGCCGTGTCAAGAGAACTTCAGTTCTATCTCCGTACTCACCAGTTCATTAATTTAATTAACAAGAAATTGGTGGTAGGACCAAATCTTAAATTATTAATGTATTATATATTAAAACGTTAAAAGGGTAACTTGAAAATTCAAGCTGTACACTTATGATTTGTGTACTTTTCTGATTGTATTATACTTCAATAAAAGGTTGACTAAAACAAACATACCTAAAGAGAGCAACCTAATCTTAAAGAATAAACTCTTGTCCCTGGTCACAGCATTCTTTTTAACACAAGTTTGCATTTACAAGATACACAGCAGGTGGATCGTACAGTTCTTTTTCAGGCACACCTGTGTATCCGAGCACTAAAGTCAAAGAGATGTCAACACTCAAACATCTTTAGCACAGTTTGCCTCTTATGGGAGCAAGGCAAATCCCCACACTTTCTGTGAAGTAGAAAGGCGTAGATTTCTAGTTGTTTAGAACATGCATGTAATGGAATAATTTTTTCATGCTTCTTGTGCTTTCCAAAGACATAAAACATAACATAAAGATGGGGGGTGTTAAATGACTTTCTCACATGACAACAGTCCAAGACTAGATGCGTGCCTCACAACCTTCCACAGAAAGCTGTCACATGACTATGGATAGGTGTGGTTGTGATCACAACAGTGCAAGATCCTACAGACTGTGTGCATAAAGACCTGGCTTTGTTGCTTTTCAGCTAATGGAGATTTTGTACCTGGTAACCACTGGCAACCACAGGCAACCACTCTCAGCTGGTGTTTGCTTGGCGGGGAGGGCTGTTGTTTTTGTAGGAGCTAGTTAGGGGCATTATGGTTTAAATTCTGAATAGCCAAATGGCAGTTTTCAAGATAAATTCCTGATGGAAAATTGTGTATACCCTTGAATTCAGATAAACTGCAGGTAGGCTTTCTTGCTGCTGATAAAGCAGACGAATCATAGCAACAGTGGTCTCATTTCTCTTTACCCCATGTTCCCCGGTGCAGACTCCAGGTCTCCTGGTGGCTCAAGCTACCAACCAGTATCCTCCTCTGAAGAACCAAACTATTTTTAGCCTTGCCAACCCCCAACACAGGCTAGAAACTTGAGAGGCTCCCTAGTCTAAAGATGCTGGCCACTATGTATCCACTTAAGCCAAGAGTTGATTTATTCATTCAAGCACCTACTATGTGCAGGGTGCTAAGACCATAAAGCTAAAGATGAGTTGACACTACCTAAGCAGAGGGGAAGAGATGTGGAGGACAGGGAGGGACTAGGGGAATTTGAGGCACAGGGAACTGGGACAACATGGGGAACTCAGAGGAGTCCCAGCTCAGCACAGTGGAGGGTATGGTATGTGTCCAGGAACAAGAATAGCAGCATGAGATGAAGCTGTGAAAGATCAGATCCTAGAGGACCTTTGGGGGAAAACCCAGGAGTTTATGTTTATTCCATAAACAAATGAAGGACTTCAAGGAAAAGTTTGAATTTGTGCTTTTGGAAAGATCAGGCTGGGTGTAGTACAGATGATGGATTAGAGGGGCTGGACTGGATCATGGTGATGATTATGGCAGTAATTATGGTAGTAATTATGTAAGATGTCTAAGGTAGAGGGGATGAAAAGGAGAGGATGGAGTCAATGGTAATAAAGTGGGTAAAATCTCTAGGACCTGTTAACGGACTGACTGAAAGGTGAGTCAGAGGATATAATGTTTATTTTTAAATCACAACAGTAGCTGCTGTCCTTACAGTGCATTTACTCACCAAATAACTCCCAGCACTCAATAAGGCAGGTTTTATTCCAATTTACAACTGGAACCTGAGTCGTAACGGTTTGTCCACCATAACCTGAAACATTAAGTCTAACACCCAGGTTTCTGATTTGGGCTCTGGAATGAAGGGTAGAGTCCTTCACTGACTCAGGAATACAGGAAGCAGCAGGTGTGGGCTCAGACAGCAAGTCATGTTGAGACCGAGTTTGAAGAACGAGCAAGCAGGGCATGCTAGCAGGAGTTACTAAAGTAAGATCAGAAATGATACTGGATAGATGATGGTTTCTAGTCACATGATTGGATTCTTTTCCTTCTTTTGGCCACTTGTGGGACTGTCAGGCCACATAGCAGGTGGGTGGTGTCATGAAGAGAATCCGAACCTGAAGTCAATGCTCCTGGACTGAAACTCTGAGGCTGAGTTTCCTCATTTGTAAGATGAGAAAACAGAAATGCCAATCCCCCAAGCCCCGTTTACACATGAAGGTTACCAGGAGGCCGTGTGTGAAACAGCTACTGAAACTGTAAAAGAAAAACCCAACACAAACAATTCTTTACACTTATGTAGATGCATTTGCTCTTCTAGACATGTCAGGTACCTTGTTAAAAAAGTGACTGACTGTTCCTCAAACTCGAGCCACTTCCACGGAGGTGACACCGCTTTGTTAGTCTGTGTCATAACCAAGCCAGGTTGTCACAATCATCTGGTGAAACCAGGCATGAACAGAACAAAACAAAACAAGCTGATTAGGAATGAAAACTAAATGAGGGAGGGATCCGTAACTGAGCCTAAACCTAACTCCACCTCCAAATAAACCTATTGAAATAAGGAGCTCCTCACTAGGTTAGAAAGTGTCAAATTAATGTACATACATAATGACATATTAGCTGACCATTCAAAGGTAAACAAAGATGACACAACAACGACCTCACAGAAATGGACCATAATATGTGCACACACCTTTACTGTTTTTAGAAAATTAGCTTAAACAGCACCTGGACTACCAGGAAACGATGTCTAATCATCCCAGGGGAGCACAAGTATCCAGTCAACTTTTAAACTCCAAAGAGCCTGGGGAAGCCACAGTCACCTTTCCCACTCACACCACCCAAGTTGCCCAGAGCCACTAGACCTGTTTCACGGGGGAGTTCAAACATGACTCAGAACGCCTCTGCACAGGATGGGAACGCAAGGCAGTAATCATTATCACTGATTGGACTCACCGTCCCCAGTAGGTGGCCAGGGATGTTTCCAAGCCCATAAAATGTTTTCATGAAATGAAAGATTTTAGCTGTTAACTATTCCCCTTTGATATGAAGAAACATTTTCATCAGAGGCTCAGAAGTCAAAAACTATTACAAATTGATTTCACAGCACCTCCTGTGGCGTCTTCCTCACAGTTCCAGGGCCCCTGCTCTGGGAAAGGCAGTAATAACACACAATGAGGCCACCAAGGTGGACCCAGGAGACAGAATTTGGCCACCAGACTACCTGAGCAAGCACTGATGGCCTTTACTACAAATAAACCCCAACTTATCTTCCTAACAACACTCCCCGCCTGAGAAAGCCAACCCTTCAATTTGCTTGTCCTGAGCCAAGACCTTTCCAGAAGAAAAAGTCTACCTGTGCAATTTTAATAAATGTCTGGTTACTGGAAAGAGCCAAGATTGAAAGGTGCTAATGATAGCATTCTCTCCCTCTGGATTCCAAAAGCCAGCAAGCTGAAGGTTTGGGAAACAGGAAATGTTCAGTGGACTGCCTTCAGCGTTATTTATTATTTGTGATAGTTCTAGTTTGTGGCCAGCTAGGTTCTCTTCCAGTGAACACAGATCAGTTGTGGGGCACTGTGCTCCGCAGGGTGCTATCCTCTAAGGTGCTCACCAATGAACAAATACAGTAGACTCAGTTAGCTGGCCCCCATTTCTGGTGGCTTGAGAGTTACTATTAAAAATAGGCCTAACTAATATCATACCCCATAATATATCATACCATATCATAAACTCTGTATTGCCTTAATAATAATATTGAAATATAGTAATTAAAAGCAAATTAAGACAAAGACAATACAAATGTAACGGTTTTATTGTAAAAACAATTTTGCGAATGCAGTGTGCAATTTTAGTTAAATGGCAGGCAATAAACTTCTCAACTTAATCAACTTCACTAACCTAATTTTTTAACTTCAGTTAAAAAATTTCTAAGTAACTTAGAAAAAACTCACGCACACACACACTTAAAACTGTTACAATGGGGGTAGAGAGTTCACTGGGCAGACATCGCATCAGGATCATCAGGACCTGACGATCTAGCTGGGACAGGATCACAAGTGGATGTGGATGGTTCTGGATCTACATCAGTAGATGATGCCGTCCTGGCAAACCTGCACGCAGCCTTCTTGCAAAATGAATGAATGAAAATTAGCTCGCTTTGAGGCCCCATGCCCCTCATGCAAAGTCAGGTTTTGCAAGATGTGCAGCTGCATAACATGCTGAGATTTTATTTTAATCTTTATTGAAAGCATTATTTCTTCTTCTTCTTCTTTTTTTTGCTGATTGCTTGAGAGTGCCAGTTGCTTGAATTCCAGTTAATGGAGAGTCTACTGTAATTAGAAAACAAAGTGCATTCTATGCTAGCAGACCAAGCACATTGCTGGTGAAACTAATCCAAAACTACAAACACGGTATTAGGCTCAATCACATGAAAATGTCATTTTGTAGGTCAGAGATATCAGCAATTTTGTATGGTTTAGTGTATACAGAATTTGCATTTTTTTATTGCTTTGTTTCTATTCTCAAGTTGAGTAGTATCCAGTCACCATGGCCCATAAGGCTGCATGATCTGTCCACCCTTCTGTCTTCATCTCACCCCACCTACCCAAACATACAAACTTATTCCCACACCCAGGGCCCTTGCATTAGGTCTTCATCTGCCTGAAACTCTTCTCTCAAGCTTCTGTGTGATTAATTCCTTTTCATTTCAGAGTTCTCATTGTTTTTGTTTTTTTTCGAAGACCTCCTCAAAACGGTCTTTCCTAACCATTTAATCCGTGACTCTCAATCCCAGCACAGTCCAAAAGAAAGACAATGTGAACCACATATGTAATTTTAAGTTTTGTAGTAGTCAAAGAAATTTTAAGTTAAATTCATTTTGGGGGGCTTTTTTAAAATTGTGATAAAACAAATTTTACTATGTTACTCATTTTTAGGTGTACAGGTTCAGTGGCATTAAATACATTCATACTGTTGTGTAACCATCACCACAATCCAGCTCCAGACATTTTTCATCTTCGCAAACTGAAACTCTGTACCCACCAGCCCCCTGACCCCAGGCCTGGTAACCACCATTCTACTTTCTGTCTCTATGAATTTGACTATTATTCACATAAGTGAAATCATATAATATTTGTACTTTTGTGCCTAGCTTATTTCACTTAGTGTTCAACATAATTTATTTAACCAAATATATACAAAAATTTTAAGATGGAACCAATGAAAAATTATCCATGAGATATTTAGAATATTCTTTTCATATTAAGTCTTTGAATTCCAGAACATATTTTACACTTAACAGCACTTCTCAATTTGGACCGGCCACATTTCAAGTGGTCAATGGACACATGTGGCTAGCGTGTATGGACAGTGGACAGGCCACATCTATTACAGTACCTGGTTTTATTTTTTCATTTACCTTTATCTTGCAGAAATTATTATTTTCTGTATACATCTATATGCTTTCCTGTCTCCCCTCAGTGAAATGTAAGTTCCGTATGGGCAGGGCCTGTATCTATCTGTTTTTGTTTTTGTGTTTGTGTTCTAAACTAGCACATATTAAATACAATACAATAGACTCTCCATTAACCAGAACTCAAGGGACCAGTACAATCTCAAGCAACCGGCAAAACCATTTTGCCGGTTGCTTGAGACTTCACCAGTTGCTGGAGAGTGCTGGTTGCTTCAGTCTGTGTAATGGAGAGTCTACTTACATTTATCCAGCATCTACCGATCCTCGTAGGTGCTGGTTAACTGAGAGTCTACTGTATGCATAAACATGTAAATAAGTCTAGACAAATACCTTTAGAGCTATGCTTTTAAAATGGAAGAATTTGTCTCCAAAATACCACTGAGATCCTGTACTACCCAGAAAGGAAACATCACTGAGATTACAGATAATCGGTTCCTCTACAGGAAGGTTCAGCGGCAGCATGGTACATAGGGTTCTGCTACTCACTAGATGTGGGAGCTCTCTGAATCTCAGGTTCCTCATTTATAAAATGGGGATGGTAGTAACAGGGCCTACCTCATAGGTTGCCATGAGCATTAAATCCATTAATATTTGTAAAGCACTTAAAAAAAAACAAAACATTCTCACCACTGACCCCTGGCTATTTTGCCTTTCTGGAGCACATCAGGGCCACAGCAGAAACGAAAGGACAGCGGTAGTATCAACTACACTGGGGCCCAGATCACGGGTGATCACATATTTCTTTCATTTTTGAAAATTTTATTCCCATGTCCCCACTCCCTTCCCCTTTGGCAACCACTTGCTTATTCCCTGTATCTATGGGGTGGTAATTGTTTTGTTTTACTTATTCATTAGGTTTTTTTAGATCCAAGTATAAGTGAAATCATATAGTATTAATATTTGTTTTTCTCTGTCATAATACCCTCTAGGTCCATCTATGATGTCACAAATGGCGAGATGTCCTTCTTTCTTATTGCTGAATATAACCCATTATATATACCACTTCTTTATCCATCCATCTATTGGTAGACACTTACGTTGCTTCCATATGTAAAACTCTGAACAGTGCCTGGAACACAGTAAGCATATTGTGTGTTTGTTAGGTCCCTAAACCATACCAGTATGTCTAGCTATTGCCATTTCAGGACTGACTTCACTGCTCCTGGTGTCTTTCTCCTATGTATAGTCCATCTATATACCAGTGCCAGGATTACTTTGCCACGGGGCACACGTGCTCACACACTCCCTTTCTTATAGCAATAAGACCCTCAATGTCCCCAGAAGCCAGTCTACATTCTCCAGCAGAATGAGCTAGAGGCAGGGAGCACAGTCGGTGAGGGCAGGACTCCATATCCCAAGGGCTAGAGCTGAGTGACCTTTGAGAATACATTCAACTTTCCATGTCTCAGGTTTACCATCTATAAAAGTAAAAATAATAGGAATAATAAATGGAATAATAATAGTATCTACTTTATGGGTTGTTGAACAATTAAATGACTTAATATGCACCAAGCACTTTTTATAATGCCTGGCACACAGTAAGCAATCAATAGATATCATTGATTATTATCAAGGTCCCTCCACAACTGGATTTGAACCTTTATAGCTTCATTTCATTTAGCAAATATTTAAGCATCTACTATGTACAGAGTGCTGTGTCTACGTGGCTCTTCCTCTCATGGGAGCTTAAGTAGGAGAAAGGTGGTCTGCTAAGTGTGGTACACTGTGCTCGAGGACTGACAATAAGAGGACCTAACCCAGTCCTGGGGTGGAGGCCAGGCAAAAGGATTCATTGAGGAAAAGATATTTAGGCTGAGACAATCAGGAAGAAGGGGTGGTGAGCATGAAAGAACGTTCTACCATTCCTACCCAAGCACCAGTCACATGAAACTTCTCACCCTTCCTTATCACATAACAACTTTTCATTACTCTTTATGCCTATTAATTATATTACACTCAGACTGTGCCTGATTACACCAAACAGATGAAGTTCTCCTAGTCACCTGTTCTACTAAGCACATAAAATGTACAATAAATGTTAACTTTTCATTCATTTTTGCTTTTTTCTCTTTTTTAAATAATTGTTTTGTTTTCAATTATAGTTGGCACATAATAGTGTATTAGTTTCAGGTGTACCACATAGTGATTAGTCACCTATATAACTTACAAAGTGATTACCCTGATAAATCTAGTTACCATACACAGTTATTACAAGATTATTAACTATTAATATATTCCTTATGCTTTACTTTACATCCCCATGACTATTTTGTAATCACTAATTTGTACTTCTTAATCCCTTCACCTCTTTCTCCCTCCCAAACACCACCCATCTGGCAACCATCAAAATGTTCTCTGTATCTATGAGCATGTTTCTGTTTTGTTGGTTTATTTTGTTCTTTAGATTCCACATTTAAGTGAAATCATATGGTATTTGTCTTTCTCTGTCAGACTTATTTCACTTAGCATAACACCCTCTAAGTCTATCCATGTTGTTGCAGATGGCAAAATTTCATTCTTTTTTATGGCTCAGTAATATTCCACTGTATATACGTACCATCTCTTCTTTCTCTACTCATCCCTTGATGGACATCCAGGTTGTCTTGATATCTTGATTATTGTAAATAATGCTGCAATGAACATATGGATGTACATCTCCCTTGAAAGCATCATTTTGAGTTGGTTCTGATAAATACCCAAGAGTATGATTACTGAGTCCTTTTTCTCTTGTTATGTAATCTTTGTTTTAAACTTTATTTTGTCTGGTGTTAAGTACTGCTATCATAGCTTCCCCCCCCCATCTCCATTCTCATTAAATATATTTTTCCATTCCTTTACTTTCAGTCTGTGTCTTTCAATCTGAAGTAAGTCTCTTGTAGATAGCATATAGAAGGATCTTCTTTGCTTATTCATTCAGTCATCTTATCTTTTGATTGGAGCATTTAATGCATTTACATTGAAAGTAACTGTAGATAGAGATGTAGTTATTGCCATTTTATTATTCATATTTTCAATCTTTATTTATTTATTTTTATCTTAAAGAAGTCCCTCTACGATTCCTTGTAACACTGGTTTGGTGGTAAGAACTCTTTAGCTTTTTCTTGTCTTGGAAGCTCTTTATCTGTCCTTCAATTCTAAATTATAGCTTTGCTGAGTACAGTAATCTTGGTTGTAGGTCCTTGCTTTTCACCACTTTAAATATTTTGTGCCAATCCCTTCTGGCCTGCAAAGTTTCTATTGAGAACTCAGCTGACAATCATATGAGGGCTCCATTGTAAGTAACTAACTACTTTCTCTTGCTGCTTTTAAGATTCACTCATTGTCTTTAACCTTTGGCATTTTAATTAAGAAGTGTCTTGGTGTGAGTCTCTTTGGATTCATCTTGTTTGGGATTCTCTGTACTTCCTGGGCTTGAATGTCTATATCCTTCACCAGGTTAGAAAAGTTTTCTGTCATTTCTTCAAATAGGTTTTTAATTCCTTGTTCTCTCTCTTCTCCTTCTACCCAGTGATGCAAATGTTGGTACACTTGATATTGGTAGAGAGGCCCCTTAAACTGTCCTCAATTTTTAAAATTCTTTTTGCTGTTCTAATTGGGTGTTTTCTGTTACCTTTTCTTTGAAATTGCTGATTCAGTCCTCTGCTTCAATGTAATCTACTGTTGGTTCCCTCTAACGTACAAATTATTTCAGTTATTCTATTCATTTCTGACTGGTCCTTTTTTTATGTTTTCTACCTCTATTTTTATGTTTCCTATCTCTGTTAAAGTATTCATTGAGTTGATCAATGCTTCCTCTAAGTTCATTAAGCATCCTTATAACCAGTGTTTTGAATTTTGTGTCTAGTAAACTACTTGCCTCCATTTTGTTTAGTTCTTTTTTCTGGAGCTTTGTTCTATTCTTTCATTTGAGACATGTTTCTTTGTCTTCCCATTTTGGCTGTCTCCTTGGGTTTGTCTCTATGTGTTATATAGGGCTGTTATATTATATAGGGCTGATCTCAGTAGAATGGCCTTATGTAGTAGGTGTCCTGTGTGGCTCAGTGGTGCAGTCCTCCTGGTCAACAGCCAGGTGCTGCTGGTGTGTCCCTTGATGGTTTGTGTTCATCCTCCTGTTGTACTTGAACTTTGACTGCTGTTTGCACATCAGTGGGAGGAACTGTCTCTTGGGCTGATTAGTTGTGAGGACTGGTCATGACTACAATGAAGAAACTATTGTGCAGGGGCTGACCCTATGGAGCAGGATTTACTATATCAAGTCTCTGTGCCTACCCAGTCTGCCCTTTGGGTGTGTTGTCCTCAGAGGCAGTTGGGTGGTGCCCTGGCTTGATCCAAAGTTGGTCATCAGGTATGCTGGCCCTGTGGCCTCCTGGGAGGTTCCCTGCTGCAGTCAAGTTCAGCTATAGCCTATGCCTTGTCTAGGGCAAGCTGGCATGAGCCATAAAGCAATCCACAGATGGCACGCACTTCGGAGGTGCCCAGGTAAGGCCAAGCTTCAAACCAAGGCCATTTGCTGCTAGTATTGGGTTTGGGGTTGCTCAGCAAGTGGTATGGGGCATGCTGAGGCCAGATACTGCTTGTTTGGGTTTTGGGAAACTTTGGAGAGATTTTTAGGAAAGTCTTTAGCATAAGCCAAGGTAGGCCATTAGTATGGGAAAGTCACTGCAAGCAGCTTGGGTGGACCCACAAGTTGGGTGGGACAGGGTCTTAGGGAATCATCAGGGTAGGGAGAATGAACAATGTTAGCCAGATTGATGGAGACTCATATATGGCTGCCAACTGAGTCTTGAGGCCAGGAGTGGGTGGCCTCAACAAATAAACAACGGCATCTGCCAGTATTTCTGTTTGGGAAAAAAAAATGCTCCTCCAGTCCTCACTCTGAAACCAGACAACTCAGTTCCTCCCCATCTGTCCCTGGTGCCTTTGGAGCTGCTGCCCTGGTGCTGGAACTCAGAGTAAGTAAGTCTGTTAGTGAGAAAGTCCATGTGCAAACCGTCTAACAGGAATGCCTAGGACTCCAGCAACGCTTGGTCTCTCTTAGCCACAATCTTCACTGGTTTTCACAGCCAGAAGTTATGAGGACTTTTCTTTTCCGCACTGGAGCCTTGGGTTGGGAAGCTTAGTGTGGGGGTGGGACCCCTCAATTCTCTAGGGCAGCAGTTCTCAACCTGTGGGTCATGACCCCTCGGAACTGTATTAAAGGGTTGCAGCATTAGGAAGGTTGAGAACTACTGCTTTAGGTGAACCTCCACAGCCAAGAGCTCTCTCCTGATTTTTAAAAGTTTGGGACCAGTTGTTTCATGTTTTCGCCCCTCCTATCAATCTCAACGTTTGTTCCTCTGTATGTCCTTAGTTGTAGATCTTTGGTTCGGCTAGACTTCAGGCAATTCTCAATAATGGCTGTTCTGTAGTTTAGTTGTAATTCTGATGTGATCATGAGAAGTGGCAAAGTTTACCTACTCTGCCATCTTGACTGGGAATTGGGGGTTTTTCAAGAAATGTTTATTGAATGAATTCACTTTTCCCCTAGTTTCCCTTAAGACTAAAGGCCCACATTTCCAAAATGGCAGCCTGAACAATGAGCCTGTACTAACCACCTCCCGGCTTCAGGAGACCCATGCTCAATTTATAGAATCTGACCAGTTCACATTCTCCAAACTTGCAGATACAGGAAAAAATGGCACTAACTCAATCTCTGTGTTATTTATTTCCACCTATGAATCAAAACACCAACCCAGAAATATAGACCAATGGAATAGAACTGAAAACCCAGAAATAAACCCACAAATTTATGGACAAATAATTTTTGATAAAGGAGCAAAAAACATAGAATGGGGAAAAGACAGCCTCTTTAGTAGGTGGTGCTGGGAAAACTGGAAAAACATATGCAAAAGAATGAACCTGAGCTGTGAACTCTCTCCATATACAAAAATTAACTCAAAATGGATTAAAGACCTTCATATAAGACCTGCAACAATAAACTGTATAGAAGAAGACATTGGTACTAAACTTATAGACCTAGGACTCAA
>PVJL010001375.1:222111-271404 GCA_004026885.1 Lyroderma lyra | reverse complement strand
AGAGATGAACTCAATCAATCGCTGTGGAGAGTGGGTGGTTTTATTCCCAAACCCACCAGGGACCCAAGGAGACTAGATTTTTGTGCATTTACCCTCACCCCCATTTTTTATTTTTTTAAATGCATTAAAAGTTGTGCTAGTCTCCTTTGCTGCATGGACTTCAGACTGCATGATATGCAATAAATCTCATTTTAGATGAAAAAAAAAAAATAAATAAATAAATAAATAAATAAATAAAAACACACACACACATATACATACATACAACACAAAGGTTAAAAAATCTATCTAATCAAACATATTACCTTCCATAATATGAGTATTTTTCTTTCTGAGAAAACATACATTTATCTCTGGAAAAATCTTTATTTTCTCAACCTACAAATATTTTTTTGCACTCTGGTTTGATCAGAATGCAAACATATTCACTATGTCACATAATCTAAAGATTTTTATATCAATTACCAAATAATCTTCACATATTTGTTTAGAACCTCTAATCATATTACCACAACCAAATTCATTTGTGGTGAGAATTCTCTTCTGCTTTAGGAAGTGTAACTGGGACAGAGTAGTCCAGCTGTCCTAGGGCTATAACATGTTGCCACAAAGCATTGCTATAATTATACTGTTTCTACTATTCTCTGTGCTAGATTGGGGGGGGGGGGGGAGAATTCCACAATCCTACCACAATCAATAGGGAGAGATTTTCATTCTAATTTCACAGAAATCTTCCTCATTGCAAGAAAAGGTGTTTTGCAATGGCTGTCTTACATTGTAGTCATTCATCCTTAACCTAAAGCCTGTGTACTGAATAAAGAAGTCTGAAATAGTAGCATGAAAATGGAGGAGTTAACTCACTATCCAAGAAAAAACATTATGGCTGCAAAATGCTCTTCCTTAATCCCTTCTGAATAACCAGATCTCAAGGACACTACCATACTACAACTAAGCTCCTTCAAACTGGGTGGAGAGGAGTATGTCAACTGCAATCTGGGCACCACTAGGTAATTTACGAATCCTAGCTATTTTAGTCAAGTCACTTTGAAATAATACTTCCCTCAATCACCACCATGTCACAAAGACCAAAGAAAAATGACAAATGCGATGGACATAAATCGTTTTGCTGAATCACAGATACCCCCATACATAAAGCTGCAGAAGTCTCTGGGCTTGAGCACCGGCAGCCATACCTCAGCAATCAGGTCCTCTCTGAAAATGTGTAACTTCCCTCACTTGTTCATTAAAGGCAAGCAAGGGTCAGATGTTTAATTAAAGCTTTCCCAGCATTACCATTAGCACCAGTGCCATGTGTCCGATACCAATATATAGTGGGGCTTACACTAAAGATGATCATGGTCTCTCAGAATATGCACCATCTATCTCCCAAGGGCACCACCCTGGCCCGCAGTAGCAGCTCTACTCATGTTGGCACCCAGTGTCTGCCTCCCAGTACCCTGATTCCTCCGTGACCATGTTTCCCGCTCCGGTCTGACTGGGGCAGCACCGAGCTCCCAGAAGTACCTATCGGTACGCAGAGAGCCGAGCCCGCAGGCCGCCCTCGCCGCGCCACTGCTACTCCTCATCTCCTGGTAGCCCCACGTTCACCGCTCGCCGCACGGGTCTCTGCTGCCCAACCACTGCTCCCTTGCATCGGGAGCGCTCTGGGGCTCTCAGGCCGGGGCCTCACCGCTTAGTTCCGTCCGGAATAACTCGGCTCTCCCGCTTCCACTCCCCAACACCAAGCGGCGTCGGTTGGTCCCGCACCCCACGCTTCCAGCCCACACGCCGCCGCCTACTGATGCCGAAATCCGCTTCTAGGAACGCGCCATGTTCAGCGTCGCAGCTCCAAACGACACAGTCGCGCAAATATTGCGTCACAGGCTTTCAGAGCGCGTGAACTAGGCAAAGGGAGACTACCATAGGCCAACGGAGGGAAGATAAAGGAGGGGCTTTCTCTTCGAAACCTAAGGCGCCGGGCGTCGGTAGCAGCAGTGTGCGCTTGCGCAATATAGACAGCCGGGAGCCTGGACTCAGCAAGATCCGTAACCATGGAAACCATAGGTCGGCGTTGCCCCACTCCCAGGAAAATCGGTTGTTCCTCGAGTCGACTGAAGCTGAAATCAGAACCATTTTCCCTTCTCTATTCCAGATGTCAGCTGCTAAAATGCACTTATTTTGTGGGCCCCTGTCTGCAGATAAGAATTATTAAAATAATCGTATTCTAATCAGTCAACTCTCTCACGAATATTTATGTTTTTAAGGTCCTGTACTTCTGGGGAGCTCTACTCCAGAACGATAGCAAGGGTGGAAGGGTAAAAAAGGGAGTCCAGCTCTCCTTGCTTCTGCTACTAGCTAGCTTATTTTTAGAAAGAGAAGTGGTGAGGAAATAGTTTGTGTTCATAAAGATTAATAATAATAGATAACATTTATTAAGCATTTAGAATGTGCCATCTACAGTTCTAAGTTCTTTACATGAATCGTGTATTTTTTATCCTCAAACCAACCCTATGAAGTGCATTTTATTATGTCCATTTTACAGATTTAAAAAACTGAAGCACAGAGAAGTCAAGTAAGCTGCCTAGAGTCACACAGCTAGTAAGTGGCCGTTTTAAGATTTGAACCAGGTAATCGTAAGCCCTGCATTACAGTGATGTTCATCACGTAGGGCTGTTTTTAAAGGTAAAAATATAAAAATTACCTAAATGATCACCGGAAAGGAATAATTAAATCATGAACGTATACATACGAGGGCTGTTTGCAAAGTATTCAGCCATGCACCGTTCTTGTTATATTGACGATAGCTGGTATTTGCCCGGACAACCCTCATATAATAAAATACAAATTGGCTATTAAAATTATGTTGGCATGCATTTGTTAACATGTTACATGTTAAGATACTCACAATGCATTAGGAAAAGAGTGGATTACAAATCAGTATGTTCAGAATGGTCCCATTTTTGGAAATAATTATATGCCAAAATGTTAAAAGGGTTTGTCACTAGTTGGATTGTATTGTGAGATTTTTAATTTTATTTTATTTTATTGCTTAATCGCACCTGCTTTTGTTGGGGGAGGGGTGGTTATAAAATAAGCATCTATTATCAGGGCACTGGTGACCTGAAGAAGGCAGCGGGTTTCTACCCTCAGAGATTGCCTTCCGTTCTCCGTCCCATGACGTTCGTTAATTGTATCTTCTGATTTTATGAAAGGTCATACTTCTCGAATTTTAAGTGTGCATCGAATCACATGGGGAGATTGTTAAAATACACATCCGAATTTAATTGGTCTGAGGTGGGGCCTGAGATTCTTCCTTTCTAATGAGTTTCCAGTTAATGCCAATGCTGCTGATCCATAGATCACATGTTGAGTAACATGCTATAAGAAGTACCGTGATAGAGAAAACAATAATAACCTACTTTGAATCAAAATGAAGGAATTGGTCTAGAAGAAAAATTTTTTCTACTTAGGAGAATGGATCCTTTGGAAATATAAGGAAAGCTATAACTTATAAAAATGCACATACACAAATTTTGCCTACAATTTGAGGACCCCAAATTAAGTAACTTCAGCTACTATGAATGTACAATCTAGTCACAAGCTATGTACACATGCTATATTCTCATATTCACAGATTCTTTGCAGAAATAGGTAAACATATTTAAATTAATTGATCTTTCCCTCATTTTACAGATTGGAAGATGATGCTCATAGAAATTAAGTTGTTCGTCCAAATTCATATTCTTAAGTGGAGGAGCACAGACTCAAATTTAGATGTATGCTTTGGGAGATAGAATAAAATATATCTACATCCCAATCCCTGAAATCTGTGAATATATTACTTTGCCAATATGATTAAATTAAGGATCTGGAGATGGAAAGATTATTCTGAACTACCCTGTACACCAAATATAATCACAAGGATCCTTATAAGAGGTGGGGAGAAGTGTCAGAGAGAATATGTAACCATGGAAGCAGAGATCAGAGCAATGAGAGCCCATGAGTCAAGGAATGCAGGCAGCTGAGAAAAGCTGAAAACAGTCGAGGACACTCTCCCCTACACCCTCTGGAAGAAACTTAGCCTCGCAGACAGTTATACAATTCTAAGATAATAAATTTGTATTGTTTTAAGCTACTATCTGTGGTAATTTTTTTTAGAGGTAAAACAAATAGATAGTTTATTGAAAGAGAGTACACTCCCAAGAGGTAGGATCGGGCAGAGCAAGAAGGAGAGTGGCTTAAGGGCCTCGAATGGCAAAGGGGAAAGTACACTCCTAAGAGAAGGAAAATGGCTCAAGAGTCTGTGGTAATTTTTTTTTATAGTAGCAATAAAAAAAGTGGCAATAAAAAAGTAATACATGCTCCAAAGTCATCAGCTTTCCAATTGCTACATTTCATTTAATATGGCAACTTGTGTGAAACGAGGTCATGTATAGCTCTCATCGTTTCCCAAGGAGTGGTACGTGCACCCCCGGGGTACATGCTGGGCCATTCAGGGGTATGTGAAAAATAATCAGTAATGGCGAAAAAACAAGGAAAGTTAAAAAATGCAAAATGTTAGTTATGGAGCAATAAATGTGAAGTATGAACCACTCTTAATGGAGACACTTCAAAATTGGATCACATGAGCGAATGATGATTGGTGATAGCGTTGCTGTGAACCCTCTCCACAAACCACTCTTCTACCAATCATTACACACAGTTTCAAGAACAATCCACTTGATCAGTTTAATTATTAACAGAGTAAAAGTGAGTGCATTGTTTTTAATTGTGATTATTTTCAAGTAGTTTTTTTTTAATTTAATGTTTAACATAGTTTCAGTTATTATTCAGTGGTTTTTAAGCATGTCAATTATGAATCAGTGGTTAAACACAGGAATGGTTAAAAAACCAAAATCTGGGGTTTCCCTGGTGGTGTAGTCTAGGCTTCAGAGCTCTCAACGCTGCAGCCTGGGTTTGCTTCCCAGCCAGGGACCCCCCTGCCCCCCGCAAAAAATCTGATGTGGAGTATAACCCGTTGCCAAGTACATTTCAACATGTGTCCACAGCTATGAATACACCCACACCTGGACATAGTAAAAAGGTGCATGCCTCAGATACTATTAATACATAAGAAGTAAAGCAAATACTCTCAAGAGTATATTAAATATGGATTTTCATTTGTAGAGGATAATGACTGTCCTAAGCCTTTGTGTGTTGTGTGGGGAGAAATATTATCCAATGGTTGCATGAAACCCTCTCCACTCATGCAACATTTAGAAACTAAGCATCCTCTGTATATAAAAAAAGAAATACCTTATTTTTGGCACTTAGAAAAACATCCAACTGTTACTTCATACATGATGTTGGGAAAGAAAGACAATGAGAATGTAGTTGAGGCTTCACACTATATTGCTTATTGCTTAGCTAACACCATAGCTGAAGATTTAATTTCTCCTTGTATTAAGGATATTGTTTTTTGTATGTTTGGGGAAGAACGTGTCAGCAAAATCAATACTGTCAAACAATACAATGTCTCAACGAATTTGGGAAGTGTATGATGATGTTGAGGTGTAGTAGTAGATAGAATTAGAAAAAGTAAATTCTTTTCTATCCAGCTGGATGAAACTGTAGATGTTGCTGATTTATCTATTTTGCTCATCATAGTGAGGTACTTGGTAGGAAATGAAATGGAGGAAACCTGTAGCTTTGTTACCCACTGACAGAGTGCACCACAGGCATTCTGTCAAAGTTATTTTTTATGCAATCAATGGTTATCTCATTGAAAAAGGACATTCATTTGTTGAATTATTGTGGTGTATGCATTGGTGGAGGCAAACCTATGTCAGGTTGTTTTATAGGCCTATGCAGCCGAATTAAAGAAATAGCTCCCCATGTACAATACCATGAAGTCACTGTTGCTGCATTCATAGACAAAGTCTTGCCTCCATGCCTCTTCCTAGTGAACTGAAAAATGTTCTTGATGAGGCTGTAAAAGTTGTAAATTTTATTAAGTCACAACCACGAAACTCCAGGTTGTTTAAAGCGCTGTGTGAAGAAGTGAACAGCATTCACATTCACAGCACATGCCTTTTGCAGATGCAGGTTAGGTGGCTGTCTCACGGCAAAGTATTTATGCAGATGCTTGCACTTAGACATGAAGTCCAGGTATTTTGTAAAGACCATCGTTTTTCTCTTGTTCCAAAGTTTCAGGACAGTGACTGGGTTCAAAGTCTTGCATATTTATCAGATATTTGTCTAGAAATAAACAAACTCAACTTGGGACTTCAAAATAGCTCAATCACAACAAAATTGAGTCAGTCATTAAAAAACTGGACTTTTGGAAAGCGTGTATTGAGTGAGTTTTTGAAACTGCACAATTTCTTATGTGAGAATGACTTGCACTTATCCCAAAATGTGAAAGAGAATATTGTTAAGTCACTTGGAAGGTCTTAACGTGTCCTTTTATAAGTACTTTCTCAAAGTGGAAAAGAAAACAACTGGATTGCAGATCCTTTCAATGAAGAATTCTTCAAAGAAACTTAACTATCAAACAATTAAAACGAGCAGTTAATTGAACTTTCAACTGATTCTTCTTTAAATTCTGATTTTAAAAGAAAGCATCTTATTATCTTCTAGGCAGATGTCAGTGAGGAACACAAACAGCTCACTGAGCAGGCATTCAAATACCTCTTGCCATTTACTAATAATGAACTAGTAGAGAGATCTTAAAAAATAAGTACCACAACAAGCTTAATGTAATTTCGGATTTAAGACTGTATCTTGCATCTTTTGAGCCTGATTTCAAGAAGCTAAGTGCATCAAAGCAAGTTCAATGATCTCACTGACAATGTTTCAATGGGCTAGTGATCTGCATGAGAATTATTACAGACTTTTCTGATAACACAAATAAATATTATTAATAATAAATTAAAATTTGCTAAATACTTGATCATTATTAATATTTAACTGTTTAGAATATTGTAAAATTAAATCTGTGGTTTGTAGTTTTAGTGTAGTAATTTTTCTTTCCTAACTTATTACCTCATTTCCACTGTTTTACATTAAGATAGGCACTGAACAAAGTGTATTTAAAAACAGCTGTTTTAAAAAGAAGAGGTACCATTTATAGAAATGGGTTAAAAGGGGTACACAAGTGGAAAAAGTTGGGAACCACCGCTCTATATTATAATATAGCTCATTAGATAATTACAGATGAACTCATTAGATGCTTGCCAGGTTAGGAAAATAAGTCTTTGAGAAACAAATAGATCTGACTTTGGTAATATAATCTGGAGCAGATGCAGTTTTGTTTAAGCTTTTTGAAAAACTCATATGTCTGTCAGGAAGGACTGATTACATAAATTATGATATTTTCAATCAATGGAATACTATTGACCTATTAAAATGGCAATGCATATTTATACTCACTAACATTAAAAGATGCCCATCATATGCAGTTAGGTAAGAACAGGTGCTTAGAAGAGTTTTACATATTTAAAAAGTCTTGGAAAATATCACTGTTAATGGAAATAAACTCTAGGTTGTGGCTTTCAGTTTCTAAAATTTTTTTGTGTATTATTTAAATTTTTTGCAATGTTTAAGTATTACTATAATAAGAAAAAATAAAAATAAAACTATTTCTAGTGTGGAAAAAGGGATATCAGAAAATTCTGTACCATTGTATTTTTTAAGATGAAATTGGAATTTTCAGATTCTACTCTTTAGAATGAAAATTTATGCAACTGTTTTGGGAAATAATTTGTGTGTGTGTGTGCGTGTGTGTGTGTGTGCGTGTGTGTGTGTCTGTGTGTGTGTGTGTATATATAATGTTCACAGCTGGACTAAACAATTTCATTCTTAGAAATCTATGCTAGGGAAATAATCCCAAGTAGAGAAAAATAAATGATCTGGCAGAAGTAGCACACTTTTTTAAGTAGTTAAAATATTGTTATGTTACAGAATTACATGCGTGTGATTTTGTAATAGAAGATTTGGTATAGAGTACCAGCTCATAAAAAAGGGCGTTACTTCTGCCAGATCCCATCTCTTTTTTTGTTTGCACTGAAATGTATGTATGGTTCTATTTTTTACAACAATGGTATAGAAATGATTTAGTAAACTCTTATGCATTCACAAGGTGAAATCCTCTGAAGCAGCCCTCAATATTGATTATGAAAATTGTATAATAATTTGGACAAGTACTTTTTTCATGCAATTAGCATTTAATAATAAAAACTCTCCCCTACCTCCCTCCAAAAACAGATGAAAAATGGAAAGGGATTAGAAGGTTATTGAACTAGGAACTGCTTTTTATGTTACTGTATTTTGTGAAAAAAACAATCAGCAAATTGTATGATCTCAACTATGTAAAAATGTGTTGTTAATATAACAGAAGAAAATAGTGTATGTCAAAATGTTTATAGAGATTGTTCCAGCACAGTGAGATCATAGGTAAATTTTTCATCTTCTTTACACTCTCTGTGTTTTCTAGGATCCCTGCAAGTTTTTAGTTTTCTTATTTTGTTTACAGTGCAGTTATCATATCCTTGGGGCACAGAAAACACATCTCTGTCACTGTTACTTTAGACACAACTTATTCTTAAATTTATGGTAACCAAAGATTTAGTTTTGTAACTCTGTACTTTAGAATTCACTTGAATCTTACATTAGATTGCTATTAAAAAGTGAAACTGATTTAAACTGTATTTAGAATAACTTAGTTAGTATCTTTTCCTTCCCTGCCATTCCACCAGTGATGAGTAATTGACTGATGATAATATTCAGCTGGATGGAGATGACAACGTTCAGGTGGACATGGAGAACAACAGAGCCCACAGAAGGAAGGCTGGTGTCCTCTTTTGGCACTGGCACAGGCTTCAACCCCCACCTCATATACACAATAGGGCATCATGCTTGCCCTAACAATTTCACAGGGTTTCATTGAAATTCAAATTGTGTGGAAAGTCCTTAAAACTCATAACATACAACATAAAAATATATCATGTGATAAAATATATAAATACATATATAAAAATATAAAATAAGCTTTATTATATAGAATCAAATATATTTGGAAAGTTTCAAAAAGCTTAACTTTGCAACATGACACATTTTTAATGGTAATGATAGAAAAACATTTATCTGACAGCTTCTGGGAGGTATCAATGATAGATATTCTTAGACTCATGATAATATTAAACAGAGACCATAATCTTTTTCTTAATTTTATTAATTTAAAATAGAATTTATAATGATCTGAAAAAATTAGAACATGTTTATAGAAGAATCTTGTTCATAGTATTCAAGGTACATTATTTCTTTCAGCCAAATTTCATCACATTTCTCTGTTAATATTTAGACAGCATAGCAATTAAATCTCTCGGCATTCCTTAAAAATTGTCCAGATTTGTAAGGCTGCACTTCATTTTAGCATTTAGATTTGGATATCATCACAGCAATGTTTCACCATTCTAATCAAATCGAACAGTTTGATATTAATTAGATTTCTATCTGATTTTGTTCAGGTGAATTATATTCCTTTTCATGAGAACATAGGGTTTCAGTGCTGACTCTATGATAAAAGTGTGAATTTCTAACATTGTTTTTATGACCTTGGAATACATTAAAACTCTGCAAGACACTATATTTTACACATAAAATGCTCACATTTTATTTTTGTTCTTTATTATATTCCTGGCACATTTAAAATATCATTCAAGCATATTCTGAATGTAAATAAGCTCTTCTTCTACTAAAACAAATGCTATTATAATTCTTTTTCAAATTAAGGTGTTAATATTTTACTAACAAAAAAACCCATAAGAGTGGCAATGAATCAATTATGCACACCAAAATTGAGAAAAATAATTATTTTTAATTATCTAAACATGAACCAGAGAAGAATGAAATTATTTTTTATAATTACAAACCCATTCAAAGCTGCAAAGATAACTAATACATTCCAACATAAATTTCCAATGCTCATTTAATGCAGCTCATATCTCAGCGTCATACAATTTCCTAGGACTCATGGGTCCATGGTGCATCCAATATTGTCTCACTTCTGAATGGTGCCTTGGAATTAACAGAAAAAAAAAAACAAAAACAAATTTGACCAGAATAATAAGTAATTCAATTAACAGAACAATTTCTATGCATTGATAGTAGCCTTCCCCAACTTTTTTCATTTCTGTAGATATTCCTCCACTGTTATTTTAGTGCAAAAAGTAGTGAATCCCCACCTTCAAACATGCATCAGAATCTCACAGCGGATCTGTTAAAATGCATGTGCTAGGGCCCAATCCTATCCAGATCCAGAACATTTAGGGTGGGTCTTGGGAATGGGAATTTTCATTACATGCTATATTAGGTTGTTAGGGCTGCCATAACAAAATGCCTCAGGCTGGGTGGCTTAAATTACATAAATTTATTTTTTCACACATCTGGAGGCTAGGAGTCCAAGATCAAGGTGCCAGCAGGGTTGGTTTCTACCGAGGTCTCTCTTCTTGGCTTGCAGGTGGTCACCTTCTCTGGTGTTCTAACATGGTCTTTCCTCTGTATGCACACCCTGGTGTCTCTTTGTGTCCAAATTTCCTCCCTTCATAAGGACACCAGTCGGGTTGGATTAGGTCACACCCTGAAGAACTTATTTTAATTTTAGTCACCTCTTTAAAAGCCCTGTTTCAAAATATAGCCACATATGAAGTACTAGAGATTTGGGCTTCAACATACAAAGTTGTGGAGGGTACATTTCAGCTCATGTGACCTAGTATTTCTGATGCAGATGGCTCAAGGTTCACAACCAAAGACCAATTTAGTCTCTAGGTAATCTAACTGTGCACTCACTTCAGTCATTTACTTTATGTGACTTAAAATATGTAATTTGGGAGTTCCCTGATGGTGTAGTGGCTTAAGGCTTTGGCGCTGGCGCTGTCAGCGCTGCGGCCTGGGTTCGATTCCCAGTCAGGGAGCTATCCACATACCAAAAAGCAAAAAATAAATAAATAAAATAAAATAAAATATGTAATTTCTTCCAGCCGAGATAACATATTTTACTCCAAATCATCTGGTTTCCAATCTTATTGCCCACGCTACATAAAACAGTCTCTCCTACCCTCCCGTTGATTTCTTTCTGCTCTGTTTTACTTTTCTTCACACTTAGCACCACCTGACATAGTATGTTTTTTCCTCCCTAGAATATAAGCTCCACTTTGTTTTGCTCCTCACTGTACCTCCAGTGTGTAGAACAGCCACTTAGGAAGATGAGAGTGGCCTCGAGATCATCTTGATGCCTGCTGTAAAGTAAAAGGCAAGGCCTTCTGATGAGCTGGGAAGGTAGTAGAAAAGCAGAACGGGAAAGGAAGATTAGAGGGAATTCAAGGAAAGCGGCTGGGCAGGATTCAGAACCCAGCTAAATGTGGAGCCCATGAATGTTTTCTATCTGCACTGTTGTGTGATTTCCAGCAGTTCTCAGTCTAGATTCCTCAATGACCACCATTGCTCCTTAGTATACATTTCAGTCCTTTCCCAAGAAATCCCTATTTACCGTACCTATTTATTCCTCGATATACAAAGTGTCCTTTTCTTCATCAATCATCTCTGTATCTTAGCTTTATTAGTGTTATTGCCTTTGAATTCCCAAACTTCCTTTCGTGAACTTTTGTTCGTCCTTTAATGACTCAGGCCAAATATTATATTTTGAAGATGTTCCCTAATTTCCTCAACTATTAGCCATAGTGCTATGACCATACTTCTTTTAAAGCACACAGTCTTCGGAATATAGACCTAGGTTCAAGACGAGGCTGTCATTTTTACTGTGTGATCTTCAGTTAAGATAGACATTTTTGTCCTTGTTTTCCAATCTGTAAAATGGATAGAATGATAAGACCTATTTCAGAGAACTGTTTGAAAGGGTTAAATGAGATAATGTACCTAAAGCACCTGGTACCTAATTGCTCCACAAAGGGTGCTATTATTGCAATTATTTGTATGTCTCCCTCTCTTAAAAGTTCTTTAAAAGCAGGGATTATGTCATGTTCACCTTTTTATTTTCACCATTTGCCTGGTATACCACGGTGGCTGGTATACTAGATTATCCAGAATTGTGGAATAAACTAATGATTCATGAAATGAAACAGGTAGTTGCAGATGTTGCCAGGGTTTATGAGTTTTCTCCTGAGTAAAAATTACAGCAAAGAAAGGCCGAGGCTTGGGAAGGTATACAATAAATTGCCCAGGTTAGAATCAGCTTTGGTAATAGAGAAAACAAGCAAACAAACAGTTTCTTCAAGGAAATAGGGTACGCACAGAAATACTAAAAACTGAAAGCCACTACACTGGCTAGCAAAACAGACATGAACCTTGGACTCACGGAGCTTACAGTCGAGTAAGATACATTGTCGTACCACAATATCCAATGCATACCAATGATCACAGTTACTGAGTTTCGGACTTACTGTCTCCCTCAATGGAATAAACTTGGAGAAGAGTTTCCTATTTAACTTTAAATCTCCAGCACTCAGCAGTGCTCAATAAATGTTTAGGGAATGATGAGGTGGTACAAAAGAAAGGGAAGCAACCAGTAGCTCTAGTGGGACTAGACACTACATTCTAGGAAGTTCTTTCTACCACGCAAGAAACGGAGAACTCACTCCCCCAATGGAGCAAACTCATCCCAAAATCCTGGGTTTCTCGCTCCAGAATCTGCTGGGAAACAGGAAAGAGGCACGTGACGGAAAGAAATCTTTTTCGGACTTCCCCGATTTCAGAACCTGGTCTGATAAAGCATCCACAAGGCCTAATTGCATTATATAACTTGAATCTCCTCCAGAATCCCTTGAGTACTAGAGGAGACCAAAACCTTTTTAACCATCTCCGTGAGCAAATGAGAATCAGGTCCCGCCCCTGATTCTAAATTAGCCAATCAAAGCTGCCAGAATCGACAGCACAGTGCGTTCCGGGATCTGTAAACTCCCGAAGTTAGACTTCCTTCTAGCTCATGACTACAATTCCCGGCGGCCACTGGGCTCCGATGTCGGCCTCCTATCTCGGGGCGGAGTTCAGAGCGCGTGGTCGTGGTGGTGATAGTGGTGGTGGTGATGATGGAGGTGGGGGTGGGGGTGGGGGTGCAGGTCCACGCCTCTCACGCACGTGACTGAGAGTGGTGTTGTGCGTGCCGGCGGAGATCTCCACGAGGTGCTGTGACCCGGTAGCCCGCTTTGGTCCTCGCTTACTTCGTGGGCCTGTGGTGGACCCTCTACCTGCAGAGATGCCGAAGATCAAGTCAGGGGCGAGCGTCCGCCGCCGTGAGCGGCTGAAACAGCGCGGGGCGCTGAAAAGCGCCGGAGGTGGGGACAGCCAGGAGGGAGCCGGGGTCGGGTCGAATCTTCTGGGAGGACCTAGCCGGGAGGGTGCGGACCAAGATCTAGGCCGGGACAGTGAGGCTTGTCATGGCCAGTTCTTCCGAAGCGCGTTAAGTTCTGGGGTTCCTGGGGCGCGCCGCCTCTGGCTTCCTTTACAGTAGTAGGGACGTACTTGTCAGACCCGGCTCAGCGTGACGTTTGGTGCCTCTTTATGGCGCAGAAATCTGCCCACCAACCTGCTTTCTTTGGGACGATCTAGTATCTTAGTTCGGAAATTAAGGCTGTTTTCGTGTTTTCTTCCAGGACTCATGTTCAACACCGGAATCGGGCAGCACATTTTGAAAAATCCTCTCATTGTTAACAGCATTATCGATAAGGTGGGTGTGGAAGAGGAAAAGTAGAGCGTTACTGGGTTATTACTTTTATTCTTAGGAATACTTAAGTACAGAGAAGCTGTCTGGTATGAAATAGATACTCTGTAATTGTTGAAGAATTGTCTAGGATTCACAAGCTGTCTTGGGCATGATTTGCTTCATTCTGTGGGTCTGGGTTTTTACTAACTCCAGATTCTTTTTCTTTCTATAGATTATTTACTTCATAGCTGGACATTTGTTCAATTCCAGATTATTATTATGTTCCCAGTTTTTTCGAGGCACTATCTATGACTGTTAATATTTATTTATTCCAGATCCTATATATGTCTTCCTTAGGGGAGTTTGTTCCCCCAGAGAAACTTACATGGTACCGTTCAGCTCCACATATAAACTCTTTGGAGTGTTCCTCCTGTATGGGTTATTGATGTTCTCTTATTGCTGCAGATGATTGGGTGCTAGGACATGAAATATAGGTGGTGCAGATTACTTTCATGGATACAAAGGAAGCACTGGAACTGTAGAAAGAACATTGCAGAATTAAAGGATCTCATCTTGACTTCCTGTTTGCAAAATGAAGATTTTTTTGCCTTTTTGTTTCATGGATTCCTTTGAGCATCTGGGGATCCAGAATAATGCAGCCGTGTGCATACAAACACCAGCTTTTTGTACAATTTCTGGGTACTCCTGCATCCCTGAAATCATACATGAGTTGAGAATTGAGAAATCCTGGTACAACAGGCTGTGATTTCGGTCAAGATTGTTATTTTCCAGTTTGAATTTGTTGATAACAGAGTGGGTAAAAGATGCTATCATTTCCAAAGTAGAAAGCAAAATACCAGTCCCAGAAAGAACTGCTATCTTGCTTTTCTGATGTCTAAAGTTTTCTGACTCCTAACTATTGCCCCAAATTAGGAGCGGTATTAGATTTCCACTTGCACAAAATGTTAATGGGATAATTTTATGAAGCACATAGATCATGAAGAAATCTCAAATGGAGTCAGAATAAAATCTGTTACCCAAATGCTTTTGAGTGAAGATATTCAGATGCAAATTAAGTTGTATGTTCAGATGTGCCAGTAAAGCTAAAGTGGTTGTGTTTGCTTGTAGGCTGCCTTAAGACCAACTGATGTGGTGCTGGAAGTTGGACCTGGAACTGGCAATATGACTGTTAAGTTGCTAGAAAAGGCAAAAAAGGTAAAAAGAGGACTTAGTGTTTGGTATGAGCAATGCCTATGTAAGCTCAAGTGGTTTATTAATATAAATGTTTTAATTGCTGTTATTTTAATACTAACTCTTGATCTTTTGCTAGAAACTTTATCTTAGAAAAAATGGGTGAAGGTAATAAAAAGATACAAACTTTCACTTACAATAAATAAGTCCAGGGAAGGTAATGGACAGCATGGTCACTATAGTTAATTTTACCATATTGTATATTTGAAAGTTGATAAGAGAGTACATCTTAAATGTTCTCATCAAAAGATAGAAAATTTGTTGTGGTGACATGTTAGCAAGACTTACCTTGCAATACATACATATTATATATTTATGTTGTACACCTGAAACTACTATGTTATATGTCAATTATATCTCAATTTTAAAAAATGGATTAAAAGAAAAAATATGGAATATATCAGGAAAACAGAAACCACATTAGATATTTCAATACAGGAAAAGTAGTATAGGGAATTGATTGCATGGTTGTTATAAGATTAAAAGAATAAAATGAGAACATTGAGGAAACCCAACAATACTAATTGCAAAGATCAGCTACCACCTTTAGGCTCAGGGAAACAAAGTAAGGAGGTTGGAGTTAATTGGAACTTAGAACTTTGGAGGAGGAGATATGAAGAGCTGGAGCATAGGCCTCTGAGACTGAGGTGCCACCTTGCTGCTCCTGGCACTTTGTCTCTTGGATGACCCACTTTCCAATTAAATGGAACCACTGTTGTGTCCCTGGTGGAAGTAGGCAGCACTTTATAAAGAACTTATCTGAAGAGAGTTTAATGAAGAGAGTATTTACAAACTGTGGGAATGGCGTTAAAGAGAGTTGGTAGGCATTAATGAAACACCCAGGGACTAGCAACAGGTACAGTTACCATCCAAAGCCTCAAGGCCAAGACGAGGGAACTGTCTTACAGAGTCACTGAGAGGGGCTACTCACAGGAGAGTACAGCCACTAGCAGGCATGGGCAGGCATTAGGAAATTCTCATCTCATCCTCTGCCCTTACACCTTAGATTGCTGATGCTTTTCATTGACCAATTCCAACCAGAAGTCAAAGGATAAGGGAGCTGGACTGCATCACCCTACAGGGCACAGAGAAAGCTGAGAAAGGATCAGGAGCCAAACAGACTAAGCAGCACGTGTAGCCTTCCTGAAACTCAGTAAAAACCTCAGCTTATACTGAATTAAAGTTACAATTTCAGCCTTATTTGGTGTCCCTTTTCATTTACTTGAGGAGTTATCTATGCTAAGTATTTTGGACTTAGTAGATGAGAGAAATGATATACTCATTCTAGGAGCAGTTCTTTTGTATGTTTCTGTCTAAGAACATTTACTACACCGACATTTTTTGTATTTTTTTCATCCTTTTTTCAGTTACAAAACTTGGAGCCAGGTGAGCATGATAATTCTGTCATTTAGGGAGATCTCTCACATAGTACAATTGTCCACTTTTCTGGGTGGTGGTTTTTGTTGTTTGAAGTGGTAGAGAATAATTGAAGGAATACTGATGATAGAATTGGGAAAAACAAATTTAATTCATATAAATCATATAAGATTTACTATTAATATAAGAAAAGTCCAAAACTCTGTAATTATGCCATATTATTTTTTAATTTAGGTAATTGCTTGTGAACTTGACCCAAGGCTAGTAGCTGAACTTCACAAAAGAGTTCAGGGCACGTGAGTATTCATAATAAAATTAAAGTGCATTTCAATATCGTAAAACAATATTCTTTTTAAATTGCTTTTCTTTATTATCAGGCCTCTGGCCAGCAAACTTCAAGTAATGGTTGGTGATGTATTAAAAACAGATTTGCCATTCTTTGATGCTTGTGTAGCAAATTTGCCCTATCAGGTATGTTTTCAAATTGTTGGGAACATTATATTAAATGTTTCTCTGGTGTGTCTTTCCAAGGAATAACTAGTTAATTTTCTTACAGATCTCTTCTCCTTTTGTCTTCAAGCTGTTGCTACACCGACCTTTTTTCAGGTTTGTGATAAAACTGAAGTGACTGCCAAATCTTAGAACAATGGACAGTTTAGGCCATGGACGCAGACAGCCGAAGATGAAACTTAATTCAATTGAAAAACTACTGGACAATTTATTTTGTAGAAAGTACCAATTTTTGTGAAGGTCTCTCTCTCTTCAATTGACAGAGTTACTTGGGGGAGATGTAGTATAAATAGTTGATGCTTCTGAGACCACGTGACCTTTCCCTATTTTCTCATCCTTTCCTCATTAACCCAGGTTAGACTTCTTATTACCTTATGTGTAGACAATTGCAGTGGCGCTTAGTTGTTTCTAGTACAGTCTAAACCAATGGTTTCAAACTGCAAGTCAAAAACCACTTAGTGGTTATAAAATAAATTAAGTAAGTCATGACTCATTTTTTTTAATGACATAGAATATATCAGAATTATGCATTCATTGCATGTGGTCCAGGTGATTATAGTTTTATAAAAGTTTTGTTTGACTTACATGAACACATATACATACAGATTATTTTATAACCTGGGTTGCAATGTCAAATGTATTTTCTAGTGTGACTTAGTCAAAAAAGTTTGAAAGTTGAAACCCAGTTTTGAAGATGATCTTCTCCGGTTCAAGAGCCTCCAAAAGCCTCCCCATTAGCTTGCTGAATAAAAAATCCATGTCCCTTAACCTGTTATATGACACTGACTTTACAACCTGCCGCTCCTGGCTCAGCTTTTCCATAAGAGTGTTTGCTACCGCATGAATACAGTTTGTCTACTGAGCCAATTTTGGTTGTTCAGGTTTTGTTTTCCTAGATGGACTAATGCTGATTTGAAATACTTTCTCATCTGATCATTGAGGGCTTGCTTTTGCAAGGGGTGAGAGGTGCAGCCATTATAAAATGAAAAAGCCAACTGGATCATTTTGTGGTAATAAAGCTAAGGCTGAGTGTTCTACCTTTTAACCTGCTGCACTAATTGTCATAAAAGATACTGCTTTGCTCTTTTTCCTGCCTAAGATCTTTTGAAGCTCAAATACATTTATAGTTCCAAATGGCCATTTTTCTTATTCCTTTCTGCTGTCTTTTCAGATGTGCTATACTTATGTTTCAAAGAGAATTTGCTCTCCGACTGGTTGCAAAACCTGGAGATAAGTTATACTGCAGACTTTCAATTAATACACAGCTCTTAGCACGTGTGGATCATCTAATGAAAGTAAGTGACTATTACTGAAATAACGTGTGTGACTTAACTCATCTTTGACCATTTAGCTTTGCCTTTTGTAAGGAAAGCATATTTGATTACTAATTTATTTTTGAGAGGACTACTTAAACGTTTTCTAATTAACAGGTTGGAAAGAATAACTTCAGACCACCACCCAAGGTGGAATCCAGTGTTGTAAGAATAGAACCTAAGAATCCTCCACCACCTATCAATTTTCAGGTGAGGTTAAAATACAAGGCCATTCAATAAAGGGGGAAAACATACAAGCTGGAAGGTTTGTGTTTCTAGCACCAGAAAAATATTGTCTCAGCCTAAATGTCCTAACACAAAAACGTTAAATTTTGATACATCCCTGTGATGGAGTAGATGGAGTAACTAGGCTCAAGAGAGTTGTGAAGGCCACAAAAAAGCATGGAAAATGTTTGCCAAAGGTAAAAGGATTAGAATGCCATTACATTTTGCTTAAGATTCTAACTATAGAAAACATGTCTCTATTTGAATAAGATGTGGAAAATAAAATAGTTGTTAAGAGTAATATTATGGGTAACACTTTTTAATCAAAATTGTCATTTTTGTGACTTAAAAAGAGAAGAAAGTCAGATCACTTGATGTAAAACCTTAACTGTAATCACTTAGGATCAAAACATGATTGCTTGCGTGGTTAATAGCTGGAGGTAAATGGAGTGGCTTGTAGTTTTTCTAATTCTTAAAAATTGAGGGTAAAATGTTTAGTAAGGTGTATGAAAGTTTAAAAAGTATACTTACATCTTATTTTTGCATATGTGTCAGCCAGATCAAGACATAGAACATTTTTACCACTCCAAAAGTTTCCTTCCAAATTTATATATTGAAAAGACACAATAATACCTAGCTGGCCTAGGGAAAGTTGTTTGATATTTTTTAAAAAAATATCCATCTTCTGTTGCAGGAATGGGATGGCTTAGTAAGGATCACCTTTGTTAGGAAAAACAAGACACTGTCTGCTGCATTTAAGTAAGTATTTCATTAACTTATCACCTATGAAGGACCAGTGCTTCTAATACTTTGCTAATTGCTAGAATTTGGTCCTTTTCCTGAACAGATATCCTAAGCATAACAAAGATCCACATTTAGACACACTTTACTTGTACTTGGGGAGACAAGAAAATTTAATGAAGAACGTTCTTGGAGCTGGGAATTAGATCAGGTTTTTTTGCAAAACGTAAAAAACCAGAAACTGACAACACATCTGCCTAGATTTTCCTTTTCCACACTTGTCTAAGATTGGTGCAATTTGATTAACTTGGAAAAATGTAACAGCATTTTGGGGCCTGAGGGCAATAGAAGGTGAAAGCTGTAATTTTAATTGTTTTTAGTGATGTGTGGAGTCTAGAATTTCCTTAAGAATTTGAGATGCTTATTAGGACTTTATTTTTTAAATAATGTAATTATATAGTTGGTGATTGTTTCTTAAGTTTAAATATTCAACACCATTTGTTTCTTTTTTTTTTTTTTTTTTTTTTTTTTTTGCCTTTGGGTATGTGGGTAGCTCCCTGGCTGGGAATTGAACTCAGGCCGCAGCACTGACAGTGCCAGCGCCGAAGCCTTAAGCCACTACACCATCAGGGAACTCCACCATTTGTTTCTTAATTGCACCATATGAAACATAATCTTATAAACTGAAAGGAAACTGATAATCTCTGATTTTGGAATATTAATAGTGATGACACTTATTTATGCTACAGGTCAAGTGCAGTACAGCAGCTACTGGAAAAGAACTACAGAATTCACTGTTCGGTCCATAATACTGTAAGCAGAAAATGATTCTGTGGTTTCAATTATTTGTTTTAAAATGTTCCTTTATTACTTATTCCTTTTCATCCATCATTGTAAGATGCTACATTCTATAAGGTCCTAAAAGACGTATGTAGTAATAACTAGCACAACTTTAATAGGTCAGTGCTGGTGTATATTCAACAGATAGGAGCAAACTTGATTACTTCACTCTGTCCTCTTTTAACTAACGTTTTTAGCCATAGATTCAATGTGTCATAATTTCCTGAAAGGTTTAGGCATGTGTAGCTTGTTCAGCTTAAAATAGTGATCATCCCTTGTTACTCTTATAGCAATTACAAAGTTACCATTTCTCAATAACTTTAATACCTAGAAATTAAAATAATTGATAGACTGAATAGATTTCTGGTTGTGAGCCTCATGCCTTTTAATCATCTGTGCAATGTTTTAACTGATTTTTTCTGTGAGCATATACATGCCCATATACAATGATTATTTGAAGTTTGATAACTTAATTCTTTCAAATTAAACAGAGCAGATAGTTAAAGCAAGTTTCCTTTGTATTTCTGGACTCAGATCTTACATAGTTTAATGTACCACATTGTTACCTCCATTTTCTTTTATGGACAAAGTCATTAAACATCTGCCTAAGTAAAAAAATATTAAGGTGGAATGAGAAAAATCTTTGGATGAAAGATGTGAAGTGTGATACATTTAATATTCTCAATGGTTGGAGAGGTTATCTCAATGAAAAAAAGTAGCTGGTAAAAGAGGTTTGTGCCAAGATGTGAGTTATTTTTAAAGGAGTAAAAATTGACTTAAAATGTAGTTTTAAATGTAGTTTACAGCTCTAATTATTTTGTAGTTTACAGCTCTAATTATTTAAATGTAGTTTACAGCTCTAATTATTTTAGTTTACAGCTCTAATGTAGTTTACAGCTCTAATTATTTTCTGTTATGCAGTACTTTGTGAAGCCTTGAAACTGATAATTATTACAGAACTTTTAAGAAAAAGGGTAAAATACATGATTAACTCATTCAAGATCATCCGAGTATTTGGTATGTGCTAAAGAACAACCATTTAACTAGTTAGATTCAAGTTTTCTCTATTCAAATAGGTTTTCTGAACTGTTATGAAGAGATGGATGGTGTCTATTTTATGACTTAAAAAAATAAAGAGTCAAGATGACTTCATTAAAGATATGTTATTCATTTATTCTGTATCGTGTATTGATAGATAATACCAGAAGATTTCAGCATAGCAGATAAAATACAGCAAATCCTAACCAGCACAGGTTTTAGTGACAAGCGGGCCCGTTCCATGGACATAGATGACTTCATCAGGTAATTAGTTACATTTTTCTTAAGTGTTTACATTTCTTTACTGCAACACCTTCAGATTAGAGATTAAAGGCTTTTAAGTGGTATAAGGTGCTACCTGGGAGTTATTGCATAGCACTTCCATGACATGGAATAGTATTTGGTGTAAAGATGGAGGCTAGTTATTATAGCTGCAGCAGAATGAACATTTTCTTTAAGAACAGTAGTAACAGTCCTTGCCTGGAGAAAGCCTGTCAGCGTATTGTGGTGTGTGTCCTCCCATTCAACCCCCTCCCTCAACTCCTATGCATAGTCTTAAGTTTTTCTCTTCAAGTAGCCTGTAAGATACAAGAATCATACATGTAGTTGGATCACATTATTTCTTTAAAGCAAATAGCTATTGTTAAATAGACCCTAAGCTGAAATGTCAGTTACAATCATGTCTGGTTATCATTTCTAACTGGTTTAGTAATATAGTTACTTGTTTTGTACACTGAGGCAAGTTCTACACACCTAAAGAAAAGGAGGGTGTCATAATTATGAGCATTGTCCACCAAAATTTGTTTTCCTTGAATTAATAAACAAGTAAGACTCAGGAAAGCAAAATAAGGCTTAAATTACCCAGGTATTATTCACCTGTGCTCACTGTTTTTAATCACTAACACTTTGATTTCCTAACTAAGAAACCATCACTCATTGCACAGAAGTTTTTGCCTCTTTAACCAGTTCATTTTTAAAGCTTCCATGTTCTAAAGGCTGACTAAAAAATGATGGTAGATTATTATAAAAATTATTGGTTTGACCTAAGTTGGAAACACAGTTCTATATAAGACAAATGGGGTTTATATTTTATATTGGCAGGTTAGTAATTCCACTGAATCATAATTAGATGTTAATCCTAGGAGCTGAACATGGTAATTCATCTTGACCTGTTCCTATGAGCCATTCTAGAAATCATCTCAGGTCTAAATAGAAATATTCCATCTTACTTTTTTATTCTCACCAAATTTCTTCAAGGTTATTAAGCACATACAATTTGCTAACCAGGACTTGATTAAATATATAGGCAGGCATCCAGAGAAAAGCTGGTGTAAATATTTAACTTGAACCTTGGTTAACAGTGAGCTCAGAGAGGAAGAATGGACATACATGTAATACTAGCTTTTCATTTGTCTTCTGTCTCTAATTCACTTACCATGTTGAAATGAAACAAGTGCCAGTGAGCTCTTGGGTCTGGCACAGTGGAGGTCTAAGATACATTTAGTCAAATTCATCCTAACTTAGACGTATAGACAGACTGTGTATGACAAAGAGGTACCAAAGAGATGTGGTTCTAAATAATATATCTTAGACTTGAGTTGATGAATAGTTTAATGACCAGTGTTAGGAGTGGATGGGTTTCATAGGTTTGCTGATGTGTTTGTTGTTTTAGAATTCATGGTATAGGAACTATATGCACAATCATGTGCTACAAATCATCTCACTTTGGTTTCTTTTTTCAGATTGCTACATGGATTCAATGCTGAAGGTATCCATTTTTCTTAGGTGTCTGGGAAACAGAATTTTTCAAGCTCAAGAAAAGAAACTGGAATTATGTATTTTTAATAATTTGAGAAGATGAAGTATGCTTTTCCTTCACTGGGACACTTGACTGTTTTTTATTTAATACTACTATTGTCACCACTTACTACTCTGAATTTTTAAGGTAGTCAAAAGTTAAGTCAGTTTAAGTACCCAAATTTTTTTGGTTTTGGTTTGATTTTAACATCTAACAGATTATACATGATAATCTTCAAAGTTCAGGAGCCGCAGACACGCACAACTTTACACTTACCATTTCTAACAGGTTATTATATAAAGATGTTATTCTGTGTTACATATTACTGTGAGGACCTCTGTGGGCCTTTGTTATCCAAGTGTAAAGAAGTTAAAAAATGCTTTACTTAGTCATATATTCCCCATACCACTTCTTCTTATTCATGTGTACAGTAAAATAGTTGTTTCTTAAAATGTTTTAAATTTTCCTCATTCTTTTAATCCTATACAGCTTCTTTCATTGCCTACCCTTTAGCTGTCCTGTAGCATCATAGGCTCCATCAGGGTTCTGGGTAAGCCTGAGTCTGCTCATGAGACCATGTGGTGCCAGACACTGCTTCTAGGCATGATTCCTTACCTGTGAAATGAGGTTGCTCAACTAGAATGTGAAATGAGTTATAAGAATGTATGTTTTCTCTTGGGGAGATAGTCATAGGTTTAATAAAATTTCAAAGGATTTTATAAATCAAAACTGGCTTTAAAGTTAAAAATCTCTGACCTTAACATGAAAACAAAAAACTCAAACCAATCATTTCCCTACAAGTACAGGCTCTCAGTATTCATCTGACTTTGGATATTTAAAATTTCTAGTACTTTTTCATTTTAAGTTATTTTTTAACATGTCTGGTTTAGAATATCAGTAATGTCATAATCAAGTCTCAATTAGCTACTATGTATATTGCTTTAAACAAAGTTCTAATATCCTTTAATAAAGAATTGTAATAGCCCCTTATTTATGTAAGGAAATAAAAATATCTTCATTGACATTTGAGTTCTTCATACCTAACAGAAGGAATGTTTCCAAATTATTTTAACAAAGGTACAGAGTAAACCTAGAAAGGAAGATAAGTTGTTTACCTAATCACTTCTCAGGCTTTTGTCTAAGATCGTGTAGCTTTTTACCTAAACAGATTTTTTTTGAAATCTTGACTTCAAAGTAATACATTAAAACATTCCTGTATTAAAAGTTTGTTCTTAGTTATTATAGGAATGTCAGCTTTTTAAATCTGATAAAGAATGTTTAATCCAGAGCCCCCAAATTCATTATTCTTTAAATAATAGCTGCATCAAACCACTTTTATTACATCAGGATTAAATATACTTAAGAGTGGTTTTCAAAAGTATCCCAAAACTGCTTACTTTGCAAAGTTCACCTGTACAATCTCTATCTTTATAGGAAAATTTTAAGATTTAATTCAGCTATCCTCCATTTCTTTCCATCCCCTAGAAACTGCTGAGTTTTAGTGCCTTTTCGGGCCTTCAGTTTTCCCTGTCTGTAAAAGTGAAGGGACTGTATTATACTAACGAGATCTTTTCTGGTACTGATTTTTTTATATTTCTTGATTACTGATCAAAATGAAGCCATTACGGGACAAAGCATATTCGAATATAAGGGGAACTTACAAAGATAGTACCCATCTAATTTAAATAATAAACACTAGTATAGTTGTGTTTTAAAATGAGCAAGCATACCTTTTTATTGCCCTTTGAAGGTTGGTTAGCCTCAAAAACTACCTTTGAAACAGACTCTGCAAAGGTCAGTAGCAGTTCTCCATTCTTTCTCTTCTCTTTGAAATAAACACAAACAGAACATTATCTTACAGCTGCAAGAAAACCTGAGTCCCTTCCAAAACAAAGGTGATTATATTGAAGAAAATTATCTCTAAACTCATTCCATAGACTTCATTTATTAATAAGCACATTGTGAAAATGTACATTTGTTCTAGATTTCAAGTTTACAGAGGAACATTTCAACATGGTGTTAGGATGTCCCACAACTACCCTCTGAGTTCTATGAACAGTGAAGTAGGGAATCTGGCTCATGTGATTCTCTATTCATAGCTTCCCTTTGGCCCATATGAATGAGCTACTAGTTCTAGAGTAAATTAACACAAGATAGCCTTGGGAGACTTTTGCTGTTGTTAATCTACTCCTGGACTCTTCTAGGAACAGAGGGAAAACTCCTAGAGATATTTATAAATCTTTTAACAAAATATTTACATGAAAAGTGGCCGGTTTTCTTCCTTGGAGTAGCAATCTGTAAAAATAAGTGCTACCATTTAAAATGTAGCATACCCAAGACCAATTTATTGGTGATTCTCATCAAATAATGGTGAAACATCACATGTTAGGTAATGGATGAAGCTTGGATTAGATCTGCCTTTTAAGGCAAAGTCAACTATTTTTAGCTTAATTCTTTTTCAAGGGAGTTATGTACTGTCTACACTTGGCTTAAACTAACAGTTCTATTATGTACTACTTTCAATGTACATGTAAAATGTTCATGCATCAGAAGCCAATTTCCTTTAACAGTACATTTAAAAGGTACATTTTGGGTGCTAATGGACACTTGAACTTAAGTAATGGTACTGGTAAGTATCAAATTGCACTATTAGTCTTGTTAATACCACACTGAAACACACAATGCATATATATGTATTATCCTAAGATAAAACTCTTCTCAGAATTTCATTACTTTTTATTATACACCAACTAGTTTATATTTTAGTTCTTTACAAAGAAAATGCTAAGAAAATTATATCCACATGTTATATGATTTTCAAATCATAATTCCGGATTTCTTTACATATAGATGGAGTGGTCCAGCAGCTATGTCCACTGTCACAGACTTCAGTTCCATTCAATGATATGGCACATCCTGCAAAATTATCTAGTCACACACAAAAAAAGTCTCAAATACAGTAAAAATATACACACAATAAAGGTAATTTACAGACAAATAAGGAATGTAATTTATCTTGGCTGTGCTTCAGAAATTTAGGGTCAATAGCCTTAGTGAAGGCACAAAGCAGGAAGAGGTGAGCACAGCTGTCTCTAGGAGTGGGCAAGGTATGTACAATTCACTGATGAGGTATGCATGCACGCAAAGAATTTAAAACTGCTCAGTCTTGCTACGAAAATTGAACTAAGTTAAAAGGAAATGCCGTGGTTTCCTGCTACTTCTCCCCTTGGATCAAGTCCACAATCTTACTTCATCATGTAGAAAATAAAATGGGCAAGGATCTCCAAAAGTAAATCACTATTTGGGCAAATGAAACAAAATGCTTCACTATTCCCAAATCTTGTTTGTGCCTCCTGTACTAGAAGCATTTTGTAGACAAAGTTATGTTTCACAAAATTGAAATGTTACTCAGGTGAAGGGACAAGACATTTTCCACAGACACTTAAAATTTCAAACTTCCAAACGGCCCTTATAGCTGAACCATCGTATGTTAGAGTAGTGGGGGTTCTGGGGATCTTTTAGCAGCAAATGCCAATTTTTAAAGGGCACGGGGTCTCTTCGGGTTGATTTGCTTGCTGGCCTGTTCTTCTTCTTGTAGAGCTGCACGAAAAGATTTCACTTTATCTTGGAAAAAGAAAAGAACAAGGGAATAAGTACTGTATTACATGCAATACAGTATACATCTTTACGGGTCCTATCAAGCCAACTTTCGTATAACATTAACTCAAGATTTTTCCTTTTCTTTGTTGTCCAGAAACTGAAAACTAAGCACAATCAATGCTCAACTATAGCAACAGTTTCATTACTGATTTCTAGAAACCCTGTCCTTTTTCGATCTTCAATAAGTTTCTGTTGCTGGTACATTTTACAGTGTTCAATTTTAATATATTTGCATTCCTTTTTGAGTACAGACACTATATATGTGTGTAAAATATATAGTCATGTGCAAAAGGATCCCTAAATCTTATTAAACTAAAATAGATATTTCTTCTCTCAATAGTAGGAAATTTCTACTCCTAATTCCTATTGTACCTTTTTTAAGCTATGAAATTTAAAAATATAATTGAATTTTTAAAAAGAAATACTATTTTTCCTTATCAGAGATTGTAAAAGGGGATGGACAAAGGAGATTCCAGGATAAGGGACTTCTTGGTCTCACTAATCTGTTTTACTATCATGTACAGATTCAGAGTCACTTAAGAATAAAAAACAGATAAGTATAATAAATTGGCAAAGGCAAATAACAGTCAACTATGAAAATAAAAAATCTTTCTATAACAGTGGTTCTCAACCAGGGTGATTTTTGTTCCCCCACCTCAGGGACATCTGATAATGTTTGCAGACATTGTGATTTGTCACAACTGAGGTGGTGATGCTGTCATCTGGTCAGTGGAGACCAAAGATGCTGGTAAGCATTGTGCAGTGCACAGAATAGCATCCCTCAACCAAGAATTATCCAGCTTAAAATGTGATAATAGTGCAAAGGCAGCGTCTTGAAAAGAAAAGATACAAAGTTGTAATGTTTAATTTCTTTCCCCTATTCAGAAGTACAATGATGTTTAAAAAGCTGACTTTTCTGAAATTTATAAAGGAATTTAATCAACTTCTGGATCTGGTGGCTACTAATATAACAGCTCTCAAACTTTTATAAATATCAAAATTATCTCTGGATAGTAAAACAATTTTCTAAGAACTAAATAATGCATATTTAGATATTAATTTGTTAAAAAGTTATGGCTATGCTTGATATACATGATCCTGAGAAAGTTAAGGAAAGAAAGTCAACAGAGTTAATGCTACACAAAGTTTTCTTTTTGGTTTTCTAAATAAAACGCATACTGAAAAGTTGTGAGGTACGGCAGATTAGAAAAATGATCAAAACACTTTAAATCAAGACTGGAATATGAAGAATATGAAAAAATAGAAATATAGAAGTAAATTTTAGAAACCCTACATCTGTTCAAACAATTCTGAAATTCGGGGAGTCACTGCTGACTATAGGATATTGATTTCAAATAACCAACTTCACAAAGGACCTAGTTTAAAAAGTTAAGCAGCTTATTTGGTGCTAAAAACTAGCAATTTCAATCTGATTTCATGTTATATTGCATGTATGTACACAGATGCCCACTCACATAAACAGGGGCAGCCAATCTGCTAATGCCTAAGAAATGAGCACATATAATAAATGTATATCTGAAGCTGTACAGATAAGCTAATTAAAAAAAGCCAAGACATGTGGGTAAATCAAGACTTTTTTCCACAAGCAAAGTAGAAAGGAGAGTTGTCTTGAAACCTTTTCCTTGATTTTTTAAAACAAATGTTCAAAGGGAAAACATGACACAAGATGCACAGAAAGGAGATGCAGATAGAAGGCTATGAAAAGATGACCTTGAATAGATGTAATCCAAGAAAAAAAGTTCTGAAAAGCACTGGCTTACCCAACTGAAACTATGAAGGGGTATGTAAAATTTACAAATTTGTTAAAATACATTTACCCTCTATAATCATGACATCTTTATCTTCTCAAAAGACTAAAAGAAAATATAACTAGACAGCACTTGAAATGACACTGCATGTTTCCTTTTAGCAATAACAGAATCATTGGCTTGTCTATGTACCTCTAAAAGGATGTTAAATGGTGCCCATAATTTTCATTTCAGATGTCCTCTTGCAATATGAAATCCTCCCATTAATGACATACAAATATTAAGCAAATTTCAAACACTAAAATGAAAAAAGAATTACCCCTTAGTTCAGTTAAAATGTCTATTTTTTGCTCAAGAATAGCTTCAAGTTGCGTAGCATATGAATCTACATCATAGTCTACTTCTTCAGTCATCTCTAGGAGAGCCTTTTCATCTTCTAACCATCGAATAGATTCCTAAAAGCACAAAAATTCAATAATCCAATAAGCCTCTTTGTAAGAAACCAATTTATAAATTTTATATAAATTAAATATAATCAACCATACTCAAGGTGATATTCTCAAAAATATTAATAATCATAAAACATCTTTATTTACAGAGTAAAATTAATAAATATTTCCTTAAATTCAAACACAAACACAAATATAATAGGCAAAGGAAGATGATGTCATTTTAATGAATTTCTTTTATTTTTGAGCCCTTCATCCAGGTGTTTGAATAGCCTAGAGCTGACACACATTAATATCTGTTTACAGATAAAGATTTCTTCAACATCAGAGAAGGAATACAGGTCAATAGGGAGACTGAATTATTGTTCACTTTTTTCATATTTATAGTACTGAATGAAGGAAGGCAGGGTGAGGTGGTGAAGGCGAGCTGACTGTATAGTCTCCATAACTATGTCCAAATGTTCTCTTCACTTCCTCATAGGTATCACCTTCTAGGATATTTTGTTTAAAGGGGAGGGGAGAGGGGAAGGAAGATCATACAGTAATAGTGCCTACAGTAGGTTGAACACACTACAGAATGAGTACTGTCCCTAAGGACTCACTGCTACATGCTTCACTCATTGGCGACAGCACAGTCAGGGCAGTAACTCTCCTTCTCCTGAAGCAGTCTTCTTTTTCTGCAAAGACTGACACTTCCTCAACTGCTCTGATACCCTTTTAGAAGAGTTTTTCTTACTGTTGTCTTAGCATGAAGAAAATGCAATAAACTGGCCCAACATGAAGAAAGGGGTAATAAAGGGTAGAAGTTCAAGCCTTCTCTAAAAATGGACAAAAGCCAATAAAGTGGGAGGATGGTAGTAAATAAAGCAGATCTTAAAAGAAAGCTTGTTTGTAGCCACCATTTATTGTATTCAAATTTGCCATGTTTTATGCCCTACAAATATACACATGCATACATACCAAGAAGTACTTTTTTAGATTTGTGTGACATTCAAAGAATTATGCAAGCTTTTAGTTAATTTCTCTAAAGAAACATTTTGATAAAATGTCCCGTCTTACTTTACCTGGAACACTGCTCTGTGATCTTCCACAACTTGTTCTTCCATTTCTACCATTTGTGAAACAGCTTCATGGAAAGTAAACAATTGTGGAGAAACTTCTTCTTCCTTAAAATAAAAAGTTTAAAAATTATGACATAAAGACTTTGTATTTTAAATATTATAAAAACGTAGGTTTTCTATGTCATTTACAAAAATGTATTTAGAAACTAAGGAAACTTGAATGGTAAAGACTACTAAAATATAACAAAGGCAAAACAACCATTTTTTTTTAATTCATTTTTATTGTTAGACTTATTGGGGTGACATCTGTTAGCAAGGATTACATAGGTTTCAGGCATACAATTCTACAGTGCATTGTCAACTTGTTGTATAATAAGTTCACCACCTAATGTGACTTCTCTTTCCATCACCTTATATTTAGCTTCCCCCCCTCCTCTCCCACCCCCTCCCCTTTATTTTTATGGATCAAAAATATTTCATGTAACACTCAAAGGCAGCCCAAACGTAAGCATGAATAAGAGAATTGCTATGGGGTATGCCTATCTTGTTTTGGTTTACCACATCTTTGGTAGGTCCCTATCTGGGAGCAATGCAGGCTTTGCTTTAAGAATTTTATAAGCAACTATAGTCTCCACCAAAACTTCTGGGGACAGGGGATAGACTAAGGCCAGGATATTATTTTCACTTTATGTTTTATGATCCAAAGGTTAGAACTCTTACTTTAAACACGATTTCTCAAATTCAGCACTACAGACATTTTGGGGAAGGAGGAAGGCTGTCCTGTGCACCCCATGTGTGGTGGCATCCCTGGCCTCTACCCATTAGATGAGGTTGTCACGTGGTTGTGATAACAAAAATGTCTCATACATTTTTTATGGGGGGGCAAGTCACTCTTTGTTGAGAATTGCTGCAATAAGCTCTGCTTTATTAATAAAGAGTAATTTGGAATATGATAATAAAAAGTATGCCACGTGTTACTCTAGAATATTTTGGACTTTAATTCCTGCTACAAAGTATAAAATCATTAAGTTATAGTATTTCCAAAGACTATTTTAATGCAGCTAACAATAAATATAGTTGACATAAAATATAGCTCTGGATTCAATACTGCCTAGCTTCAGCACTTAACTACTTACATGATCTCAGTCAGGTTACTTAATCTTTTAGAAAGTCAGTTAAAAAGTAGGGATAACTGTAATACCTACCACATTGAGTTGTAAGGATTACACTAGATAAGAAAAAGCCTTAGCAGATCTATGTCATGTAGTAAGCAACTGCTTAATGAAACCTCTTACCATTATGAGAAAATGCCACTATAGGAGTCTCTGTGGGAAATGAGTGATACAAAACTATATAGATCATACATTTAAAAGACAGAAGTTAAATAACTATATAAATAATATTTATATCTCACATACAGTAAGGAATTCCTCAATACATTAAAGTAATTATGTGAAAACGTGTATTATTTTTTTTTTATTTCTTTATACATGTGTATTCTCTTATACAACAGGTATATTTTATTATTATATTTTGAGTAACAGGAGAATCAAAATTTAAATTATGAAAATGTCACTAAACATTTCAAACTTATGGAAAGCAACCAGGTTTAACAAATGTTAGCATTTTTCCATGTTTGATTTTTCATATAGTTCATGCATCCTTTTAAGACATATGCATGTATCTATAGTTAATTTTGCTTTTAAGCTTATATGATACATGTGTAATTACTAAATTTGTTTCTTCCCTGTTACTTTAAAAATCTCCACATTTTAAGACTGGTATAAAACCTGAGGAATGGGGGGAATGTTTAGATCAGGGGTTAGCACACTTTCTCAAAGGGTCAGTAAGATAGTACATATTTTGAGTTTATGAACCATGTGGTTTTGGTCACTTCTGTTGTGGTTACGAAAGCAGCCAGACAACCCATAAGTAAATGAGCATGGCTATGTTTCAATGAGACTTTATTTGTAAACAGATGGCTGGCTCATAGTCTGGTAAGGCATACCTCAGAGATATTGCAGGTTCGGATTCAGACCACTTCAATAAAGCGAGTTCTAACCTTAATGCGGGTGGAACTTGCCTTCAATTTGTAAAAAACAACATCTGTGAAGTGCAATAAAGCAAAGCACAATAAAATGAGGTATGCCTGTAGTTTCCTGGCCCCTGATTTAAATGATAAGTTCTGTTACTGATGAAATAAACTAAGATTACATAATTACAACTATATTAAGATACTCACATTTTGTTCACAAAGAAGTTTTAGATCATCTCTCTGAGGGGAACTCCCCACACCCCACTGTGCCTCTAAGTCATCAATCTGATTTGGTGGATGGTGCATTATTGGACGAACATCACCAGCAGCAGTTGGATCCACAGTCAATTCTTTTACCCTATGAACACATAAGAGGTATTTAAAATTAACAAAGACCTATGCAGAGGAACAAGAAAATACCAACCTATTCAATATAAAAGTCATTCAATTAACATATTAAGTTTGATGATGTCAGCTTTCCAGATCAAATTCATCTCAAATCTGTAGAAATACTAGAGAGATGTTTAGCTGTTTAACTTTAGAAATATTTAGGTAACTTTATAATTACTTCAAATATAATTACTGTGCATAATAAATGAGAATTAGCCTAATAAGTAGATTCAATACTTCAAGAGATTGCTGCTAAAATAAAATTACATGAACCCGAAAATGTTAACAATGCACCTAATGAATAAATAAATCATTGCCAAAACCAGAGAATTTAATATACTTTGAAGATTTTTGGTAGTTATAATGCTCAATGAAAATAGCTACCTATGAAATTATCTTATTCTGATGTATAGATTACAAATAGTTCCATCATTTACAAAATGTTTACTCATTATACTTAAATTTATACATTTGGGGGACCATACACTTTCTAATCAAGAAGGTCCCTGTTATTTCCTTGCAGATAAGGAAATTTACAGGAGCATAGAAAACAAGGGTAAACTTTTCATTTTAAATGAGATAGTTTATGTTTCAATGGTAAATATGCAAAGATGACATCATCCTTAAAAATGAGGGGAAATAGGAAGCCTGAATTCTAAATCAACATTTTTAAGCTAATAAATTAATAAGGTACATAAAAATGAAGATCATGCAGCAAACCACCACCTGCCAAACAAAATGAAAATGAAAAATAAAATGGCTCGAGACAAAGGAAATATAAATGAAATATTTATACATAGCACAATTTAAAAGAAACTATTTAAACAAATATCTTATGTATAGAATGAACTAGACCTGGTAATCGAAGGAGAAAAGTCGTCATACTCATAAGAAGGAGAGAGATCAGGGCGACTGCCACTACCCTGGGAGAAGGGAATGTCTGATGGACTAATTCCAAACTCCTTTACTCTGCAGCACCAAAACAGCAACAGATTAAAAGAAAATGCTCTTGTAAAGACAGCAATACTATATTTCAAATTTTCATTTATTACTTAGCTTAATTTGTTTAGAAGAAGTTATCAACATTGTTGTGACAATGTATTTAGAACATTTTAAAGATAATCCATTTTAAGGTTTAAAAACCCCTCTGGTCTTACTGATTTCCTATTATGTAGTCTTCCCTTTCTAGTATATTTTTCCATTTTCTCATCTTTTCTAGAAGTTTGGACCATCACCTAAATTGGAAATGTCTCTTTTAATCACATGACCACTCAATCTAATTTTTTTGTGTAATCAATACCACGAATATTTTATTAGCACTGAGTCCTCGACATTCTTGCAGTCTTTTCAAAGAGAAAACAGAGAATTAAGTCTCAATGGCATCCACTATTTGCAATGAATTAACTTCTTTCTTATGTATCTAGAAGGGTATTAACTATGAAGCATCCTTAGTACAAATTGAGAAAATAGTCTCAGGTAACTTTGTTTGTTGATTCAGATAAAGAATGCTAGTTTAGAAAAGCCTTTAACAATGGCATTTAAATTGCTTTTGCTAGTATCTCTAGTGGTTATATTTATCCAAATTATGGTTTTTCTGATCCAATCTTTGTGGTTCCCTATGTCCTTTTTGGGCCACTCAAATTTCACAGTAATAGGAGATACTTATTTTCCTATATATTAGGTATATGATTAGTGATTACATTTTAGACATTGTGTTATTTAATAATTAAGACAGCCTTGTAAAATTATTATTGCCATGTCACAGACAAGAAGAAATTGGCTCACAGCAATGAAGTATCTTACCTAAGATCATTCAATGAGAATGTGGCATAACTGAGGTTCAAACCTAGTTTTTACTACAATCTTATGTTACACACTCCATATGCTAACCCCTCATTATTTCTCTCATGTTGAACTAAATGAAATTACTGATTTTATAGGTCAAAAATAGTGTATAGATCAAACTAATAATTTAATGTAGATCACATGAATATATTGCTACCTACAATCTTTCTTTGACCTATTGGTAATGTCTATGTCAAAGGTTCAATATTGGACTCATCTGCCCTTTATCCTTTATAGTCACTTTGGAAAGCTTATTTACCACACATGCTGACTAATCTAAATTTCTAATAGCACTTAACTGCTTTTCCTCCCAACTTCATTTCTTAAGAATTTAGATACCCTGTTAACCCCTAACTACACATTTTCCATTTATTCAAAGCTCTCTTGTCCAACCTAAGCTATACTATATTCAGGAATTATATTCTTCAAATGAGCTAATCGAAGGAGGTTGATTATCTTTATTCCTAGATATTTGGTAATACAAGGCAGAACGACTTGTCCCAGATGGTTAGTCACATTAAAAATGAATTACATTACATGGTAACAAATTAAAACATTTTTCTGGGACCTAAATAAACTAGAGAAATGGCCAAATGCAGCATTTTCACATTGTAGCCAGAAGTCTAAAGACATAGAGAGGGTTTTTATTTGTTTTAATTCTACATCACAGCAATATTCTACTACACTAAGCTGTTTCTCATCTCTCCTATGAACAATTTTGAAATAAGAACTATTTTAAATTAATGATAAAAACCCCACAATACCAAAAATGTTCGTTATAAGGATCAATTAAAAGTACTATAAAAGTCTGCAGCTAGGAGCTCATAATTTAAAGTTTAAAGAGGGATTAAATTTAGAAATAAAGTTCTATTATAGTTATATTTTAATAGTTATGTTCTTTTTACAAAATGGTCAACAGGTTTATACTTTGCAACAGTTTTTACTATGATTTAAAAAAACTCTTCAGTTGAAGCAAAATCAAGATACAAAAGAATAAAGGGTATGGTATCATTTAAGTCAAGTTCAAATACAGCTACTATTTTTTTGTTCAGGGATAAACGCACAGGTAGTAAAACTATTTTTTTTTTTTTTAATTTTTGAAATGTTTATTTTCCTTAAAGTAAAAAAAATAAAAAGTTAAAAATGGAAAATCTTTGAAGTGATGTTCACTAAACAACTTAACAAATTGGAAAGTGTTCTCTTGACTCTCCTTTATTTTCAGTAAAACTATTTTTAAAAAGGAAGAAAAACATAACAAACTTTTCCCTCAGAAGTCAGGACAATGGCTACATCAGGGTACAGATTAATAGATGTGGGCATGTTATTAAGGATTTGTGGTCAGGAAGGTACACACAGGGAACTTTCAGGGGTGGGGTAGGGGTGGGGGTGAGGATACTGTTCTATTTCCCCATCTGATGACAGGAATTTTCACTTTATAAGTACTCATTAAATTATTTACTTATGTTTTGGGTACTTTTCTGTTTGCTTGTATTTCACATTTTAATAAAAGATTAAAAATAAAATTTCCATAGTGATTAAAATAAAGAAATAGGACAAATACTTGTTTCAGCAAAATTAAGAGAATCTCTACACTAGAAATGGAATACAATCAGAAATTTTATCTCTAGGTTAGAAATTTAAAATTATGTATACAGTCATACAAAACAAGTGCAACGGGAGCAATCTGTGGAACAAATATAAATATGTCCACCACAATCCAAAATTACAAGGGTATTTCATAACGGTAACAAATAGAATGCTGTTATAGTCTATAATCTTTTTGTCCTTTCATCTGTAAATACCAAGTTGTCTATTAAAGTTTGTAACACTACTGACATAAAAGGTAACCCACATAAAAGACCAGAAGGAACTGTGCTATCATTACTTACTTTAAACCCTAGATTCTTCATGTATAACATTTAATATCAGAAATAATTTTTAGCATATAGCAAAACAATTTAAGAAATACAGACTGGCTCCCTGATACTTACTTTGGAGTTTTAATATAATAGGAAGAATTAGCGTGATTTAAATGTAGTAAAATATGAGATGTTACTTGGTTAAATGAAAAAATATAATCATGTTCTAGGATAGAAAGACCAATTCTACTAAAAATATAAATCTTCCCAAATTATACAACACTATTTTGAGACCTTGACAAGATAATTCTAAATAGCATCTTAACATATGGAACTGTTTTATTTACCCAATCAGATATTAAACCATATACTGCTTTACTCCCCTCAAATTTCAAAATGGTCAGCCATTTCTCATACCTATTTGCATATCTTAATGTATTAAGAGTATTTTCACAGGATGCCATTCCTGGAGAGATTGTAGCAATCTATGGGAGAAAAATGCACAGGTAAATAAAATGTTATAAATGATGAAGACAGTAATACTGATTATATATAGCTCATTAAGGTCTAATCTTAACATGGTTATTTAAAAATATTATTAATAATATCTGAACTCCAAGATAACTTGCTACCTTATGCCCACAATCAGGTAACAATTATAAATTCCAGTAAAAATATAAATAATTCTCTGAATACACTAGAAAATGATCAAAATCAGGCAAGAAATGATGGTCAACACCTAGAAGGTAATAGCACTGAGCGAGTGCCCCCAGTTGTTAGTTTGCCCTTTAACAACTTTTTTACCTAAGGGCAAACTTTGCTGCTGTCACAAAAAGCAACTAAAACTTCATTAGAAACCTAGAGTTTCAGTTAAAAGGCTAAAAAACAGAAAACAGAGTTTGGAGGTGAGGATCATACCAGTAGGAAAATGAAATTTGTCCCAAAAGACAACCACAGAAATTCTGCACATAAACTGTGGAAATCTCTGGCTGATCCCTGAACTAGGGGTGCAGAAGGCTAATTCCAAGCAACACAGCTAAGTCTAAAAGAGCTAAACAGAGATTTCAATTTCAGTTGTTGCTCACAGAAGGGAAACAAAAGTTTAGAATTAGTTAATTTCCTGCTAAATAACAAAAAAATCAATAATCTTTAGGAGAATATAACAGAATCTAGAGTGTCTATCAGGTATTCATTCATAATAAAATGTTAGAGAAGTTTAACACATATTCAAGGAAAACAATGGAGATCAACCTCAAGAAGACTCATGTTAGAATTAGTAGCATGCATTATAACTGTAATACAATCCTCTCTACCAGACTGGCAGGGACCACTTTCTCTCTCACAATAGAAAGGCTTAAATGGTTGTCATTCATGTATATAATGATTTTCCCATAGATATTATGTAATTATTCATTTTGGATTAAAACAAAATAAAATTAAAAATTAACATAAACTTACCATGCAGGTACGAGAGTTTTCACCAATGAATGAATCTCTTAACACCTGAGTGAGTTTACTTGCTCGAAAAGGAGTATGAGGTTTATTTCTACCTAAGGCTCTGATGCACTCCTGAAAATCAAGAAAGCAAGTTTCAGAGATTCGGCTTCTTATAAAGAGTAATCTTAACACATTTAAAAGTTCCCTTACTATAATTTTATTATTATTATTTTTTTTGTAGTATGTGGGTAGTTCCCTGGCTGGGAATTGAACCCAGGCTGCAGTGTTGACAGCGCCAGTGCCGAAGCCTTAAGCTACTACACCACCAGGGAACTCCCTATAATTTTAATATTTAAGATCTGATCAGCTCTGAAAATACTACTAACAGTTTTACAGCATAGTAAAGATATTCCCATAAATCCCAACTCAAGAAAACAAAATTAAAACAAACAAACAAAAATCACAATAAACTATTCCAGAAGATTCATTTGGAGACTAGAACTAGTTTTTAGAAGTGACAGGAAGTAAGGTAGCTGTAAAAAGAAACTTTTAAAGTGGTACTATAGAATGCTTTCCTTGAAGTTCTGCCAATCTCTACTTTTCTAGGCAAGGAAGCAACATAATACTGGCCTAACTTTTTGAAAGCAGATTATATTTATTCTGAGAAGCTACTTCTTTATTCAGTTTTGTGGTTCCTTTTCTTTCTCCAAGAAAATATGACTGATTAAGGCCCTCTGTAATCTCCTTAGGTAGCACTGGAATTGGCCTGCCATTAACAGATCCATTATCCCTAAAAAGAATAAATAATGTATGTAAAGGAAAAAATGAATAATGTATGTAAAGAAAATTTCTGGGTACAATATAAATCTGTAACTGCAAATATAAACAACTAAATTTTGATACCCTTTTTTATTTATTAGACAGAACAAGTACTGTACTATTATTATTCTGTAGCTGAGTAAACATAATTAACATAAAAAGTAAAAGAATTTTCACATAAATACATTTTGTTTACCTTGAGTGCTAAAAGGCTTTTATTAATTTCAGCACCTTCAAGCCTAGTTTGCCTGTCTGCACTGGAAGTATCAGCTCCTCTTTCATTCCCAGCCAAATCGATGAGAGAAAACTTGCCATGTAGTTTTCCTTTCCTCCTAAGAATAATCTGAAATACTGCATGGCTCCGAGATGAATGTGCATTTGCAGATGTTTGACCAGATGTTCTACAAAGTGACCAAGGACATTTTGATACATAAAAACTTCAATTTATATGTTCAAACCACCGTATTTTCATTTTAAAAAATTGTCCAGTTTTCATCATCTAAATACAAGAGACATTTTGCGTTAACACTTAAAAACAACCAGATTCACATAATTTAGTCTTGCATACTTCTATATATAGTATGATATCAATATAATAGATATCACTCTTAAGTTACATGTAACAACAAAAGTTTTTCTGAACAATCTTTACTTTGAAAATGGAATGAATATCATCCTTGTTTTCAGGTTATACCCAAAGTATCTAATACTGATTATGAAGTAAGTTTCCCTTTCATAATTAAAATGAGATTTACCTGCAACTGTTGCCTATATCAATGAGTTTCAGTACATCTTCAACACATTTGACTTCCCGTTCCTGTAATCCCACTACTTGAACCTGCTGTTTGCCATCTTCTAGCACTCTTAATTTTGTTTTCCTATTGAGCAAGTCAAACACCTAAAAAAATTTCAAATTAAAAAAATACCTTTAAGAAAACAATAAGTTCTATAAAAATGAGCCATTCAATTATTTCAGAGAATAATAATAATTTTTAGAATAAAATTCCTGATATTGAACAATTTCAAAGGAAATTTAAAACAATCTCATAAAACAAAATTCTAACACAAGTTTGTGTAACCTGTGGTGGCCCAGGACAGCTCTGAATGTGGCCCAACACAAATTTGTAAACTTTCTTAAAACATCACGAAAATTATGCATGGACCACTTTTTAGCTCATTAGCTATTGTTAGTATTAAGAGTGTTTTACGTGTGGCCCAAGTCAATGGAAGCACAGTGGAAGCACTGTGGCCCAGGGAAGCGGACAGGCTGGACATGCCAGCTCTACTGTAGTATTTCAAATACATATATATAAAAAAAATGTGGTGGCAATGGTTGCGTAACAATGTGAATGTACATAATGCCACTGAACTTGTATACTTAACAACAGTTAAAATAGTAAATTTTATGTTAGGTATAGTTTAACCACAGTTTTTAAAAAACTAAAAAAAATATTTTTAATGTTTCCACTTACCTTTCCACTATAAATTTCAAAAAAGGTTGCATACACTTGCAGTTCTAACTTCTTATAGTTTGGTTTCTTTAGCATTAAAAAGACATCTCGAGCTGTCAAGAATTTTATATGGAGAAAATGTGTTGAGATGCAACAAATACTGTATTTTTAAAAAGCATTTCAAATTTTCTATTTTTAGAAGAATCAGTTAATCTTTACCTACAATGTCAATAATGAAAATGAAGAAATTGAAAATTAATTTACAAAAGATACTAGTAACAGTTTTTTTTACATCTAAGGCTTAGATGCCACTCTCCTTCATTATTTAATAAAAGGATACTACTCCCTATCCATATAAATAGCATAAAATTATAGGTCATAAAATTCCTCTCAGAACCATACCACAGGGAAGCTTTTCACAAATCATTAAGAACAAATACTAAACACCACAATGTGACAGATCACAATGACACAAATATAATCAAGATCTCTGCTCCAAAAGCAAATAGTTCTTTTTAAGCAGTCTAATAACTTGAAGTTGACATAATATACAGTAAATACAACATTACAGTTACCCTTAAAATCCTGGACAGTATTTTCAAGTCTTATTTTAAAGCCAGCTGAATAATATTCAAGATTATTACAAACAATATGCTAAAAGGACAGTTACCTGCTAATGCATAAATTCCCTTAGAACAATCTTGGTTCTTTCCTGAAAAGTCACCTCCCATAGTCTATACGTTAAAAAAGAGAGAATAACAGACATTATTCGGGAATAAATCTTAAGAATTTAGGTCTAAAATTAAATTATTAAAAAAAAAAAAACTTGCTTTATATCAGGATGTAACTGCAATAAATTACTTACATGAGTTTTTCCACTTCCAGTCTGTCCATAAGCAAAGCATGTAGCCATTCCCCTTTCGAATATAGTTTCCACTAATGGTCTAGCCGTGAACCTTAAAAATAATATGCACCAGTCAGGATATGCTATCAATATTTAAACAAATAAGAAATAAAATATCAAGTATTATTAATAAAACTTACATCATGATTTTAAAGAAAAATCAATAAGCTCAACTTTGAATCCACAATTGAGCCAAGTGACTTTTTAACTATTTTAAATAACCATGTCCTAGAATTGCTTAAAGTTCTTTAAAACATAATTTCAAGCAATAATTCCATAATAAACAATGATCATAGGGGGCTCCCTGGTAGTTTAGTGGCCAGGTCTTGGTGCTCTCACTGCTGTGGCCTGGGTTCAACTCCTGCTCAGGGAACCAACCAAAAACAAAACAAAACCCCAACAAGAAAAAAAACAATGATCATAATAATAATGGACAAAAAAACTGATAATAACTGAGCTATGACATATATAGAAGACAATAAAAAAGTTTAAAAAAAATAATGGCAAAAGATGGTGATATTAGCAGACAAGTGAAACATAATAAAAACAAAACAAACAACAACAACAACAAGAATCAAAAGTTTCAATAGAAAAGAGACTGGTAACTTCAAGAGAGAAAAGCTAAAGGGGAGAAAAAAACCTACAAATACATCTTAGACCACCAAGAAAATACAAAAGCAGTAAGCGATAAGATTTCATTGAATGTGGAAAATTAAATATAAATTATGTGCATAAGATATTGAGTTCTAGCTGATAGTCTTGATTTAAGTAAAGGATGCCAAAATACTATGGTTTGGATTATTTTTCAAACTGATTGCTGTAATCACTACTAGAGTTAAAATTAAAAGGTTGGAGGGACAAGAAATATTTCATTGAGCAGAGCGGTAAAAAGTATGATAGAAAACCAATCTTTCTGTATAGGTTTCATAATAATATATGTGGCACACTTTATATAGCCCTGCTGATATATTTATTTAAAAGGCATATTGGAGAAGGTACGTAACAAAATGAGCAGAAAAAGTTCTACAAATGACTGCAGAGTGATTAGACAAGAGAAGGTCTAACTTCTTAATTCATAAAAGTTAAGGATAGAAAAGGGATAGAATCACTATTGGTAAGGTTAAAAAGCATCAATATAGGGTGAAACACAGAATGTTTATGAAACCTATCATATATACACAAACATACCTTTATAACGATTTCTTAAAAATGATTATAAAAGGCAAACATACAAGGGTTCTTTGGAAAAAAATCCAACCATAAATGCCTCTATTTTTCATATTACATGGCTGGATACTTTCTGGACAGCCCTCGTATTTTATGAGGCAGGAGTGGAAACAAAGAAGAGTGAGGCAGGAGGAGAGAACTCTGTTCTCAGAAAGGTAAAAAAATATACAATTTGTAATTATAATTCCCTTCAAAATAATTCCTTCACAATACTTCTACCTAGCACTCATGTGTTAACTTTGTCCTCTTTCCTTGCAACTGAACTCCTGGTTTGCTGGTTTAAGACCAATGGAGTTGGTTTCAAAGCTATTTCATTTATGTCTTCAATTCTTAGGACGCTTAGTAACTCTTAATTTTCTATTTGCAGTCATATTTATAAAAGAAAAGGGCAACAAAACAGCATTCAAGTCGTTGCCAAGACAGTTCTATAGACTGAAATAGCGATGCTGCTAAAATTGACCTATTATATTACAGGTGAACATTTATAAACTATGAAAATTGAAAGTTGGCATAAAAATTTGGGCTATCAATATATTAAATGAGTTGTTTATAGAATATGTGAACATACAAGAATTTCAAGTGTTAAAATTATTCCAAAGCTTAAAGATGATAAAAATTAGATAAATGCAAGTAGATTTATAGAACATTTTTTCCCCTTTAAGTGGTGGTACAAGCTAAAGATTTAGACAAATAAATGACTGATGTATAATAAGTATTTTAAATTTATTTACCAGTACAGAAATTAAAAAGTAAAAAATAAAAATCCTTCTCTAACCACATCCCATTTTTTGAGGGGGGTGGGGGGAAGTAGTTCACCGGCTGGGAACTGAACCCAGGCCGCAACGTTGAGAGCACCAAAGCCTAGCCACTACACCACCAGGGAACTCCCTACCACATCCCATTCTTAGTGATATAGAAAACATCAACATTTTTCAGAAATTTCCTATCCATATATATGTTGAGAAATGTTTATAAGTTAATCAGTAATGAAAACTATGATTTTGAGGAGTGTTAAAGAAAACAACTGTTTATATTCACTACAATGTTTATTATGTATTCTTGTTTATTTAAACTAAAAATAAAAAAAGCGTATTATACCTCTGGAGAGATATGCCAAGATCAATGAAAGTTTCAGGAAAGTGATGAACTCAAAGTTTAAGAACAAAATTCTAATTTAAAACAAATTTACCTACCTGTAAACCATTTCATTAGGAGCTGAGTCATCAAAGGCATAATCAAAACGAAATGTTTGGTTTTCTAGGTACCTTGTTAAATCTACTTTTTGTTTTGGTTCATGTACCATCACAACATCTTTACTAGGAATTGTGATTACATCAAGATCTTTCATTTGAGTTTCTAAAAGAATAAATGAAAATCAATGCCCAGTAATTTTCACAGCATTTGAATTAATGTACAAATATTATTTTAAATAATTTAGATAAAAGTAATGAGTTCTGTAAATATAAATATCCCATAAATGTGCCATTCAAAAAGAAAATATTTCAACCACAAGATAAAAAAAAAAAAAATCAAGATTTCTATGAAGCAAGAATCAGGAATGGCAATAATTCATAGAGCAGTAACAAATCATAACTAACCATAGAAATCAGTGTAATAGTTACATACAAATGAAATGATTTACATTTACTTGTTCTAAACCAATTTGATTTCTACTCTAACAAGATAACTTACAAACAGGACAAAATCAACCTTTGATTGCAATTCAATAAGCATCATACCTTTTTTATTGAGTGGTCGTTTTCTTACACAAACACATATCCGGTGTTCATCAATCTAGAAATAAATATTTTATTTTCTAGTGATTATCAGGGATATGTAAAACACTGAAAGGTCAATTATGCAATATTTCCTTCAGAGGTTTTAGAAATTTATGCATGGCATAAAGATAAGTAAGCTTAAAAAACAAATTAGTTTGCACGATTTTAATAGTTATCAGACATAATTATTTCTAAAATCCCGAGTATAATGGAAACTTGCCTATTTTGTTATTTAATAAACCATTAGGAAATAACTTTGTAGAGAGCACTACTATTCCTAGTAGCATTAAGGTCAAGTTAAGAAGCAGTTTTATTCATCTCAAAATGTGCTGTATACAAAAAAAGTAAAATTGCCTACCAAGTAGTATATTTTCAGGTTGATTATAGGGAAAGTTGTGGGCTAAGATAACTAACTATAGATAAGAAACATGGTTCCCAGATTATTGAGCAAAATTATTTGTACAATTTTATAATACGCCAATTCTTACACAGAATGTTCTCATAAAATCTGTTCCTGATACTTGCCTTTTAATAATAATTAACACACAGTGGGAACTGGCACAGCATGGCCTGCAGGCCTAATCCCGCCTACTACCTGCTTCTGTAAAGTTATACTCAATCACTCCCATTTATGTGGTTGCTTTCAAAGCAGAATTCAGTAGTTGTGACAAAAATCATTACAATATGGTTCACAAAGCCATTTTCAAAAAAGTTTGTCAATCCCTGTCCTTATATGAGCTAAAATGTAGTAGGTTAAATACATGGAGGGGTATAGCAAGGAGGGGTACCCACATCAAGGAGTACCAAAATATATGAAATGCAAATGTTATGAATAACTATTAAATCCTATATACGTAATACATCTGCTGAACACAAATGTATTTTGTGTACCAAATACTACATTCTGTATGTGCTAGCTCAGATAGATTATTTTTCCTAAGTAACAATTAGTCATAAAAGTATTCCCTGTCCAATAAATTCTCATTCTGCAATAGAAAAGGAGTTGAGTAATAAAATAGAATATTTTTTGAGCACTAAACTTCTGGTCTATTGTAGTCTTCAACAACTATCACTTATTGTTAAAAGCGAAAATAACATTTATTTTAAAATAACACATTAATTGTAAATTGGAACAAAAGTTGGATCTATACACAAGCCAAAGAGGAAACTGGGATCAAAGTGTAAATGATGGTCAGAAAGGAAAGTGGTTGTTCAGACAGCATTCCTGTGATGGCTGCTCTGTCCTACCAAACACAGGGACTGGCTTTGCTTTGAAAAAGACATCTCTGGGAAAAGCATGCTTGATATATCAAATTATTGGAGGTATGCATAAATGTGGATGAGTTATTGATTTCCTTCTTAAAATGTAAAGAATGAGTACTCATATAGAAGACAATTTACACAGTAAGAAGTATTAATTTAGGGGTATCAAATATGTTTTTATTTACAACACAAAATGTTCCAGAGCAATGGTTTACAAAGAATCTTACAGGATCTGCTGTTGTTAATGGTCTATAATCCAAACTTCCTCTAAAGTCTCTGATCATACACATAATTTCATAATTTGGGTTTGTAGCATCAACATCCTGTAAGACAGAGAGAATCATCATTTATCATAATTACAGTAATGTGGTATTTATGTTATGTCACATATGGACTGAAAATTAAAATTAAAATATTAATAGATTGTGTCATTTGTCACAACCAAGCCCAAAGTCAAACTGGAGATATAATTTAGTTTCAGAGTTCATGACTAACAGTATGCTCACGAATCACTTTCATTAAAAACATAATTCTGTTAGTCCACACTCATTGTGTTAATTCTAAATTAAACACTCCTCATTAAAGTCACCTTTGACATATTTCAAAAATTCATCTGTTATACCTTAATTGTCCTAGAAAATGGAGCAAAAGAGAAATAGTGCTCATTTTAAACATCAATAAAGAATTCTAGGAAAGCTGAAATTCTAGAAAAGTTCATTTAATCAAATTCTTTTTCCGCATTTTTAATCCAGTGCTTCAGCAAAGTAGAAATATGGATTCATTTATGTTCATTTCCTATTTTGGTTGGCTCTCTAAAAAAACTAAGGCATGGTAAAACAGCTCCAACTTGATAAAACATAGAATTTAAAGGAATCAAAACCAATTTTAAGTATTTTTTAAAATTCCAATTACTGAATGCGTACTGCTGTGGAGAAACTGTTCCATGATGTGACCACTGCCTTACCTTGCATCACTGCTAACAAACCTCATGCTAGATCCAGCTAGATGCGCTAGATATTATGGGCCAAAATAGAGGCTGTTTTCCATAAACCAACTCAGAGACTGACTCCTCCCCTGTGCTCCAGGTCTGCTGGTGGGTCCTGAATAGGCCCTGCTCTGGGCAAGTATGTAGGGTATTTTCCCCTTAACTGGGGCAGATCACACCCCAATACTCCTATCCATCCTGCTGTCCTATATAACCCCTTAATGCCTGCCACATAGTATGGAGGATGTCCATGTGATCTTGCTGCTGCTCAAGACACGCCTCATGTATAAGTTCCCTCGATACATTCTTAATGTAATAATGAAGTTGTCCGCCTCTTTCTTTGGTCTCTTGGCAATGGAAAATTTTATGTAACAACTGCAGTTTACTTTTTTTGCTTTAAAACTGAGAAAATTCAGATTAAGATATAGTAAAAAGCTATAGTTAACAGCCTCTTCTATTCATGAGTAATAAAGGATTGAACATTCTAAGAAGTCAGATTTTTTTCCATATAACATACAAAGATTTGCTTTGAATATAATTAATTTCAAAACTGTTAATGAAACTTACTTTCAATTAAAACTTCTAGGAAATAATGCCAACTATGTCAACTGAGAAGTAGAATGTAAAGTGAAAATTAAGGGACCACAGAGCAATGTGAAAATATTATGAAGTACCCACAGGAAACACCAGGTGGCATCTGTGCCAAGTAATCAGGAGATCTATCTGTTTTGTGTATTATTTACTTCAAAACCCAATGGTTGTTCACAGGTCATTTTCAAATATAAGCTGATCTACTCAGGTTAAATATTATATGAGTTCCACAATTCCCCCACACAAGGTCTTTACGATTAAGGGCATTTGAACATATGCACACTCCTAAACAAAAACAAAAACACCTGATGTTTTATTATAGAAAACAAATTCTAAGAATAGATACAATATAAGCAAAATGGAGTTATATGTACAATAACCGAACTTCTAATAGGTAAATAACTATAGAGAGATAAAAACCAGTCCTCTGTATAATTTTTCCAATGCTAGTAAACAGTACTGTTGCTATCTAAAGAAAACTTAAGAGGAGCCCAATACAGATACACACTCAATATCCAGTATAAATAAAACACAAAGAGTTTTCCCTTTTTCAATGTATTATGTTGACTGTATTTACTATAATAAAATTTATAATATATTTATGTACTTTAACTGGATATTCTTCTGAATGTATTTTTAGATATTTTTAAAAAGTCAAAGTCCGATTATTCTGGGATGTTTTAAGACACAAATTAGAATTGTGACACAATAGCTTATTATTCAAAATGGAATACAGTTTAGGACTGACACACCCACTAAAAAGTACATGTAGTAAACTGTTATAATAACTTATTTTCATAAGAATTTTTGAATTATTCCTCAGTATCGATTTAAGGAACTACATTGAAATCTTTAAATGAATGCCTCAACTATTTCTTCCTAAGACAATCACTTTTACAGACACAGTCTAACCTTCAGTTGGTGCATAAACAAAATATGTTTCTGTTACAAACCTGGGCTCTTTTTTCTCGAAGTTCTTGCTGCTGCAGTCTCCTTTTTTCTCGTTTTTCTTGTAATTTTTCTACTTCTTTCACACAATTAGATTTTCTACGTGCTGAAAGAAAAAGATGAGCTGTAGAATTAAAATTTTCTTTTGAGAGTATTGTACTTACACACACAAAAATTTATGTATAATTTCACCACATAACCAAAAAATAACTACACATTGACAAAGCATGCCTATTACAACTATATGAACTTTACTTATGAGCTGCTTTAACAAAACTAGGAACAGGACAATATACAAATAAGAGTCAGGAAAATGACTCTAATGTATTGATACATGTCATCTCTTGGTTTAGAATCACAGATCTTTGAAGCAAGAAACTTAAGAATTTCTTCTGTAATAGCTGTCAAAATATCATCTGGCCAGAATTTTAAATTCAATGCAATTGAAAACACTGTGATAATTTTTATATTTATAAAATGTTTTTTTCTCCAAGACATACATTTAAAAACCCAATTAGTAGGCTACAGTAACAAGAAAAAAATTTTTTTCACAGCAGTAAAATGAAATCTGCAACCATTTTTGCAATTAACTGTTTACCATTTGGGGACTTACAAGGATGACCAAGAGAGAATACATGTATGCCTAAAATGACTGAATCCTTGATACATGATTTACATACAAGGGGGTCCAAATTCCTTTTTTGCAGCTTGAACTGGAGATATATCTGAAACACTACCATTCTGTTGTGCAGAGGAAGACTGTTCAGGAAGCTGACTAGGCCGTGCACGTGCAGAACCAACCACTGTAAGCAAAACAAAATTTTTAAATTCAGAACAGAAAACCAGTAAATGTGAAAACTGGTAAAAGGAGCAAAGACATCTCAAAAGAAGTGATAGTTAAAATTTACATTAGCCAATTGCAAGGTTTTCTACTTATGTGTGCATAAACAGAATATATAATAATTCTGTTCAATAACAAGCTAGGAGGTTTTCAGTGTAGTATGTGCAGAGTTAGGTGCCACCAATGTAATTTTAATTACAAAACTCAATCTATAACAACCAAAGTTTATATAACTCAAATTCAGAGGTACAGAAAGTAAAAGTTTAAAAGTCCTTCATATGTAAAACTAAGAACAAAATAACCCAATATGATATTTAAGTGTCATTTTTTAGTTTAATTGGTTATAATAGAATGAGACCTTGGGAATATTGCTGATGTCTAAGTATATTACCAATAGGTATTAAAGAACTATTCACTTTTTTAATATTTAAAGTAAAATTCATAAAGAATTATGTGAAACAGGAAAAATAGACCAGAAGTGAAAATGACAATTATTATCACTAGTGATATCTTTCTGAGAACAGATTCTGAATTTTGAATTTCTTCAATGCAATGTTTGAATATGCCAAGGCAGTATGAAATACTGCAAATTTTTGTAAATAATTGAAAATTGAGTCTCAGGTTTCTTTTTTTTACTATTGAACAGGAGTATATATATATATATATATATATATATATATATATATATATTTTTTTTTTTTTCCTTTTTTTACCCTTTTGTAAATTTCTTGCTCAATAATGTGGCTCATGTAACTGTGGGCATAGATGCTTTCTATTTTTGTTAATTTGTATATTTTCATACATTAAGCATTATCTTTGCAGCAAAAAAAAAAAAAAAAAAAAAGTCCTTCAATCCTTCCTATATTCCAAATCTCATTCTTTGCTTCTCTAATATGCAGATCTTTAGCAGAGAATTTCCTACTGTAGATGTTATAAAAGTGGAAAAGATTAACGTTAAATATAAATATCACGTTCTTCAATGAACTATAAATTTTCACAAGACTCAAAGGATAGTATTTAAAGTGTAGGACTTGGGAGTTCCTTGGTCACCGGTGTAGTGGCTTAAGGCTTCGGCGCTGGTGCTGTCAGCGCCGTGGCCTGGATTCGATTCCCAGCCAGGGAACTACCCACATGCAAAAAAAAAAAAAAAAAAAAAAAAAAAAAAAAAAAAAAAAAAAAAAAAAAAAAAAAA